>JACEIK010000361.1:37733-66420 GCA_018107945.1 Datura stramonium
TACCTCGGTATCTAGGATTAATTCGAGTTTGGACCGCGTTTGACGGTGTAATCGGACGGAAATTATCAAGAAACCTTCGTTCCTCTTCCTCTCTGATTTTATCTCTGTTTTCACTGGAAATTATAAGAATTTTAACATTAAAACCGAAGTTGGGGGCTTATATAGTTGGGACCTATAAGTCGTATTGATGGAATGCGATTTATAAGTCGTATTTTGCCTTGTGACGCGCTGACTTGGCGCTTGTCCGATATTTCCCCGGGCCTTTTTCTAGCATGTATGGCATTCTAAAATTCTTAACCAACATGCGAATAGGCCATCTACATGTCAAGAATTTACGGGGTGTAACAACTGCCTCTTGCGAGATTTTCAATTTAGTAGAATTTTTGTATTCTAACTTTTACCTAAGACACCCCTAGTAAGGTTTTAAACCTAGCAGACTTTTTGTGTCCTAACTATTGCGTAAGAAACCTCTTGCGAGGTTTTCAACCCAGCAGACCTTTTTGTGTCCTAACTTTTACCTAAGCCACCCCTTGCAAGGTTTTCATCCTAGAAGACTTTCTTGCCAGGTTTTCAATTTAGAGGATTTTTTTGAGTCGTGCATAGTTTATATTCTTATAGACCAGGAATGACATGTAGTTATGCTCGTGCATTAAGGAGCGTCCTCGTGCTTCAAGGATAGCTTTTCAAGAATTTTGCGTTAACATGATCAATCTTCATGCCATATGTATCAAAAAACTTGTAAGTGCTACTTGAATATGCTTCTTGTATAATATATGGTCCATCCCACTTTGAGGTGAATTTGCCCCTAGATTTATGGGAAGTGATAATAGGCCTTATTACTACTAGGACTTGATCTCCAACTTGGAAGCATCTCAAGCAAACCTTTTTGTTGAAAGTACGAGATAGACGGGCTTAATAATATTCTAAATTTTGTTGAGCTTCTAGTCTCTTTCATCAAGTGCTTCTAACTCTACAAGCCGCAGTCGAGCATTTGCTTCTTCGATGAGCCCCTTCTTTAATAGCAAGTCTTAGAAAAGGTATTT
The DNA here is from genome assembly GCA_018107945.1 of Datura stramonium. Taxonomy (NCBI): domain Eukaryota; kingdom Viridiplantae; phylum Streptophyta; class Magnoliopsida; order Solanales; family Solanaceae; genus Datura; species Datura stramonium. The sequence goes on from JACEIK010000361.1 coordinate 38,777, forward strand.
GACGCTCAAGCGGTAGGATCTTCTTCAACTCTATAAGCAAGTGGGTATGGGGTTGTTTGCATCGGTATATGGTAAGTTGTCTGATACTCCACAAAGCTTCTTCCATCCGTTCATGCCAATCTCGTTTGGAATTGGAGGTGACCTTCTTCAACAAGTTGCATAGAGTTTTATTGAACGCTTCCACTAGACCATTGGTGGCAGCATGATATATAGAAGATTTGTGCTGCTTGAAACCGAAAAGGTCAAAAATTTTGTTCATCAACTTATAATCAAAAGGCTTGCCATTATCCATTATTATGTAATGAGGAATGCCAAAATGGTAGATGATATTGACTTGAATGAAGTTTGTAACATTCTCTTTCTTTACTTCTTTAAGAGCGAATGCTTTGGTCCATTTCGAGAAGTAATCTATTGCAACCAAGATGTATAAGTATCCACTAGATGATTTCAGACATGGACAACTAACATCTAATCCCTACGCATCAAATGGCTAAGATGCGATAGTCAGTAATGTAATACCCCAGAAGGGCCTAAGAATAGACCGGGGAGCTGAAGTTGGAAACTGCAGAAAAACCTGGAATTTTACACTAGAACAACTCAAGGTACGAATTGTGGTGAGGACCTACGACTCGTGATTTGAGTCATGATGAATTTCGGGAGCCTGAGGTCATATCACGGGTGGTCCTATGAATCGTGACGTGTAGGTACGACTTGTGGTTAGGAGTCGTGGTGAAATTCTCAGTGGTGCCAGAGTGAGTCGTCACGGGTCATGGTACGACTCGTAGGATGTAGCAACGAGTCGTGATGAGGAGTCGTGGTTAAGTCGTATTTGGTATGGGTAGATGGTACCACGACTGACAGTACAATCCGTAGGATGGTACTACGAGTTGCAGTATGCGAGTCGTGGCCAGATTCAGAAGATTGAAAAGTGGTGAGGTGACCACGAGTCGTGATTTCGTGGTATGACTCGCGGTACAAGTCGTGGTCGGGGCTAGAACTGTTTTTCAGGGAAATTTCATTAAGGGCAAATTCAAATTTTCTACACTTTTGGACCTTAAACCAAGACGTTTTAGCTTAAATTTCAGACGTTTTAGTGGGGGTAATGGGTTCTTTCCCTCATTCCCCACTCAGACTTCTAAGAAAAAGTACGCAGAGTTCCTCTCAGAGAAGTTCAGGGCATCAACTAGGGCAGATAGTTCTTCTTCAATTTCCAAGTAATTTTCTCTTAAATTTTCGTCAGGTATGTAGGAATTCAACAAGGGAATTGTTCTTCCCTTGTGTCCCCAAAAACCTCTACTAGTTCCTATCAGTTTTTAGCCCTGAATTTTCGAGTACAAGATGTTGCATGTCATTGTTCGTTAATTTCTTATAGAACGACATCCCCATTATTATTGATATGATTTTCTAGTAGTTTGTACAAAAATTACCTAGAATCTTTAAATAGTGAATTCCAATCCAAAATTTCGAGAAAAGATTAGTGCATATAAATTGCTGTTTGTTGAATGAAGTATGTTTTGGGATGAATTTCCTTGAAATTTTAATACTTAGACGATGAGCAAAATATATTATGTATGAGAAAGATTCTAGCCTTGTTAGATGTTAATTTATCTTAAATTCTTGAGTGGTTTCCATGCTATGAAATTCTAGTGTTATCGTAATGAGTTGAATCTCTATTAGTTGCTCAGTAGCTCAGTTTAGTAAAGATGTAAGATTCCTTTAAAACTATTAAGAAATTGTCAACCGCTTAGTTTGACTTTAGATTTCCCCGAGGAGTCAGTAGTGCCTCTCAGTTATCAGATTCAGACTCAGAACTCAGATTAATTGGTCCATTAGGCGGTCATGACGTTCCAGTTATAGCTCTGACCATCCCCAGGACCCCAGTTCAACATCAGTTTTTCTTTAGACGGTTACGATTCTTCCAGATAAGCAGCTCTGACCAGTCTTAGAACCTAGTTTCAGCATCTGGTCCGATAAGACTCTCAAGGTACTTTCAATTATGCGTCTCTAACTAGTCTTGGACTTCAGTTTTGAGCTATCAACTTAATAGTTCAGAATAGAATTTCCAGTGGGAGTAGGAATTAGCACCGAGCGGACCGGGGTTCCAGCGTACCCAGGTTCCCAAAACTACATTGCCAATGTAGGATTCAGTTTCAAATTATTCCTGTTTGGCCCCAGACTTTTGTGATCACCCAATTCATGCCTTTATACCCTGGCTAGGTATATTGGGTCCTACCGATGAGGTGTATACATCGGACTCCACATCTAGCTCACGTGGTTATATGTCGGTTAGAGACTCTTCCACTAGTCAGTCCAGTCCAATTCAGTTCAGTTTAGCTTAGTTCAGGTCAGAATCAGACTTAGAGCATGCTTGACCGTTAGGCAGGGTCTTTTAGACCATCCCATTATATCAGTACTCAGTTCAGCAGCTTTAGACGGTTCTTGCATGTTTTCTAGATTCAGTATTGTATTGCTTATCTTGGGTTATGTTTCTCTCACATACTCAGTACATTCAAAGTACTGACGCATACTTTTATGCTGTATCGTTTCATGATACAGCTGCAGGTTCTCAGGCTCAGCACAGATAGCTGTCACAGTTTGGAGTATTCTGCCTCAACAGTCGAAGTGTGAGTCCTCATCATCCGAGGGCATAACTTCTTTTCTCAGTTTCTTATTAGTTTGTTTAGACTTAGAGTCAGCTGGGGGTTTTTCCTAGTAACTCCTCAGCTAGATGGTTTTCAAACATGACTTTCAATTTATTCAGTGTTATTTAAATATTTGGACATTTTATTTTCAGACTTGTCTTTCTTAAATATTTTTATGCTATTATTTTATGTTCCGATGTGCATGTATACTCTGAATGCTAGTGAATGATAGTCCAAGGGTTTACTTGGGGTTACTTGTGGCCTCAAGTACCGTGTTACATCTAGGGTGTAGACTTGGGGCATGACAAACTTGGTATCAGAGCCCTAGGTTTAGAGTATCCTTGGAATGTCTAAAAGCCGCATCGAGTAGAGTCCTTTTCATGGGTGTGAAGTGCGCCACACTTATGATGAGGAGGCTACAAGATGTTATTAGGAAAAATCCCCTTTTGTTCATATTCTTTATCGTGCGTTAAAATTCAATTCCAAAAATGTCCTTCAAAATCTTTCTCTATTTCATTTAAGTGAACAATGCCTCCTCGGTGTGGAAATGGAAGCAGGGCCGAAAACGCCAACAGGCCCGCCCCACCAGCTCCGGCAGCTCCTCAGGACGATTTTGTATCTATTGCCGAATTCAGGGTGTCCATTCAATTGCTTGCCCAGACCATCACCAACCAAGTAAACCAGTAGGTGGTTCCAGTAGCCACAAATGGGACTACAGCTTCTGCTCGGGTGCGAGATTTTACCCGGATGAATCCTCTTAATATTTCCACTGAACAAAGGTGGGAGAGGACCCACAAGAGTTTGTTGATGAAGTTAGGAAGATTGCTCGTATCATGGGTGTCAGCTCCTCCGAGAGTGCTGACCTGGCTGCCTACCAACTTTAAGGGGTAGCTCAAGTTTGGTATGAGCAGTGGAAGGAGGGCGACCAGCGGGAGTAGGACCGGTGGAGTGGGAGGAGTTCAACACAGCTTTTCTGGATAGATTTTTCCCCCGGGAGCTGAGGGAGGCGAAGATGGCAGAATTTATGAACCTGCAACAGGGCAACAGAACAGTGGAAGAGTATGCTCTGGAGTTTACCAGGTTGTTAAAGTATGCTCCAGAGACAGTAGATGAGCCAAGGGCTCGCATGCTGAAGTTCGTCAACAGAGTATCTAATTTGGTCCCCAAAAAGTGCAGGACCACAATTCTGATCAAGGACATGGATCTTTCCAGCCTAATTGTTTATGCTCAACATATTGAGGCCGAGAAGGTGAAAGATATGGAGCGAAAGAACAATCGGTCAAGAATCGGCCATTCAGACTTTGGCCACCAGAGATCTGGCGGTGGTAGCCACCCACAGCAGCAACATTAGCAGCAGCAGCACAGGGCCCCAACACCTAGCACAACCAGCGCCCCAACCTTTCCGTCCCGCCAAGATCGGATGGGTGGGTTATCTGGCACTCAAACTCAGGCCCACATTTCAAGGAACAAGTATCCAGTGTGCCCAAGTGCGGAAAAAATCATCCTGGAGAGTGTCAACAGGGTAGAGAAGGCTGTTTTGGTTGTGGACAGCTCGGGCATCGAATTAAAGAATATCCGTTAGCAGGGCGAGGAAGATCACAATCCACTACCTTAGAAGCTCCAGCAGGACGACCAGCTCAGCGGGCCAACTTATCGGGTCAGATGTCCGTCAACACCAAAATCATTTTTATGCTCTCTCTTCTTGTCAGGATCAGGAAAGAAAACCTGACGTGGTTACTGGTATGTTACGTCTCTTCCACCTAGATGTATATTCTCTCTTAGATCCAGGAGCTACTCTTTCGTTTGTGACTCCATACATAGCAGTTCAGTTTAACACCAATCCAGAGGTCCTATCAGAACCTTTCTCAGTCTCCACCCCAGTTGGCGAGTCAGTTAGAGCCAGCCGTGTGTATAGAAACTGCCTAGTCTCAGTATTGAATAAAGTCATTCCAGCTGATCTGGTAGAGCTAGACATGGTTGACTTCGACCTTATTCTCGGCATGGATTGGTTACACTCCTACTATGCCTCAATTGACTGCAGAACTAGAGTTGTCAAGTTCCAATTTCAAAATGAGCCCGTATTAGAATGGTCGGGCAGCAGCTCAGTGCCTAACGGTAGGTTTATTTCCTACCTTAAGGCTTAGAAACTCATTTCCAAAGGATGCCTATACCACCTGGTTCCAATCAAGGATTCCAACTCTAAGACCCCAACTATTCAGTCAGTTCCAGTTGTCAGCGAGTTCCCAGATGTGTTTCCTGAGGATCTTCTCAGAGTTCCCCCTAAACGGGAAATAGACTTCCAAATAGATCTCCTCCAAGACACTCATCCCATCTCCACCCCTCCTTACATAATGGCTCCAGCCGAGCTTAAGGAGCTGAAGGAGCAGTTGAAGGACCTTCTTGATAAGGATTTTATCAAACCTAGCATCTCCCTGGGTGCTCCAGTGGTATTTGGACGTAAGAAAGACGGTACCCTCAGAATGTGCGTAGATTATCGTCAGCTGAACAAGGTCACAGTTAAGAACAAGTACCCTTTACCAAGAATTGACGATCTGTTCAACCAACTTCAGGGAGCCAGTTATTTCTCAAAGATCGACCTCAGGTCAGGGTACCATCAGTTAAGGGTTAGAGAGAGTGACATACCGAAAATAACATTCAGAACTCGGTGTGGTCACTATGAATTTGTGGTGATGTCTTTTGGGTTGACGAACACCCCAGCAACCTTCATGGATTTAATGAACAGGGTTTTCAAGACATACCTAGATATGTTCGTCATTGTATTTATCAATGTGGTGTACTCCAAAAATGAGGAAGAGCATGCCAATCACCTAAGGATAGCATTACAGACCCTCGTAGATTGCCAGTTATTCGCCATGTTTAGCAAGTGTGAGTTATGGTTAAAGTCGGTGACCATCTTGGTTCATGTGGTCTCAGGTGAGGGGATACAAGTAGATCCTCACAAGATTGCAGCAGTGAAAGATTGGCCCAGACCTACCTCCCCTACCAAAATCAGAAGTTTCCTGGGCTTAGCAGGCTATTACTGACGGTTTGTGGAAGGTTTCTCCTCCATAGCATCCCCGCTGACCAAGTTAACCCAAAAGAAGGTAAAATTTCAATGGTCGGATGAGTGTTAGAAGAGTTTTCAGGAGTTAAGGACTCGATTCACTACCACTCCAGTTTTAACCCTGCTAGAAGGAATAGATGGGTTTGTTTTATATTGTGATTCCTCCAGAGTTGGAATTGGTTGATAGCCTATGCCTCTAGACAACTCAAAGTTCATGAGAAGAATTATCCAACTCATGACTTGGAGCTGGCAGTGGTGGTAATCACGTTAAAAATATGGAGACACTACTTGTATGAAGCTCACGTGGATGTGTTCACAGATCATAAGATCTCCAGTACGTTTTCAGCCGGAAGGACCTAAACTTGCGTCTGAGACGGTGGTTGGAACTACTAAAGGATTATGACATGAGTGTGCTATATCACCCAGGTAAGGCCAATGTAGTGGTTGACTCCCTAAGCAGACAGACTATGGGAAGTGTAGCTCACATTGAGGAAGACAAGAGGGAACTAGTGAAAGAAGTTCACAGACTAGCCCGGTTAGGGGTGCAACTAGTAGACTCAGCCGAAGGTGGGGTAGTAATGCATAGCGGGTCAGATTCATCCCTGGTGGTTGAGGTTAAATCCAGACAAGATGAAGATCCAGTTCTACTTAAAGTCAAGGAAGCGGTTCTCAAAAAGGAGGTTGAGGCTTTCTCCCAAGAAGGAGATGGAGTGCTCCGTTACCAGGGAAGGTTGTGTCTGCCAGATGTTGGTGAGTTGAGACAGTAGATATTGGTTGAAGCACACAACTCGAGGTACTCCATTCACTCGGGCTACTAAAATGTACCGCGACTTGAGGGACATTTACTGGTGGAACGACATGAAAAGGGACATTGCTGAATTCATAGCTAAGTGCCCAAATTGCCAGCAAGTCAAGGTGGAATGTCTAAGGCTAGGAGGTATGACCCAAGACATCAGTATACCCACATGGAAATGGGAAGAAGTAAATATGGACTTCATTACAGGTTTACCTCGGACTCGCCAGCAACATGACTCAATTTGGGTGGTAGTAGATCAAATGACCAAGTCAACTCACTTCCTCCCAGTTAAGACCACAGACTCAGCGGAGAACTATGCTAAACTTTATATCCGGGAGTTAGTCAGACTTCATGGGGTGTCCTTGTCCATCATTTCAGACAGGGGAGCACAATTCACCTCGCACTTCTAGAGGTCCTTTCAGAAGGGACTAGGCACCCAGGTCAAGCTTAGCATGACTTTTCATCTGCAGACCGATGGGCAAGATGAGTGAACCATTCAGACCCTGGAGGATATGTTAAGAGTGTGCGCAATTGATTTTAAGGGTAATTGGGATGACCATTTGCCTCTGATCGAGTTTGCGTACAACAACAGCTACCATTCCTGCATTCAGATAGCCCCGTTTGAAGCATTGTATGGTAGAAGGTGTAGATCTCCTATAGGGAGATTTGAAGTCAGTGAATCTACTTTGATAGGGCCAGAATCGGTTCACGAGGCAACATAAAAAGTTCAGCTCATCTGAGACAGGCTGAAAACAGCCCAGAGCTGTCAGAAATCTTATGCCGGTGTGCGAAGAAGAGAATTGGAGTTTGCAGTTGGAGACTTGGTATACCTAAAAATTTCTCCCATGAAAGGGGTAATAAGGTTAGGAAAGAAGGGGAAACTCAGTCCTAGGTATGTGGGACCTTATAAAATTTTGCGGCGTATCGGCAAGGTGGCCCATGAGCTAGAGTTTCCTTCAGAACTAGACGTTGTACACCCATTTTCCATGTATCACTTTTGAAAAAGTGTATTGGAGATCCAATATATGTGGTGCCATTGGATAGTGTGGCAGTCAAGGTTAGTCTCACCTATGAGGAGGTACCAGTCCACATCCTTGACCGTCAGGTTCATAAATTGAGGAACAAGGAAGTAGCTTCAGTAAAGGTGTTATGGAGAAATCAATGTGATGAGGGAGCTACATGGGAAGCTAAAGCGAATATGATGGCAAAATACCCGCACTTGTTCCCTACCGGCCCAGTTTTAGTTTGAGGTATTAGTTTTTGCCCCAGACCTCTAATTAGTTTTTCATGTTCCGTTCATGCGTGCAAGTTTGTTTTATGGTATGATATATGTATGTGATGTCTGAATTCAGTTCAGCTATGTAATTGTTTTTAGGGGTAGTCATTTCGTCAATTTTTGACTTAAATGATCAGTATTTGCATATGGTAATTGTATGTTTCTGGTTGCTGCTTGTTTCCTACATTCGAGGAAGAATGTTTCCAAGGGGGATATATAGTAATACCCCCGAAGGGCCTAAGAATAGACCCGGAAACTGCAGAAAAACCTGGAATTTTGCACCAAGACGACTCGAGGTACGAATCATGGTGAGGACCTACGACTCGTGACTCGAGTCATGGTGAATTTCAGGAGCCTGAGGTCATATCATGGGTGGTCCTACGAATCATGACGTGTAGGTACGACTCGTGGTTAGGAGTCATGGTGAAATTCTCAGTGGTGCCAGAGTGAGTCGTCATGGGTCATGGTACGACTCGTAGGATGTAGCAATAAGTCGCGATGAGGAGTCGGTGTTAAGTCGTATTTGGTATGGGTGGATGGTACCACGTCTGGAAGTTCGACTCATAGGATGGTACTACGAGTCGTGGCTAGATTCATTAGCTTGAAAAGTGGTGAGGTGACCACGAGTCGTGACTTCGTGGTACGAGTCGTGGTTGGGGCCAAAACTGTTTTTCAGGGAAATTTCATTAAGGGAAAAATCAACTTTTTGATGCTTTTGGACCCTAAACCACGTCGTTTTAGCTTTAGTTTCAGACGTTTTAGTGGGGGTAATGAGTTCTTTCCCTCATTCCCCATTAAGACTTCCAAGAAAAAGTACGCAGAGTTCCTCTCAGAGAAGTTCAGGGCATCAGCTAGGGCAGATAGTTCTTCTTCAATTTCCAAAAAAATTTCTCTTAAATTTTCACCAGGTATGTGGGAATTCAACAAGGGAATTGTTCTTCCCTTGTGTCCCCAAAAACCTCTACTAGTTTCTATTAGTTTTTAGCCTTGAATTTTCGAGTACAAGATGTTGCATGTCATTGTTCGTTAATTTCTTATAGAACGACATCCCCGTTATTATTGATATGATTTTCCAGTAGTTTGTACAAAAATTACCTAGAATCTTGAAATAGTGAGTTCCAATAAAAAAATTTGAGAAAAGATCAGTGCATATAAATTGTTGTTTGTTGAATGAAGTATGTTTTGGGCTGAATTTTCTTGAAATTTTAATACTTAGACAATGAGCAAAATATCTTATGTATGAGAAAGATTCTAGCCTTGTCAGATGTTAATTTCTCTTAAATTCTTGAGTGGTTTCCATGCTATGAAATTCTAGTGTTATCGTAATGAGTTGAACTCTCTATTAGCTGCTCAGTAGCTCAGTTTAGTAAAAATGTAAGATTCCTTCAGGACTATTAAGAAATTGTCAACGGCTCAGTTTTACTTTAGATTTCTCTAAGGCATCAGTAGTGCCTTTCAGTTATCAGAATCAGACTCGGAACTCATATTAATTGGTCCATTAGACGGTCATGACATTCCAGTTATAGCTTTGACCAGCCCCAGGACCGTAGTTCAGCATTAGTTATTCTTTAGACGGTTACGACGCTTCCAGATAAGCAGCTCTGACCATTCTTAGACCTCAGTTTCAACATCTGGTCCGATAAGACTCTTACGGTACTTTCAGTTATGCGTCTCTGACTAGTTTTGGACTCCAATTTCGAACTATCAGCTTCATAGTTTAGAATAAGATATCCAGTTGGAGTAGGACTTAGCACCGAGTGGACCGGGGTTCTAGTGCACCCAGGTTCCCAGAACTATGTTGCCAACGTAGGATTCAGTTTCAGATTATTCTTGTTTGGCCCTAGACTTTTGTGATCATCCAATTCATGCCTTTATACCCTGGTAAGGTATATTGGGTCCTGCGATGGGGTGTACACATCGGACTCCACATCTAGCTCACGTGGTTATATGTCGGTTAGAGACTCTCCCACTAGTCAATCCAGTTCAGTATAGTTCAATCTAGTTCAGTTCAGGTTAATCAGACTTAGAGCATGCCTGACCGTCAAGCAGGGTCTTTTAGACCATCCCATTATATCAGTACTCAGTTCAGCAGCTTTAGACGATTCTTGCATGTTTTCTAAATTCAGTATTGTATTGCTTATCTTGGTTTATGTTTCTATCACATACTCAGTACATTCAAAGTACTGACGCATACTTTTATGTTGTATCATTTCATAATACAACTGTAGGTTCTCAAGCTCAACACAGATAGCTGTCACAGTTTAGAGTATTCTGCCTCAGCAGTCGAAGTGTGAGTCCTCATTATCCGAGGGCATAAATTCTTTCTTCAGTTTCTTGTTAGTTTGTTTAGACTTAGAGTTAGTTGGGGGTTTATCCCAGTAACTCCTCAACTAGATGGTTTTCAGACATGAGTTTCAGTTTATTCAGTGTCATTTAAATATTTGGACATTTTACTTCAGACTTGTCTTTCTTAAATATTTTTATGTTATTATTTTAAGTTCCGCTGTGCATGTATACTCTGAATGCTATTGAATGATAGTCCAAGGGTTGACTTGAGGTCACTTGTGGCCTCAAGTACTATGTTATGTCTAGGATGTAGACTCGAGGCCTGACAAGTATAATTCTTTTGGCAACTGATGTATAAAATTTACATGAAACTGGCAAGTCTTGAATCTTTGGTCATAGTGCAAGCAATCTTTCACCATTGTTTTTTAATAATATCCCATTATTTTTATGGGGAAAGTGAAGCTTCGGTCCAAATTAATATGATTCACATACTCTCTCGGATGTGCTTCTTGTAAATCTTGGATTGTTTCTTCATCCAATACTTTCTCAAATGATCTTCTGTATAATGTATCTTTGTTGTAAAGGAAATGGGGTGCAAGATGATGGATTTCAGTCCTTCTTAGATTTTCTGGCAAAACTCCATAACATAAGTAGTTAATAATGGATTGTCGCTGGTCCTCCTTTACTGCCAGAAACAACAATGAGATTCTCAAGCTTATTTGCTATATATTCATCCTTATTCGATGGCGGTACTATTCATTTTTGGCAGATAGTAACTTATGCTTGATCCGACAGAGCTTATTGAAACTAGAGTAGCTGATGCATCAACTTTCTTGTTTTCTTCCTTCGTACGTGTTGGAGGGTTACATCTCCAAGCCATCCTTTCAATTTATAAGCATAAACATGAAAGGGCGTACTTCAAGTTTCTTGACCTTATAGCTTTCCAAGAGTTGATTGATCACCAACTGAGAGTCACTAACACTTACATTTACAATTGTTTCTTGTCAACAACTATATCAAGCTAAAGTATTAAAGTTTGATATTCAATGACATTGTTGGAGCAACATTATGTCAAAGTAAAGGAGTATGGAAGAACCTTTTCTTACGGAGTAATAAACACCATGCCAGCACCAGCTCCGCCATGATATGCAACACAATAAAAATACATCTTCTACATAGATTGAATTTCAAACTATTACATCTTTATTAGGTAGTTCATTGGTTAGCTTCCAATCATTAGTTATTGGTGATATGCCAAGAAGTCTACTAATTCTGTTGTCTTTTATAGATTTTTGAGGGGTGTACACAATCTCAAATTGTTGAAACTAGAGGTACCACCTTCCTATTCGATCACCGAGGACTAGCTTTGACATCACAAACTTGATGTGAATTGCTTTAGAAATGAGGTAAATAAGTTGAGCTTGGAAGTAGTGCTTCAATTTTTGAATTGAGAAGACTAACGCCCAACACAATTATTCAATTGGAGAATAATTCAACTCATTTGGTGTCATCATTCTGCTTAGGTAATAAAAGAAGTTTTCTTTCCCTTCACTATTCTCTTAGGTCAATAGCATTCCAACAGACCTTTTCTTGTGCTAAAATGTATAGTATCAACGGTTTTCCAGGTATCAGAGCTGCTATAATTGGAGACTTCATTAAGTATAATTTGATGTTCTCAAAGGCGTTAGCACAAGCTTGGTCCCTCTTGTAAAGAGCACCCTTCTTCATGAGATGGCTGAATGGTTTACATCTTTCAGCTAGGTTCAAGATGAATCTCCTAAGATATGCTAGCTTTCCTTGAAGGCTTTTCAATTCATGAATACTCTGAGGCTCAAGCATCTTCAAAATTGCGCCAACTTTGGCTTGATCAATTTCAATTCCCTGTTGTTGCATAATGAAACCAAGAAACTTTCTAGAAGTAACTCTAAAGCCACATTTCAATGGGTTCATTTTGAGTTGATATCTTTGAAGTAGCTCGAACACCATTATCAAGTCTTGCAAATAATCTCTTGCTTTCTTGATTATACCATCAAATCATCAATATAACATTAAACATTTTTATCGAGCAAGTCATCAAAGATATTCTTCATGGCCCTTTGACATGTGACACTAACATTCTTCAAACTAAAAGGCATTACCTTGTAGTAATAAATGCCCTTTGGTGTACAAAATGTAGTGAGTTCTTCATCCTTTGTTGTCATGCGGATTTGGTTATAGCCTGATGAGCCATCTATGAAAAACATTGCCTCGTAATAGCATCAATCATCAACTCTGGGATAGGGATCAGAAACTCATCCTTAGGACATGCGTTATTGAGATCCCTAAAGTCAACACAAACTCAAATTTGGCCCTTCTTTTTCCTCAAGAGAACAATACTTGACATCCACTTGGGGTATTTAACTTCAGAAGAAAGCCAACTTCAATGATTTTGTTAGCTTAATTTTCAATTAATGGAACCAAGTCTGCTCTAAAGCATCTTTGAGCTTGCTTAACAGGATGAGCACCATTCTTGACTGCAAGTTGATCGACCGCCACTTTGGGATCCAATCCCGACATCTCTTTATAACTCTAAGCAAAAATATCCTTGTATTCTCTGAGTATATCCATATTAGCGATTTCTTCATCAACTGCAAGGGAAGTACTTAGATAGGTTGGCCTTGGATCTTCACTGGTGTCAAGATTAAGTTCCTTTAAGGAGTCTACTGTGGCCTTCACTCCTTCTTCAACTTCTGGCGGAGCATCTTCAACATCTTCATCTTTCTGAGGATCAGAATTATATGATAACACTAAGAGATATCCTCTAACTTCTCATCAACCTCCATTTGAGATGAGGTATCATTCTCACTTTGTGCAGTGATATGATATGAAGAGCCTACACTTTTTTCGTCTTTTCCATATTTCTTTGTATAAACCATAGTGTGATTTTTTTCCTTTAAAACCTCCCAACATTAAACAACAAGTTTCATTTGTCTCCTCATTCTAGAAGGAATCAAACTTTGGAAATCCTTTTGGGTTTTAAATGAAGTGGGCATTCTAACGCTTTGGTATTTTCTCTAAAACTTGTTCTTCTTCTTCAATGGGCCTAACCTTTCAAACACAGAAGTTCTTGTGGTCGATTTCCTAAGTTAGTAAAAAATAGAAGGCCTTTTATCAGGAGCATCAAACTCATCTTTCACAGTGATGTTATTGGTAGCTTCTCTTCTTATAGAGATGTGAATTGGTGGTGATTTCTTATATCCAAAACCCTCATTGATTTTCTCCAACTTTGATGGTTCACTGGGGTTGTATCTATCCTTTGTAAATAATTTATAGGCATTTGAATCAAAACCTTCATTTGTACGTTTCATAAGGAGTGCCACATTTTATGGAGGATAATGAAAAACTCTCCAAGTAGCTTTGGAGATAGGTAATCGCGCCAATCTGTTTGATAGGGAAAGTTAGCCCCTATAATATATTTGCTTGGGTGTCGGATGATTGAACTTCCTCTTTCTTCACCTTCGGCGTATATTGGAGCATGTGAACGACACAATATTCCTTTTATTCGAAAGTAAGTACGGCTCCTCAATGCCAACTTTGACTTTTCTAATAGTCACATCAACAATTTTAGTCGCAAACTCATCAATTTTTGCTTTTAAGACATTGTCATCTTTTACTTCCTTCGCAATGCAGTTTTTTTTAAGTAGAACTTTGCATTGGCAAAGTATGACTTAGCTTCTGCAAATGGCTTATCATGAGCAACTATCTTCTTCTCGACTTCACCTTCGAGATACTTCAAACATTGATAATAGGAGAATGGAATAATTTTATTCTAGTGTATCTAAGGCCTTCCAAGCAATATATTATATGAAGTATTTGCGTTGATTATATTCATCCATGCTCTTGATCGAAAATCTTCGATGTTGGTCTCTAGATTGATAGCACCTATAGCCCTTTGCCCCCTTGTTTGAATCCTTGAATTATCAAGAGACTTTAAGAAAGTTTTTCAGGTGAAATGTCGAGCTCCTTCATAGTAAGAATAGGAAGAAAGTTAACTCTGGATCCATCTTTATCAAGATTTTATTTATCCTCTTGTCGAGCGTATGACCTACCATATATAAAGGACGATTTTGCAATGTTTCACTAAGAAGAAGGTCATTTGTAAATATGATTTTTATATCACGTGCTTGAACTTCTTGAAAAGAGGCTAAGGAAGCTTTTCCGGCGATGATGAAGACAACGTTGATAGACTTTCATTCTATGCTTTATCGTCGATATTGAATTCCGATGCTTTGATGATGTTTGAAGCAATTTTTATGTAGAACCCACTTGATAAGAATTTCTCTAAAGTCATAGGACGTTGTGGTTTCTGGTGGTACTGTATCTCCACTTTTACCTTCTTTGGATGCCCAACTAATTTTTGCTTCCTTGATCTTCTCACCATCCTCTTTGTAGTTGGTTGTTAGATAATTTTTTCTATGGACTTGCTTTGTAACACCTTCTCCTAGTTATTAGAATTCAACCTTCATCACTGGCTTCATCATCTTGGGCTTTACCTTTCTCTAATGGTCCTCTTTTTTCTCTTCAAAGATGTATATTTGGACTGGATCGAGAGAGCCAAAGGTGATAGACATTTAATTAGAACTTGTCTTATCATCCTCAAGAATAATCTTCTTCTTATTTACCAGCTGTATAACTCTGTCCTTGAATATAAACAACTTCTTTAAAGGGTGACCCATAAGTCGATGATACTTGCAATAATTTAGGTCATTTGTTCTTCCAGCTTCATCGGGTTGCTTCGTCTCTGGCAATTCAATGAGTTTTAACTCAAGTAGTTCATCAAAAATTTCAGGGACATCAGAATCGAGGAAGGGGTATTCTTTTTCCTGCATCTCCTTCAAGGTTAATTTTCAATTTTGATTTCCTTTAGAAAAAGTTGTTTTCACACTCTACTTCTTGCTCACTTTTGAAGTAAACTTCATAGGGGACACGCTGACATTCATGGATTCTTTGTTGTCACTCTTGGGTACAAACTTGTTCAATTTCTCGGGTTCTTATTTGTCCTTTCCTTTGCGAGGGGTCATAAACGTGTATTACTCCATTTTCAGCAGAAGCCGTACTCAAATTTATGTCATGAGCATGAGTAGCTAGATTTTCAAAAGATCTTGGCTTAATTCCTTGAAAGATAGAGAAGTCTCCAGTATATTTTTTGGATAAACATTTCTATTTTAGAATCTTCACTTAGTTTATCTTTGTAGTTTACACTTGCATTTCTCCATCGATTGATGATTTGATAACCGATTCATCCTTCCTCTAGCGCGTATTTGTGAGTTCCACCATACTCACAGTACCCCTTGTGCTATAGAAGTGATTGAGGAACTCCTGCTCCATTTGCCCCTAACTATCGATAAAATTCAATCAAGATCTGTGTACCAATCAAAAACATTCCCTTTGATGGAGTAGATGAATTTCTTGGAAAGATAGTCCTCATATGCTCCCATATTATTATATGTTTGAACAAAATATGCAACATGCTGCTTTGGGTTTCCCTTGCCTTCAAATTTTTGAAATTTGGGAGGTTGACAACCAACAAGCATCTTGAGGCTATCAATTCTTTTAGTGTATGACATTGCATACGTGAGAGAGGACTTGAAAGTAACTTTATACTTGTTCTTGATAGTGCCTTTGATGAACTCCTTTAATTGGTCAAGTGGATCATCCTTTCAAAAGAAACTGGGCAATGCATGTTTTGCGGAAGCTTCAGTCTCTTGAACTTTTGGACCCTTCCTAGGTGCATGACTAGAATCTCCTCCCACTAAGTCATCTTCCTTTTCCATAAAATTTTTAATTTGAGAGTCTTGATTTTGAACATACTTGGTCAGAACTTCAATTACCTTCATCAAGTTTTCCAGCTGCTCCTCTATAGATAAAGCATCGATTACTATAGCTTTCATGATTTTTCGGAGATATTGGAGAATAGCGCAGATTATCTCACAGATTAATATTTGATGGATCATCTTATATGGTGTGAGTGGGGAATATCCGTCACTTGAAGTATCATTATCCCCTTCACGGCAGAGTTCTTGGATCCAGAGAGGTAAAATAAAGCTGGAGTATTCTTAATTTTTTTCAACAACATTACTTCATTCTTCTGATGCATTGGTAGAGAATCTTGATCCTTTTGAGGATGAAGATCCAGTTACTGGAGTTGATGCGGATGACACTTGTAGTGCTTGTTGTCCCATCATGCTTGATTTGCTTCTCATGATCAGTCCAAAACTTCCAAAAGTAACATCGAGGATGCTTTCCACATCAAGAGATAGCTTGGAGTCAGCAGCCTTGGGGAAAGTTGATTGGGAGTTGATCTTCTTTGAAGTCATTTCGATGTTCTTAATCTTTGAAGATTGAAAAGATTAGATGAGAGGTAGAAATTATCCCACTGAGCATGCCATAATTTGTAGACAATAAAATTCGTGCCGAGAAAATAATAATTAGAATAGAAAAATATCACAATAATTGTAGTATTTTATTTCAAGTATGAGTGTTACAATCTCTATGAATCCTCTTATTTTTCTTTTCAAATATAAATTCAAGGGATTTTGAGCTTGATATTGAACTTGATGGATTTGATCTTTATTTGTACTTGAATTCAAGTGTTTTTGAGTTTGATCTTGAATCGGGTGGTTTTGATCTTAATTTGTATTTAAATTCAAGGGCTTGAAGCTTGTTCTATAATATTCATCTTGATCTCTAAAACTTGTAGAGAAATATTTGAGTTCTTTAATGCTAGTAGCTTGTACAAAAATCGGCAGTGTTTAGTCCACAAACTCTCTCTGCTTGTTGTTGAAATTCAGGTCCCTTTTCTGAATTATGGTACCCCTTGATGTTGGGCATATTTCTATTCCCATTTGCCTTATTTTTGCCCGTATTTTACCTTCTTTTGAGTTCATAATCCTTATAAAATGCATAAATTCACATGTTTGTGTATTTTGTATGCTAACAAATGATTTGAGGTGTTTTAAGCAGGAAACCTAGGGAAAAGGACCAAAACTGAACCAAGGTTGAAGGTTTGAGAAGATGAGAAGAAGGTTCGGGGGCTATGGCTGGCGCCCAACGCCCGATCCTCAACCCCATGAGAGAATTTCATCATTTTTGGTGCTATGGCTGGCGCCCTGTTGTCGCCCAAATTATACCTCGTAAATGAGATATAAAGTGATCGATGTCAAATATAGAATCCAACCATAGTTGAGGTCGAACCCCACGAGGAATATAACGAGAACTTTAGTTAATGCGTTTAGCTAATACTATTGTCTTACTTATTTCCTAGGCGGGAATGTTTGAAACATAAAATAATCAAAAGTAGTAGAACTAATGAGTAGACTCTTGATTTAATTTCGATTGTATTCAATAAGTGAGTTGGCTAGGATTGTGTTCCCCATGACTTCATAACCACAAGACTTTTTATACTAGTGATCTATTCTGCTGTTTAGCATGCAATATCAGTAAGTTAAATTCACCTAACTGGTTGGTCCCCAATCCAGATGATTATCACCACGCAACTTGATTTGTATGCGGGTGTATGCTTAACTAACCCTTACCCTTGATATCAGATTAGCTATTCCTGAACAAGGTCAGGCTATTAGATGAGGGTTGATAGCCTCAAATCATCATTTTTAATCCTTTTTTCCATTCACCACCCCTTGATACAGTGATTAAGAATAAGGCAAATTCCAATGTTTGCAATCATTAAGAAGAAATTAAAATGAAGGAAAAAATAATACATGGATAAACCCGTTCAAGATTCACTAAGTATTTTTATCTATGTGTGTTAATTCATCATGGTTCCCACAACCCTAGTTATGGGTTTGGCTACTCATAATTGAATAATCACAATTATAAATTAGAGAAGAAATCATAATTGCAACTTACAATGATTCGTAGAAGAAACCACTTGTATTGAATAAATCAGCAAAATCAAAGAACATAAATCCAATATTGTTTTAATACTCCAAATTCAAGAACAAAATTACAAACGTCATTTCTTGAACCTTAATGGTAGTCAACAACACCCAAAAATAATGATCAAAGTCGTAGAATAATTTGTCCTCTAAAAATAAATCTAAATAAAGTATTTATAGTCTTAAAAAACCTTTCCTAACTAAAAAAGGAATCCAAGTCGGCAGTAGCAACGGGCCAAGTAACAACTCGTTAGGTCTCCTAACAAGTCGTGGTATGCTTTACAGAGTCGTCCTTGGCAGACTACTTCTTCAGGGCAACGGGTCACCTAACGAATCGTCAAATCAAAGCACGAGTTGTTAGGTAACTCGTGGCTACTAATCCCCAAAAGTTCCAGTGTTCTTGACTGGTGTGCCTAGCATCTCACGATGAGTGGTCAAGTCTCCCGATGACTCGTTGAGTCCTTCATTGCGTCTCCTGATAATTTTTTGGCAATTTTTCTTCCCAATCCTCATGGCTCTCATAACGACTCGTTACCAGGCATAACGATTCGTGCCTTCAACTCGTTGTCTGAACTGATTTCTTGCACTTACCACTTGATATCTTCCCATGAATCCAAGAACGAGTCGTCCAATGAGACAAAGACTCATTACCTGACTAGTAGTCCACGCTTGGTCCAATTTTTGCCTCACATTGCCCATTTCACAGTCCGAACCTGTTTTCCTACAACAATCAATAAAAACACATTATATCCACATAAATATATTCCAATTTTGCATATATTGTTAGTTTTAAGCGTCGAAAGTTCCATAAAACCACGACACATTAACACCCTCAACTTTGAACTTTTGCATGTCCTCAGAAAAAAAATAAATAAAATAGAACTAACCCGACGCTTCAATAAAAAGAACTCTAGGAAACTTACAGCAATCACAACTCAAAATTAAATCAAATTTTCTATCCCCTCCTCTATCATCAAAATCCAAATCACAATGCATATGTAAAATTTTCAACCATGACACAAAGGAATGACAATACACTGTCAACTTGCAACCACGCATATAATCCTATGACACCTACCCCGATAGTTTGGAAATGATTTTGTTGACCAAATGCTCTCACAAAAAATAAGTCCCACACTCACACATATGTATATGATCATGATGATATTTTCTCTTGGGACTGGGTAAAAGCTCACTCGCACTCACAAAGAAATTCTAACTGTGCACATTCAATATCATAAGCTTGCCTTTACTTTCAATACCTCGATTTTTAGATGGTTTAACTAGGATCACTATAGGACCCTTTCAGCTTGTAGCGTAGGCTTAGGTTGGGTATGGTAGATATGAGAATAGTAACTTAACCCTCCTTGGCACTACACTAACTTTGGCTTCACTTAACCTCTTTTTCACATCTTTCCCTTTTTCTTGCTTTCTTCTTTTCTTAATTTCTTTTGCAACTATAGGTGCGGTTTTCCTTATTTCAAGTATTCATTTTTTTCCTTTCTCACTTTCATTTTTCTTTGCTCTTTTTCTCCTTTTTTTTATTACTTCAATTTAAGACTTCATTATGCACACCGCACCCGCCTTTTTGTTTGCATTCCTCAATTATTTTCCACCCTACTCTTCTTATGAAACCCTATAGTAGCCACCCTCAACTTAGGCAATTTGCTTGAGTTGAGGTTCATAGTGTCCAATGAGGGACCAGGGCCAAAACAGGTTCATTATAATCAAAGCAGGAAGGTGAGTTGATTTTAACAAACAAAAAGGTAAATTTAAGCTCAAAATTGGGATCAAGGGATATTTATTTCCATTTGGTAGTTCTTTTAAGGCTAAAGTGGACTATTCATCAAAAACGGCCTATGATCCTTTCCTAATTTCCCATCCTATACGTCGATATGATTGACCAGGCAAGTTCTAGATTGACACACACAACAAAACTAACTGTATGCCTTACTCACACAATGCAAAGGACAACATCATTACTTCTACCAACTGCTAGTTCAAGTATAGTCACACAATGGTAAACACGTCCACAGTATTAATGCCATGCAAAGATTCACAAAGGTCATGCTTGTCTACTTAACACACACATAAAGAAAATTTTTGGAGGGGTATCACATTGCTCACTTCAAATAAATTCATGTTATTGACTGTCTTAAATTCACCTAAGTTTCTTTAAACTGACACAAAACAAAACACAAAAACCTAAACATTTTGGTTCTACTAGATAAGGAACACCCGAGGAAAAAGATATTTGACAAGAAAATCCCTCGGGTTATATTCAACAAAAATACAGGTAACCCACCCCACTCCCATTAAGAAAAGCATGCGGCATCCTCGACTCATATAAAAAGTAAAACACGGGAATAGGGAACATACCTGTGCGATCTAGACATCTGTGGCCTGGTCAGTGGAGGGCACAAATACACCTCTAGTCTCCTCTCTTGTTCCACCATGATGAACAGGCGCACTCTTAGACCCCACAGAGCTCGTACTCTCTCCACGAGCTCTCGCAACATCACTTTTAGCCCTCTCTCGAGCCTCATCTCTGGACAGCTACAATGCTGCCTCTATATCTCTTCTCTCCCTCTTCTGCTCACGTAGCAGATCACCACCCTCATCTTATCTTACCTCCTCCCGAGGTCTCTTCCCTTTGTCATGCGTGACCAGCTCCTCAGTGATGAAATCTACTATAGGAGGTAGATCCTCCTCACTCTCATCATCTACCACTAGAAGCATGGGTGGTGTGATAGCAGAAATTTGTTGTGCGGACCGCTCCCGCCCCTCGGCTATGAGTGTCGCCACCTCTGCGTACCATCTGGATAACTCAGGCTCCTGTAATTGAGCAAGGCGCTCATCCATCTGCCTTTCAAAGGAATCCAATCTATCATGCAATAACTTGAGAGCCCCTCCAACTCTTTTGTGACCCATGGATTAACCTGCTCCATCAGTACCTTTACTTGAAGTGTCGTGTGCGCTTGTTACTTTTCAACTTTCGCTAGCCGCCTAGCCATGTAGGTAAGAAACTCATGTGATATTGTGACTAAGCTGGTTGATGAAGCACGAGAGGTCGCAATGGGTGGGCGAGCTTCTGCTGTAGTGGATGAAGACTCTAGGACCTCAGTGGGTGATGGAGTATCGGCTGAATTGGTAGCATCAGTTTGGCTACCAGTCTCTCGGGGCTCAGATGACTCTGCCTCAAACTCTATAAATCTCGCATCCTCAGTCTGAATACCTCCACTTAATTCTTCTGCTAATAATTATCCCCAGCGGATATGGCTGACAACTCCTAGCTTTCAACACTGGGTTTGTCTCATCTCTTATCAACCCAATATCAGTAATCTTATGGACCACCACTCTCTGGCCTACAGATGGAAATTCTGGCACCTGGGATTCCTTACAGAGCCGATCTATGAGGCATGGGAAGGGAATGCTAGTGTTGTCTATGATAGCTCGCTCCTGGATCTCCTCAGTTATATATCTCGGGGAAGTTGATAGCATATCCCTCCATAATGCTTGTGACCAGTGCCGTTCTGTCCGGTGAAACCACATTATCATTGCTGGTAGGTACCAACCTTTGTCGAACCAATGACCACAAAAAATTTTCCTAAAAATTTAGCGTGGCCTTCTTGATTTGTGATTCCAAGCCATATATCCATTCCACTAACGTATCCCGAGTGGCCATGATGCGCGCCAGCCAAGTATATTATCTCTTTTTTCCTCGTGGCTCAACTTTTTGATCTTTACTTTCTGAAGCTCACTCAGCCTATCATCAAACTCAACAGTGTTCATCAGGGTCTCGTAATCTATACCATATAGTATACGAGAGATGGTCCACTCAGAGATGTCCATGGTTGTCTCCTCACTATCACCCGGGTCAGTGCAGTCCTTTTCCTCCAATTCTGGCCTCCCATGGCCTGATGCTGTAACGTGGCTGCATATAAGGCATAGAACTCTCTGATTAAAGAAGGACTCTAACTCCCGGACGGCTCACTCAACCTCCTAAACCAGTATCTATCAAACAATATCTTAATCTCGGGGAGGTCCTTGAGCCCTGTTGTGACCAGCGGGGGCTCCTCATAAATACTCCTCTTCGGGTTGCCCTTGTCAGTAGGAGTTATGTCTCTATTGTAGATGGCCCGCATTCCTGGAACACACCATCTCCTCATCATTCATGGTTGCTCAGTGGATGTGTGTGAAGTCTCAGTCATCTCATTATCCGTGCTCCCCTGTTGGGCATGTGCTTCATCATCACCCTCCATGTTTGTTGCAGCTGCAGCGCTCTCAGGGGAAATTAGAGCTGAGACCCCAGCATTACCTTCCTCTCAGCTGGTTGGATCCCTAGCGAGTGGAGTTAGAGAAGCAACCAAGGCTTTCGGATTTATAGGGCGTTTAATCCTAGCCCTTGTCAATCTCTGCTCTAGCTACTCTTTTGATATCTGGTAATCCTCCACAGTGCCACTCGACTCTTCTAAAGATGAGGGCTCATCCCTTAATATGCGAATCAAGGGCTGACTCTTCTCCGACCCCTGTTTCTTGGCCGGGATCTTCTTTGGTGTTTCCTTCAGTGCCATTGTACCTATGGAATAATTATTAGGATGCAAGATGTGAGTATATGATATTAAAAACTTAGTGCTTACCTGCAAATGGGACGGAAGACTTGACGACTCATTACCACTGGCAACGACTCGTGAGGTCACTCGTCGTCTGCAGGTCAAGAGTAGTATGTTGGTTCCAGTGTTCTCGATGACTAGTCATGATGAGTCATTTCCTGTGGAAATGACTCATTAGGCCAGTAATTGCATGAACATATGAAATACAAAATCCCACTCAGGACAAATTACATCACGAGTCGTGAGGTGATACCACGACTCGCTATGTGGCTCGTGCTTAAGAGTTCCTTAACAGTGGTGGTGACAGGTCATGTAACGATTCGTTAGGCATGCCCACGAGTCGTTACATGAGGCATAATCAATAGGTATAAGAAAACCACTTATTCCCTTACTCAATCTCAATCGATTCTCAATCCCTCAGTCACAGACCATTTTTGCTCCTAACTTACAGTGTTCAAGATCACAACCAAATTCACGACAGCCTAGGGTTTCATCCTATGTACTAAATCATTAAGGGAATCACGGTTTTACAAACATGAGTAGGTCAAAATTTATACAGAAAAACATATTAATACTCACAATTTCACTTGTGGTAGTGATTGAGTTTATCGACTTTGAGCAGATTCGCGTGCTTGGGTGATTTGAGAATGTACATGCGTATGGATGTGATTTGAAAATGGGAAGTGATTTGGGAAGATGAGAAGTGAGAAATTTGAGCTTGAGAGTTTGATTTTAGAACTTGTGAGAAAAATCAAAGGGCAATTTCGAGTGTTTTATACGTTTTGAAAACAAATTTTACCCTATTTATACGTGGGTCGGGTCAGGTGATGAATTTTATTTAAATGCACCACGACCCATGTGACGAATCTTTAAGTGAAGCACGACTCTCAATTTCTCATTTTAGTGTTCAAGTATAGAGAACCTACCTGGGACCTAATGGTTCATGCAACGACTCGTGGTGGTACCCAACAAGTTGTGTCATGAGTTGTTGACCTTGTACTTTGATGGACCCTTAGTGTTTCCAGGACGAGTCACTTGATGACTCATTGAGTTACCTCACGAGTTGTTGAGTCACTCGTCGTTAGCTTTCCGGCTCGACTGTTTCTGTTTACCAGTAGACATGACGGAGGACCTGATCACTCGTTGCCAATGGCAATGACTCATTTGGTTAACCATTGTCTACATTGTTTCTGCGTCAGTAACCATGAGTAGCCTTGATGAGTCATTCAGGTAGATGAGGACTCGTCCTGTGCTATTTAGCACCAGCAACTCAAGTTCAAATTTTTAGTTCCAGCTTCAAATTTCCCATTTTAATCACCTGCACATATCAACACACGTAAACACTATACATATTTACAATTACAACTTGGGTTTCCTCCTAATAAGAACCTAATTTAATGTTGCAGCACGATGCAAGTCCCCGAGTTACTCAAACTTCACCCAGAGCCCAAAGGTCCACCAGTTTAATTTCTTCACTCTTTCCCAGATATGCTTTCACCCGTTGGCCATTCACCTTGAACCATTTGGCTTCATAGTTTTCCAATTCAATTGCCCCATAGGAAACTTGAACCATTCGAAATGGTCCCAACCATTTGGACTTCAACTTGCCAGGAAACAAGTGAAGCCTAGAGTTAAATAGCAACACCATATCACCTGGGGTGAACTCTCTCTGCTCAATCTTCCTGTCATGTTGAATTTTCATCCTTAGTTTATAAATTTCTGAACTTTCATAGGCTTTCAAACGAAATTCATCTAACTCATTCAACTGATCAAGCCTCAACTTCGCAGCATCACTCCAATTCAAATTCAGCTTCTTAAGCGCCCACATAGCTTTGTGCTCAAGTTCGACCGGAAGATGACATGCTTTCCCATACACAAGCTGATATGGAGACATACCTATAGGGGTCTTGAATGTGGTCCGATAAGCCCATAACGCATCATCTAGCTTCCTTGACTAATCTATAAGGTTAGCATTCACAGTCTTTGCTAGGATGGTCTTTATCTCCCAGTTGGAGACCTCAACTTGCCTACTAGATTGTGGATGATAAGGTGTTGCCACCCTATGTTTTACCCCATATTTCTCCAGCAAAGTCCGAAACAACCGATTGCATAAGTGCGAACCCCCATCACTAATGATGGCTCTGGGAGTCCTAGATCTGGCGAAAATATTCCGCTTCAAGAATGTTGTGACACTCTTACCTTCATTGTTTGGAAGTGAAATTTCCTCCATCCACTTTGAAACATAGTCTACAACTATATAAGTATGTACTTCATCCCGCTTGAGCTCACAAATGGGCCCATGAAGTCAATGCCCCAAACGTCAAATAGCTCAATGATAAGGACGGGAATAAGAGGGAGCTCATGCCTCCTTGCCTTTGGCATGTATCACACTCCTTTGCAAAATCATGTGCATCCTGGTGAAGTTGGCCAATAGTACCCACATTGCAGAATTTTTTAGTCTGTGCGAACCTTGCTGTGGTGACTCCCAACATGGGATAAGTGACAAGCCTCCAATATGCTCAACATCTCAGCCTCGGGAACACATCTCCGAATCACCCTATCAGCACATATGCGTAATAAGTAAGGCTTATCCCAGAAAAACTTCCGCACATCAGACATGAATTTCTTCCTCTAGTGAAAAGATAAATCTTCCGGTACCACATCCCTCACCAGATAATTTGCAAAGTCTACAAACCATGGGATGAGATCCTGGAAGGCAGCCAAAACCTGCTCTTCAGGGAATGTTTCATCTATGTCAAGCTCATCTCGAAGTGCTGCATCTGCCTCCAATCTCGATAAGTGATCTGCCACCTGATTTTCAGTCCCCTTCCGGTCCTTAACCTCAAACTCGAACTTTTGCAGCAATAGAACCCATCAAATCAACCGTGGCTTAGAATTCTTTTTTTGTCATCAGATATCTCAGAGCTACGTGGTCAGTATGAACTATCACCTTAGTTCCAAGCAAGTAAGCCCGAAACTTTTGAAATACAAACACTACAGCCAACAACTCTTATTCCATCACAATATAATTTTTCTGAGCTGCATTAAGAGCCTTTCTAGAATAATAAATAGGGTGGAAAATCATTTTCATGCCTTTGTCCCAAAACAGCTCCCAGGGCCACTCCGCTAGCATCACACATTATATCAAATAGTAAGGACCAGTTAGGTGCCACTATGATCGGGGTAGTGGTCAATCTCTCCTTTAGGCATTCAAAAGCCTTCAGACACGCATCATCAAACACAAACTTCACCTCTTTCTCAAGCAACTTACACAAGGGATGTGCAATCTTTAAGAAATCCTTGATGAATATTTGATAAAATCCTGCATGACCTAAAAAACTTCGAACACCTTTCATAGAAATCGGAGGTGGTAGACAAGAAATTACATCGATCTTGGCTCTGTCAACCTCAATATACTTACAAGAAATTCTGTGGCCGAGAACTATACCTTCTTTGACCATGAAATGATATTTTTCCCAATTAAGCACCAAGTTGGTCTCTTTTCATTGTTGCAACACTTTGCTTAAATGAGCCAAATAATCATCAAATGAATCACCTACCACTGAAAAGTCATCCATAAAGACTTCAATGGTGTTCTCCACCATGTCAAAAAATATGGACATCATGCAGCGCTAAAAAGTGGCGGGCACATTACATAACCTGAACGACATCCTCTTGAAAGCAAATGTACCATATGGACAGGTGAAAGTGGTTTTCTCTTGGTATTTGAGGTCTATAGAGATCTAATTGTACCCTGAATAACCATCAAGAAAACAGTACCATCCTCTGCCTGCATGTCGGTCTAGCATTTGATCCACTAATGGCATAGGAAAGTGATCTTTCTGAGTCCAATAGTTTAACTTTTTATAGTCCATGCATACTCTCCAATCGGTGACTGGTCTGAGTGGAATGAGCTCATTATTAAAATTTGGGATCACAAGTGATTCCTCCCTTCTTTGGCACACTTTGAACTGGGCTCACCCATTTGCTATCAACAATAGGGTAAACCACACCTGTATCCGACCACTTTATGATTTCCTTCTTGACCACCTCTTGCATAAGTGGATTCAACCTACGTTGATGCTTAATACTCGAAATATAGTCTGGCTCAAGCTAGATGTTATGTGTACATATACCGGATGGGATCCCAATAATGTCTGCAATGGTCCACCCAATGGCTTTTTTATACCTCTTCAGAATGGAGACTAAAGCCTCCACTTGCCATTCCTCCAAGTCAGCTGCAACTATGACCTGTAAAGTGTTTCCGATCCCTAGAAATACATACCGTAAGTGATATGGGAGTGCTTTGAGCTCCAATACTGGAGGCTCCTCAATAGATGGCTTGGCCGGTGGAGTCACCTGATTCTTCAGATCAAGATCAATCTTCTTTGGAGCATAGGTGTATGACCCCATACCAGCAAGTGCATTAACAATATTATCACCCTATAGATCTCCTCAACATCAACATTCATCAAAACTGCTGCTAAATCTTCAATAGTCACTAACTCATCAATGGGCATGATTGGAAGCTCAGCTTCCACAACATCAATCACTGAGACCACCCGCATGTCATTTGGCTGCTTCATGGACCGACACACATTAAATGTTACCTCTTCATTATCAATCAAAATTTCAGCTGTCCAGTCTCCATGTATACAAGAGCACATCCGGTGGCAAGGAATGGTAGCCCTAAGATAATGGGGACCTCGAAATCAACTTCACAGTCCAAAGTAACAAAGTCGGTCGGAAATATAAAGGATTCTACCTTCTGTCATGCCCCGAGTTTACACCCTAGACGAAACACGATACTCGAAGCCACAAGTGACCCCAAGTCAACCCATGGTCTATCATACACTGGCATTCTGAGTAACATAAAAATATACGCAACGAAAATTTAAAGCAAAAATAATAATACTTGAACAAGGTTACATATTTAATAAAATCATTCTAAGTCTGAAAAATAACTTTACGTCTGAAAGCCACTAGGTATGATGAGCTGCTGGGAAAACCCCCCAGCTAACTCAAAATCTAAG
>JACEIK010000361.1:84986-95180 GCA_018107945.1 Datura stramonium
ATATATATATATACTTCCCTTTTTCAATTTTAAATCATATGTAAAGTATCCTACGACCAAAATAGAGAGAATATGTAAACCTCACTCAATTTTCATCAAATTACGCTATCAAACACAATCCAAATGTAAATTAACTTTGGGTAACAAGTCCTAGGCCTATAGGAAACATTTATACGGAGTTATTTCTCGAAAATTCACTCGGCATATCGGAACCCCGCTGAGTAAAGGTTATCAGAATTACTTCAAATTCGATCCTAAACGGCCACAGGCATTAGCTAAGCATTTCTCCCTTCTAAACACTCAAAAATTGGCGGGTCTTTGGCAGAATTAATTGAAGTTGAAGTTATAGTTAATTTTATTAGAAGATATTATTAATTTCTAGTTGTTAGTATTGAAATAGCCCCGTTTTCTTAGTGTGAGGGCTGCAAATTGGTTAAACCACTGACTTCAGGATTGAAAGTGTTTGAGCACCCAGAAATCATCGAATAAGGTATGTTAAGGCTATACTTTTCAGAAAGTTACATTCGTCGTAAAGTTAGTACGACCTATTTATCTATAGTACCACAGTGCAAACCTATTGTGGTCAGCTGCTACAGATAGAATTGAGATGACAACAATGACATAGTAACCCTAGCTAGATTGGTTTTTGCTTACGGCATTTGGATGTTTGGATGTTGTTTCCTATAGGGCCATGCTCGCAGGGCAGTATGATGTCCGAAAGGACCAGATTGAGGTCGTGAGGGTCGTATTGAGTTACACCAGATTGAGGTCATGAGAGTCGTATTGACTTACACCAGATTGAGGCCGTGGGGGCCGTATTGAGTTACACCAAATTGAGGTCGTGAGGGCCGTATTGAGTTTTACTAAATTGAGGCCGTGAAGGCTCTATTGAGTTATCCGAGTGCTCGCAGGAGAAACATGATGTTTTTAGGGACCAGATTGAGACTGTGAGGGTCGTATTGAGGTCTAGTTACCTCCATCGCTTACATTATGGCCCTCGATCGAGCCAAGGCTCGGGGTCCAGTTATAGGAGCCTAGACGGCTCAGGCATAGGAATAGCTACAGGAGCCTACCAGGCTTGGATACAGCTTTAGAGGATGAGTATTTCTAGGTTACAGTATACTTATGAACCTTTAGTAGCCAGATAGGAGGAGTATGCATTATTTGTACTTATCGGGGCTTATGGGGGGCCAAGTAGGTTATTCTGTGTTGTTTGTACTTTTAAGGCTTATTGGGGGCCGGTTAGGTTCTTGCTTGAATATATACTTATTAGTTAAATATTTCAGACGGTGAGATCACTCAGGTTAAATTCTGATCCTTCTTCTTTATTACTTCAGCTTTATCAGCTTTTATTCAGTTATTATTTCACTATCTTACATATTCGGTACATATTGTACTGACGCCCATCCTTGGGGCGTTGCATTACTTGCCTGCAGGTGTGGATAGACACGATTCGGGACCTTCTTAGTCATCAGCTAGAGTCCGTAGTCCAGTCAGCTCCTTTCATCTAGAGTTGATAGTTGGAGAAGGTTTGTTCTTTTGTTGTATAGTTTATGTTTAGGTCGGGGCCCTGTCTAGACCATTATTCCACTTTTAGAGGCCTGCAGGCTATAGATTATTAGCTGTTGGTTTTATTGTTGGTCGCGTGGGGCCCATGTATGTTTTATTTTGCGTGATGACCGTGCGGGGCCTAGTTTAGCTATCAGTTAGCAGTCTTTTCGGCTATAGCATAATTATGGTTGCCTGTTTTCATTCAATTATAACTAGGCAGCATGGTGGTTTTGTCGGCCCACATAGGATCCCTGTTACTACATTGTTGTTGGTTAGCTGTTTTCTTTTACAGGTGGCTATGTGGTCTTGTCATCCTGAGGCTGTATTTACAGCCGAGGTAGCTCGTCGTTTTCTTGAATTGAGTTGCAGGCATGTACCAAAAGTGCACAAGCTTAGTTAGGTTAGTTCAGATCCCAGTGTGGCACTAGGTGCTAGTCATGCCTCTCAAAGTGGGATGTGACAAACTTGGTATCAGAGCAGGTCGTATCTCAGGGAGTCTGCAAGCAATGTCAAGTAGAGTCTTGTCTATCAATGTGTTATGCGCCACATTCTTTAGACAGGAGGCTATGAGGCATAATAGTGTGGTTACTCTTCTTTCTCCTCTAGTCGTGCTATAGAGATGTGCTGTATAGGGTAACTCCCTAAGCTTACGTTATTCTACTTATTTAAAGAGAAATATTTGACGCTCGACAGACCACGACTGGCTGAGAGTTGGATTTTACAGTAGGAGAGGGCACTAGTAGGGGGGCCCAGTCAGAGCCGGCCCGATCTAAGGGCGATAGGGAGGCATCACTTCGGCTTCCCCAGCACTTACCGCCGCACAGGAGCCCTCTAGGACAGCAGATATACCAGTACTACCCCCATCCATTCCGGTGCCATCAGATCAAGAGATT
This sequence comes from Datura stramonium, assembly GCA_018107945.1. Lineage (NCBI taxonomy): Eukaryota > Viridiplantae > Streptophyta > Magnoliopsida > Solanales > Solanaceae > Datura > Datura stramonium. Next base: position 87,431 of record JACEIK010000361.1, read on the forward strand.
AGGGGTGCATTCTACATATTGGTTCTGATGATGGTTGCCCAACGTCAGCCTCAGCCAGTAGTACCAATTGTTTTTGAGCCCACTGAGGGGCCCAGGAGTTTGAGAGTCCGTGAGTTTCTTATTTTGAGTCCCCTGCAGTTTACAGGGACGGATCGTAGAGAGGACCTCCAAAATTTCATAAACCAGCTACAGAGGATATTCAGGGTCATGCATTCCTTGTCCACAGAATCAGTTGAGTTAGCAGTATTCTAATTGCTAGAGGTAGCAATTTTGTGGTATGAGAGTTGGGAAAGATCCCGAGGTAGAGATGCACCTTCACTTACGTGGCCTAGCTTCTCTAAGGCTTTCATAGACCACTATTTGCCCCGAGAGGTCCGGCAGGCCAGAGTAGAGCAATTTTTACATCTGGAGCAGGGCAGAATGAGTGTTAGAGAATATGCATTAAGGTTTGATTCTTTAGCCAGATTTGTTCCCTCGTTTGTCGATACTATGCTAGCTAGGGTGCACCGATTTATTATGGGACTTGCACAAGAATATGTGGAATCTTGCATTATGATCACACTATAAGAGGATATGGATATCTCACGGATTCAGGCCTTTGCTCAGAACATAGAGGAACTCAGACAGCGTTAGTATGCTATTGATAGGGCAGGTCAGGAGCAGCGTCAGAGGGATAGATCCGCAGACTTTCAAGGTGGGACCAGGCCTCATTTATCAAGTAGGCCATGTAGGCCCCTATTCCAGAAGCAGGAAGGTAGCAGAATAGATCGGCATGGACAATTAGGTCCCGATGAGATTTCACGAGCGTCAGGCTCACAGCAGTAGAGGGGGACAGATCAGATGGGGCCAACGGTACCATGTTGTAGTACCTGTCATAGGTTGTATCTGGGGAGGTGCAGGTATGGTTCCACCGCTTGTTATTCCTGTGGACAGGAGGGACACACAATGAGGGATTGTCTGACTAGACGCCAGGGCAGTCAGGACCAACAGAATAGGTCCTCAGCAGGTTCATATGCCCAGAACCTTTTGCAGGGCATAGGCCCTTAACTCTACTCAGCAAAGGCCGAGGTAGATCAGGGGAATCTAGTCCAAGCAGTGGTCAGGATCGCAGTTATGCACTACCGGCACGAAAGGAGTCAGAGTCATCACCAGATGTTGTGACGGGTATGCTAGATGTTTGTTCTCATCCAGTTTATGCGTTGATAGACCCGGGCTCCGCTTTGTCATATGTTACTCTGTTAGTGGCCTGAAAGTTTGATATAGTACCAGAATTGCTTCAGCGGCCCTTCTTGGTGTCTACACCCATTGGTGACTCTATTATTGCTAAAAGAATTTACCGAGATTGCATAGTAGAGGTTATCGATCGCCAGATCTTAGCAGATCTAGTAGAATTATAAATGATTAACTTTGACGTAATTATGGGTATGGATTGGTTGGCGCCATGTTATGCTATGGTAGAGTGCTAGATCAGAATTGTTCGATTTCACTTTCCTGGGGAGGTAGTGTGAGAGTGGAGAGGTAATGCAACTACACCAAAGGGTAGGTTCATATCCTATCTTCGGGCGAAAAAGTTGATAGCAAAAGGTTGTATTTACCATCTTGTTAGAGTTCGGGATATGCAAGGAGAATCTCCGACTCTCCAGTCCATCCCAGTGGTTAATGAGTTTCCAGATGAACTTCTTGGCTTCCCCCAGAGCGGGAAATAGATTTCTCGATAGACTTTCTACTAGATACTCAACCTATATCCATCCCTCCATATCGAATGGCTCCAACGGAATTGTAAGAATTGAAAGAACATTTAAAAGATTTGTTAGATAAGGGTTTTATTAAAAAGAAAATACAGACAAATTCTTCATATGAATAAGGTAACTCTTCACCGTGGGGTGCACCAGTTCTGTTTGTAAGAAATAAAGATGGTTCCCTACGCATGTGTATAGATTATCGGTAGTTGAATAAAGATACTATTAAGAATAAATACCCTCTTCTAAGGATAGATGATTTATTCGACCAGCTGCAAGGGGCGAAATATTTTTTCAAAATTAACTTGAGATCCGGGTACCACCAAGTTCGAGTTCAGGAGAAGGATATCCCGAAGACGGCTTTCAAGATCAGGTATGGTTATTTTGAGTTTCTAGTTATGTCCTTCGGGTTGAGAAATGCACTAGCGCAGTGTTCATGGACCTAATGAATAGTATCTTCAGGCCATACTTAGATCTGTTTGTGATAGTGTTCATCGACGATATTCTGGTATACTCTCACTCAGAAATGGATCACAGAAATCATTTGCTAACGGTGCTTCAGATCCTCAGGGACCGCCAGCTATATGCAAAGTTTTCTAAATGTGAGTTCTGGTTGAATTCTGTAGTTTTCTTGGGCCACATTGTATCAGAGACTGGTATTCAGGTTGATTCACAAAAAATTGAGGCAGTAAAGACATGGCGTAGACCTACAACTACAACAGAGGTTCACAGTTTCCCGAGTTTAGCTGAGTATTATAGAATGTTTGTGGAGGAATTTTCTACCCTATCAGCGCCCTTGACCAAATTGACTCAGAAAGCAGCCAAGTTGCATTTGACCGAGGCCTCTGAGCAGAGTTTCCAGGAATTGAAAAATAGATTGATGTCGGCACCGGTGTTATCTTTGCCAGAAGGTTCAAAGGGTTATGCTATATATTGCGACGCTTCGGGCGTTGGGTTAGTGTGTGTTTTGATACAACACGGAAATATATTGCATATGCTTCAAGGCAATTGAGGAAACATGAAAAGAATTACCCTATCCACTATCTGGAATTAGCTGTGGTGGTTCATGCCTTAAAAATATGGAGGCATTACTTGTATGGTGTGCATGTGGATGTTTTTGTTGATCATAAAAGTCTCCAGTATATTTTCACGCAGAAAGAGCTGAATTTGCGATAGCGCCGTTGGCTAGAAATGTTGAAAGACTACAATGTGAACATCTTGTATCACCCAGGGAAGGCTAATATCATAGTTGACGCCCTTAGTCGCAGATCCATGGGCAGTTTGGCACATATGAGACCAGAATAGGGAGAAATAGCTTGAGAATTACACCGGCTAGCCAGTTTATTAGTTCAGGTAGTAGATTTAGAGGATAACAGGGCTATAATTCAGAATACAACAGTATCATCCTTGGTTGTAGAGGTAAAAGAACGATAGTACGAGGACCCTAGACTGGTACAATTTAGAGACAAGGTTCGGTAGGGAGAAATATCAGCTTTTGAGTTAACTGAAGACGGGGTTTTGATATACAGAGGTTGCCTCTGCATTCCAGATATAGCAGGGCTCCGCCAGCAGATTATGGCAGTGGTACATTATTCTCATTACTCTCTACATCCAAGTTTGATGAAAATGTACCATGAAATAAAAGAGATATACTAGTTGTCTGGAATGAAGAAAGGTGTAGCTGAATTCATAGCACAATGCCCTAATTGCCAGCAGGTAAAGGCTGAACATCAGAAACCTGGCGGATTGACTCAGGATATAGCGGTGCCTATGTGGAAGTAAGAGGAAGTTAATATGGACTTTGTGACAGGGTTACCCTATACCAGACACAAATTTGACTCTATTTGGGTTATTGTTGATAGGTTGACGAAATCAGCTCACTTCTTGCCAGTCTGGACAACATATTTAGCCAAAACGCCGAAGTATATATTAAAGAGATAGTCCGACTGCATGGTGTCCCGACATCTATCATTTCAGATAGAGGGACACAATTTATAACTAGATTTTGGCATATCATTTCAGAAAGGTTTGGGGATATAGGTTAATTTGAGTATCACCTTTCATCCCCAGACAGACGGCTAGGCAGAGCGCACCGTTCAAACGCTCGAGGATATATTACGGGCGTGTGTGCTAGATTTTGGAGAAAGTTGGGATGAGCATTTACCCCTTATTGAATTTGCATAGAATAACAGTTATCATTCCACAATTCAAATGGCACCTTATGAGGCATTATACGGGAGGAAATGCAGATCCTCCATCGGATGGTTTGAGGTAGGAGAGGCAGGGTTAATCGGACCTGATATAATCCACCAGTCAGAAGAGAAAGTAAAACTCATTAGGGAGCAGTTACTGACAGCCCGGAGTCATCAGAAGTCCTATTTCGATGTGCGGCATAGAGACTTGGAATTTAATGTTGATGATTGTGTTTCCTTATGTTTCACCAATGAAGGGCGTGATGAGATTTGACAAAAAGGGAAAGCTTAGCCCTAGATTTATTGGACCGTATCGAATCCTCCGAAGAATAGGCCGAGTGGCATATGAGTTAGATTTCCTTCAGAGCTAGAATCTGTCCACCCAATATTCCACCTATCAATGCTCCGGAAGTGCATAGGGGGCCCCGTCTCGGGTGGTTCCAGTTGAGGATATTCAGGTTACTGAAGAGTTAGCTTATAAAGAGATTCCTGTTGCAATACTAGATCGACAGGTTCGTAGGTTAAGGACTAAAGATGTATCCTCCATTAAAGTCCTATGGAGGAATAGAGATATAGAAGAGATGACTTGGGAAGCCGAGGATGACATGAAATCTAGATATCCTCACTTATTCCAGGATTGACCCAAATTATGCAGTTAAGGTGAAGTCGATGTTCAGTTGATATTTTACTGCTTATATTATTAGTATTGTTTAGCTGGTTACTTCTTTGTTGTGGAATAACTGTTTATAGCGTCCTGTGAGACGCCTATGTTGGGCTTTTTTTTTGCGTTTCAGGCTCCCGGATAGTCCATAATACAAAGGAGACTTTTCCGAAATTTGTCTAAGTATTAGTTAAGAGAGTTAACTACTTTAAGCCTAGATGACATTCGAGGACGAATGTTCCTAAGGGGGAGATGTTACACCCCGTTAAATGGCAACGACTAGTAGGCGTACGCGTGGGTTGTATGAGTATAAAGAGCTTGACGCGTGTGGGAAAAACCTCGAAAGCAGGGTTGGGTGAGGCCAAGACGTAGGGGGCCAGCGTTACGCGCCAGCCTGTCGGTGCTTCGGGTAGTGCAGCGCGCCAGGAGGGCCAGCGCCCTAGGAGGCGCGCGCGACACCCTCCCTGGCGCATTGGCTAGCGCGAGGCACACTCTGCCACCGCCTTATACTTATACACACACACACACACACACTCTTCCCTTGTTCAATTTTAAATCATATGTAAGTATCCTATGGCCAAAACAGAGAGAATACAAAAACCTCACTCAATTTTCATCAAATTACGCTATCAAACACCATCCAAATGTAAATTGACTTCGGGTAACAAGTCTTAGTCCTACGGAAAGCATTTCTACTGAGTTATTTCACGAAAATTCGCTCAGCATACCGGAACCCCGCCAAGTAAAGGTTGTTAGAATTACTCCAAATTGGATCCTAAACGTCCGCAGACATTAGGTAAGCATTTCTCTCTTCCGAACTCCCAAAAATTGGCGGGTATTAGCAGAATTAATCAAAGTTGAAATTATAGATAATTTTATTAGAAGATATTATTAATTGTTGATTGTTAGTATTGAAATAGCCTCATTTTCTTAGTGTGAGGTGTGCAAATTGGTTAAACCACTGACTTCAGTATTGAAAGTGTTTGAGCGCCCAGAAATCATCGAATAAGGTATGTTAAGGATATCCTTTTCGGCAAGTTATGTTCGTCGTAAAGTTAGTACGACCTGTTTATCTATAGTACCCCAGCACAAACCTATTATGGTCAGCTACTACTGATAGAATTGAGACAACAACGATGACATAGTAACCCTTGTCAGAGTTAACCCTAGCTAGATTGATTTTTGCTTACGACGTTTGGGTTGTTGGATGTCGTTGCCTATAGGGCCATGCTTGCAAGGCAGTATGATGTCCGAAAGGACCATTGAGGTCGTGAGGGCCGTATTGAGTTACACGAGATTGACGTCATAAGAGCCGTATTGAGTTACACTAAATTGAGGCCATGGGGGCCGTATTGAGTTACACCAGATTGAGGCCATGAGGGTTGCATTGAGTCTTACTAAATTGAGGTTGTGAGAGCTCTATTGAGTTATCCGAGTGCTTGCAGGAGCAACATGATGTCCGAAGGGACCAGATTGAGGCTGTGAGGGTCATATTGAGGTCTAGTTACCTCTAGATCTTACATTAAGGCCCTCAGTCGAGCCAAGGCTCGGGGTCCAGTTGAAGGAGCCTAGACAGCTCAGGCACAGGCCAGCTACAGGAGCCTACCAGGCTCGGATACAGCTTTAGAGGATGAGTATTCTTGGATTACTGTATGCTTATGAACCTTTAGTAGCCAGACAGGAGGAGTACGCATTATTTGTACTTGTTGGGGCTTATGGAGGCCCAGGTAGGTTATTCTGTGTTGTTTGCACCTTCTAGGCTTATGGGGGCCTGGTTAGGTTCTTGCTTGCATATATACTTATTAGTTAAATATTTCAGACAGTGAGATTATTCAGGTTAAATTCTTATCCTTCTTCTTGATTACTTCAACTTTCGTTCAGTTATTATTTCACTGTCTTACATATTAGGTACATATTATACTGACGCCCATCCTTGGGGCGCTGCATTACTTGCCTGTAGGTGCGAATAGATGCGGTTTTGGACCTTCTTAGTCATCAGTTAGAGTCCGCAGTCCAGTCAGCTCCTTTCCTCCAGAGTTGAAGTTGGAGAACGTTTGTTCTTTTGTTGTACAGTTTATGGGTAGGTCGGGGCCCTGTCTCGATCATTATTCCACTCTTAGAGGCTTGCAGGCTACAGATTATCAGTTGTTGGTTTTGTTGTTGTCCACGTGGGGCTCATGTATGTTTTATTTCGCGTGATGACCGTGCAGGGCCTAGTTTAGCTATCAGTTAGTAGCCTTGTTGGCTATAGCATATTTATGGTTGTCTGTTTTCATTCAGTTATAACTAGAAAATATGGTGGTCTTGTCGGCCCGCATAGAGTCCCTGTTACTGCGTTGTTGTTGGTTAGCTGTTTTCTTTTACAGGTGGCTATGTGACCTTATCAGCCTGAGGCTGTATTTACAGCCGAGATAGCTCGTCGTTTTCTTGAATTTGAGTTGCAGGCATGCACTAGAAGTGCACAAGCCAGTTAGGTTAGTTCAGATCCCAGTGTGGCACTAGGTGCAGTCATGCCTCCCAAGGTAGGGCGTGAAAAAAATCAAAGTCGTAAATATAGAAAAATAATTATATGACTGTTTTTAAATATTAAAAAAGTAATTAAATGACTACTCCTAAATATTAGACAAATATGCCAATAACTATTCTAAAATGATATTATAATTCAGTCAATTCAAGGAGTTAGTCTAATTTATTTTTCTAATAATAACTTAAGTCAACATAACAATTATAATTACAATTAGGAAATATAGGCTAACAATCTTGAATTCGTAAAATTCTACATCGATTAATTGGAAAATATCCTACGAAATTCCTAAGCTTAGAGTTAATTTTTAAAAGTACAGAGAAGACATTATATACAAACACTAATTTTCATCAATTTTATGGTATTTTAATTTATCTATCACGTTTTATTCTTCAAAGTTCGAGTAACATTAATTGATATAAAGGAATCCTAACCTAAAGTGAATGTAACAAAAAGCCATAAAATTGAATCTAAAGTTTTAAATGTAAGAACTTTTAATATAATTAAAATAAGGAAAGATTTTAAAAGCAAAATTTAAGTCAATTTTAAAGTACTAAATTTTAGGGGTTGTTGCATCTTATAAATAAATAAATAAATAAAGATTTAATAGTTATAACTTTAATTAATTTCAAAG
>JACEIK010000361.1:126845-170162 GCA_018107945.1 Datura stramonium
ATATTTGTTCCTTTTCATCTCCTTTTAATTGCATCCGTCCGATCACGATGATCGGATGGTCCAAATAAATAAAAAAAGTTAAGACTTTTCAGACGCCTATCCATCCCTATCCCTTCATTGTCTCTCTCCTCCCTTCCCCCAACTCCTCACGTTGCAGACCTATTCTCCCTCTCTTATGTCTTCTCCTTCACCCAAATTTGCAGACCTCTACTCTCCTTCTCATCAGCTCTGTTGTGAAACCCATACCCTAAACCCCGAAAATATGCCCCAAATCTCTCATCCTTTTGCCTCTCTCCCATCTCATCTCATCTCTCAAATCAAATCTGAGTAGATAAGTTTGTATACTTCTCTTTGTATTTGAATTTCTGAAGGAGTTTTCAAATTCAAACTCTAAACCTTTGGAACCCCATCTTCATCTTTTAAAGGGGGGCGGATTTCGTTCAATTTTCTGGGTTTTAATTTTAAACTTTACTTCTTGCTTGAATTTCAAAAAAAAATCGTCATCTAATTTTGGGTTTCCGTTATTTACTGTTGGTGTCAATATCGGTGAAATCCTTCGTTAACTCCTCCTTCTCAGTTTGCTACCCTCAACAAGAAATGAATATAGGTTTATTCTTCCAAGATTGGGATGTCATTACTCGATTCACTTATAATGTTGATAATTCACGATTGTCGATAATCGTCTTCATGTCTCAAAGTTCTTTAAGGTCATTTAAGGTCCACAATGAACACAAGATATCTCTTCGTCTCTTTTACTTTATTTTCTCTCCCAGTTGAGTACATGTTTCTATATTATCTTTTCTTCTACGAATTGAGCTAATAGCTGCACTTTAGTACGTCATGCAAAAAATAGAAAATAATGCTAATTCGGTATTTAGATGTAAATATGTTTCAATATGAATTGCTGCTAACTGCATTTAAACCATTTTTTATGTTTACTTAGTAAAAATTGAGTTCTAGATAGTCGTCATTTTAGAACTAAAGTGTGATTGAAGACTCTGAATCCGAAGGTAACTTTGGTTTGGAAAAGAAATGTTCATTTCATATTCTAGTATGACAATTGGACGAGCTAATGTATAGAAGTTATGATTTAGATTTCTTTTTCGCATTTAAATACCACATATTAGGGGATGTTTATGGGTGTGTTATTAGCTTCTATCGGTAATCCTACCAAAACATGTGTAGATAATGGGTGTCCATGGATAAATATTGCAGAATCATGCTGGAGATTAGAACTATTTTTCTAATGTTAAAGTGATAATTATATGTTGAATATCATGCTTTAAAATGCCTTCTATATGTAAGGGTAATATTAATTTTGATGTGTTTTCTTTAGCGAGCCTTTTTTAATTTTTACAACAAACTTACTGATAGAATTAATGCCCCAATCTGCTGGATACACACTTCTTAATTGTGATCTGTTGAAAAGTGTTTGGTCAAGTTTAAGTTTTATCATTTCTTGAGGAGACATAAATTCTCTTTAAAAATAACATTTGGAGTATTGATTAAGTGCCACTTTAACATTCATATCTTTCCTCTTTTACTAATTCTTATTTTTGTTTTCAATGCATGAACTCTCCCGCATGAGTGTGTTGGATTATTTCCATTCCTCCCAAGATTTCCGCATTGGTTCAATGGCCCAGCATATCATATTCTCCGACTCAGTCTATTATTTCACAGCAGAAGAATAACAAATAATTTTATTGTTAAATCCATTAGTTCATTTATTTTTGCCACATTTATATTGTGCTTATATGTGATTTTTTTTCTTACTTAACTTAGATGAATGTCCGGCTGACAGGAAATTACGAGTTACCAAATTGTATATCACTAAAATTTTCAAAAGTAGCCCCTCAGGGCAATAGCTTCTTCGAATTAAGTTTATTAAATATCATGTGTTTTTACACTTGAATATTTTTAAGGGAAATAAAAGAATTTCTTTCAAACTAGTCATTTCTCATCAAAGCAGGGATCCACGTTATTTTCGTGATTTCAGTCCATTTCAAAAGCTTAAATCTAAACTTCATAATTTAAATAGGAGTTAGATCAAACAAATTATAACCCTTATATATATATATTATTCGAGATAAATAAAGTTGGAACTTTCTTTTCATCAATTTTTAGTTGAGGATTTTCATAAAGTAGAAAGTGAATTAATATGAAAAAAAAAATCTTCATACATTTTTTAAATAATAATAATAATAAATTGATATGTTCAAAGTGTTATTCTTACAAATCTATATATATTTCTCTTCTTTAAACACTTTAAATTTCTTATTCAAATAAGTTATATATTTGTAGCCACAATTTATTTCAAATTCGTCGGTTAACCGCATTTGCGGATTTTTTAAAGATCCTGACACCTTCTTTAGAAAATCATTTGAATCCTTACCCTTTCTCTGGTTTTAAACAATGATTTTCAAAAGTATTTTTGAAATATTTTCCTAATTTCCATAATAAATAGGTGGTGACTCTGTATTTTCATAAAATTGCCAAGTTATGAAACGTTTTGATCGCGAGTTTAAAAACGGACCATAACACCCTCTTCGTAGCTAAGGCTATCCTTCACACCTACGCTCTTCACCGGAATAACCAGCCAGATCACTCATGCACTTCTTTAAAAATGACACATGGAAAACAGGATGTACTGAAGCCAATTTTGAGGGCAACTCCAACTCACAGACCACCTTACCAACACGTCTCATAATCCGGTATGGGCCAACATAACAGGGACTAAGTTTCCCCTTTTTTTCTGAACCTCATCACTCCCTTCATGGGAGACACCTTCAAAAACACCGAATCATCAACTTCAAACTCGAGTTCTCTCCTCCTCACATCAGCATAGGACTTTTAGCGACTCTAAGCTATTTTAAACCTTTCCCTTAGAAGCTGAACTTTCTCCATAGCCTCATGAACTGAATCTAGTCCTATCAACGTAGCTTCACCGACTTCAAACCAACCAATAGGCGATCAACATCTTCGCCCATAAAGAGAATCAAACGGAGCCATCTGAATGCTGGAATAGTAACTGTTGTTATATGCAAATTGGATGAGAGGTAAATGATTATCCAACTACCCTCGAAATAAATCACACACGCTCTCAACATATCCTTAAGAGTTTGAATAGTCCATTCAGCTTGACCGTCTGTTTGCGGATGAAAAGTGGTACTAAGCTTGACCTGAGTATCAAATCCCTTTTAAAATATCCAAAATTGGGAGGTAAACTGAGTACCTCTATCTGATATAATAGACAAGGGCACTCCATGCAATTGAACTAACTCTCAAATATACAATTTAGCATAATCCTCTGCTGAGTCGGTAGTCTTGAACGGTAGAAAATGAGTTGCCTTAGTCAACCTATCCACAATCACCCATAAGGAATCGTATTGTCGATGAGTACGAGGCAATCCTGTAATGAAGTGCATATTGATTTCCTCCCACTTATAAGTAGGGATACTAATTTCTTTAAGCACACCTCCAGGTCTTTGATGCTCAACCTTCACCTATTGACAATTCGGACACTTTGCCATAAATTCTGCTATGTCCTTCTTCATGTTATTCCACCAATAGACTTCATGTAGGTCACGGTACATCTTGGTGGAACCTGGATATATAGAATATCTGAAACCATGAGCCTCATGTAACATCCGCTCTCTTAAGTCATCAACACCCAAAACACAAAAACAACCCTGATATCATAGTACACCATCTCCCCCTTGGGAGAAAACCTCCACCGTTTGATATTGAACCTCCTCCTTATGCTTCACCAAAATGATATCCTCGTCTTGCCTACTTCGGTCACCAAGGAAGATTCTGATCCATTCTGAACAATGACACCACCATCCGTCGAGTCAACAAGACGAACTCCTAGTGATGCAAGACGATGCACATCTTTCACTAACTCTTTCCTCTCCTCATTTACATAGGACACACTCTCCATAGAAAGCCTGCTAAAAGCATCTTCCACTACATTAGCCTTGCCCGAATGATAAAGGATACTTATATCATAATTCATAAGAAGCTCCAACCACCTTCTTTAACGTAGATTTAGATTCTTCTGGGTAAACACATACGGTAGGCTTTTGTGGTACATAAACACATCCACGTGGACCCCATACAGATAATGTCTCTAAATCTTCAGGGCAAATACTATCACTGTCAACTCGTGGTCGTGAGTCGGATAGTTCTTTTCATGGACCTTAAGCTGCCTGGAAGCGTAGGATATAACCTTACTGTGCAGCATTAATACACAACCGAGGTTGATCCTTGAGGCATCACAATATACCACAAATCCATCGGTGCCCTCGGGTAGGGCCAATACTGGTGCTAAGGTGAGTCGAGTCTTCAACTCTTGGAAGCTTTTCTCACATGACTTCGACCATTGAAACTTTACTTTCTTCTAGGTCAACTTAGTCAATGGTGTTGCAATGGATGAAAATCCTTCCACAAACCTCCTGTAGTAACCAGCCAAGCCCAAGAAACTCCTGATATCCAAAGGACTCACTGCTCTAGGTCAATCTTCACAGCTTCTATCTTTTGAGAATCCATCTGTACACCCTCATTTGACACCACATGACCAAAAAATGCTACCGAGTTTAACCAAAACTCACACTTGCTGAATTTAGCATACAGTTGGCCATCTTTAAGAGTCTGTAGCACCATCCTCAAACGAGCGGCATGCTCCCCCTTGCTCTTAGAGTATATGAAAATGTCATATATGAACACATCACGAACATGTCCAAATACGGCTTACACACCCTGTTCATCAAATCCATAAAAGCTACAGGAGCAATCGTTAGTACAAAAGACACAACTACAAATGTTAGTGACCATACCGAGTCCTAAAGGCTGTCTTCGGGATGTCACTATCTCTAATCCTGAGCTGATGATATTCGGATCTAAGGTTTATCTTTGAAAAACACTTGGAACCCTGAAGCTGGTCAAACAAGTCATCAATCCTAGAGAGGGGATACCTGTTCTTGATGGTGACTTCTTTCAACTATCAATAGTCAATGCACATCTGATGGGAACCATCCTTCTTCCGGACAAAGAGTTCTGGTGCCCCCTACGGGGATTTGCTAGGTCTGATTACAACCTTGTATAAGAGATCCTTCAACTGCTTCTTCAACTCTTTTAACTAAGTTGGAGTCATTCTGTAAGGAGGAATAGATATAGGATGTGTATCGAGAAGAAGGTCAATACCAAAATTGATCTCCCGCTCGGGAGGAATTCCTGGTAAATCATCTGAAAACACTTATGGATATTTGCACACTATAAGAACTAACTGAATTGTCAGGGATTCAGATGTAGCAATCTTAACCCTAACTAAATGGTACACGCAACCTTTAGAGATCATCTTTTTGTCCTTAAGGAATTAAATGAAGCGACCTACAGGCACAGTTGAACTACCTTTCCACTTTAGGACTGGCTCACCCAGGAACCAGAACTCTACTGCAGGGGTTCTATAATATACTAAGGCATAACACACATGTAGCCAATCCATGCCAAAGATAACATCAAAATTTGTCATGGCTAGCTCTACTAAATCTACTGAGGTGACTTTCTGAAGGACTATGACAGGGCAATTTCTGTACACTCGTCGAGCTATAACTGAATCATCAACTAGAGTAGAGACTGAGAAAGGTTCTTCTAGGATTTCGGAACTGACTCTAAAACTACTGGAAAAATAGGGTGTCACAAAAAATAAAGTATCCCATGGGTCTAACAATGCATATACATAAAAGTAGAATACTCGTAGCATACAGTGACCACATCTGGTGAAGTCTCCTACTCCTGACGAGATGTGAGGGAATAAAACTTGTTCTGGCACTTATCACCACCTGCATTGGTGGATGCACCCTGCTGAGCTGGGTGTGCTGGTGCTGTTGCTAAACTGGTAGCTTGAGAAGCCCCTACCATTACCCTATCTGGCCAATGGACACTCCCAGCGTTTGTGCCCGGAGCAACCACACCCAAAGAAGATATCTGATCCAATCAAGCACTCCCCTATGTGATTCTTGCCACACTTCCCGTAGCCAAAAAGGTACACTCTACCTGCATGCTCCTCTGTCCCCTCGAACCCGATGCTCTGCTCCTCTGATCACCCTACGATCTAGATGGATCATTGGCCGATAATAGAGCTGGAGGTAATGACCTTTGATGGGACTGATGACGATGTCCGCCTCCCGACCTCTATTGGGAGAACCCAAAACTATCTATCCTAGTCCTCTTGGCCTCCCTTTCCCTCAAATGTGTTGTCTGATGTGTCATGATTTTATGGTACTTTTGATGCTTAAAACTAAGAAAATATACAAATTCCGGGTATTTTTAAGTATATATAATATGTTTGTGTTAAGTGTTGCAGGAAAATAGGTTTGGAACGTGAAATGGGCAAAGGCATAAAAGGACTGAAATGGAGGCTGCTAGTCAAGTCATGAGTCATTATCACTATGCACGACTCGTTGTTGAGGTCATGGGATAAGATTGATTTATGAAGATGAGAAATAGTACACTTCACGGGCTGAAGGCACGACTCGTTACATCTGGTAACGAGTCATGAAGCAATCGTGAAGACTGGGAGGAGGATTCCTGAAGAAACATCCAGTGAAGGTAACGGAAGACATCACGAGTCGTTGGCTGACTGCACGACTCGTTATGAGATCACTGGACTGAATCATAGGGTGCACAGGATATTTGAAGAAGCAAGACCACGAGAGGCCTAATGACTCGTGCCCAGACATGACGAGTCGTTAGGTGACCCATTTCCACTACTGGGCCTAATGCTGAGGACAACTACTTTTCACTGATAACGATTCATTAGTACTTATCCCATGACCACTGATGACCTGAGTTCCGGTTTTAGTTAGGAAAAGTTTTATTTGGAACTATAAATATATTATTTAGGGTTATTTTTGAAGTACAGTTTATTATTATTATTCTCACATGGATTTTAGTGTTGTGAAATATATTCTTGGTTCAAGAAACAAAGTTGGGAATTTTGTTCCTGATTTTGAGGATCAAAAGCAACATTGAAGTTTACTCATCATTTTTGGAATTTTATTCAATTCAAGAGGTTTTCTTCAACGAATTTTTGTAAGTTGCAATTATGATTTATTCTTTATTTTGTGATTGTGACCATACAAGCATGAGTAGCTAAACCTATAACTAGGGTTGTGGGAACCATGATGAATTAACACACATTGGTAAAAATGCTTAGTGATTCTTGAACGAAGTTTATGCATGTATTGTTTCTCTCTTCGTGTTAATTGATTCTTAACAGTTGCAAACGTCAGATATTGCCTTATTCTTACTCACTGGACTGAGGGGGTAATGAATGGAAAAAAAGGTTTAACAACAAAGATTTGAGGCTATCAACCCTTATATAATAGCTGGACCTTATCCAGGAATAGCTAATCCGATATTAATGGTAAGGGTTAGTTAAGCATACACCCGTAGACGGATCAAGTTGCGTGGTGATAATCATCTAGATTGGGGACCAACCAATTAGATGAATTTAATTTACCAATATTGCATGTTAAACACCGGAATAGATCACTAGTATAAAATCTTGTGGTTATGAAGTCATGGGGAACACAATTCTAGTCACCTTGTTAATTGAATACAACCAAAATTGAAGTAATCATCTATTAGTTTTTCCTCTTGGTTATTATTTTGTTTTTCAAAACTCCACCAGGAAATAAGTACGCTGATAGTATTAGCTAAACGCATTAACCAAAGTTCTTGTCATATTCCTCGTGAGATTCGACCCCAACCTTGGTTGGGTTCTAAATTTGGCATCGACCGCTTTATATCTCTTTTACGAGGTGTAATTTTGGCGATATCAAATTTTAGCGTTGTTGTTGAGGAATACGGCTAAGACTTTTGTTAATTGTGTTTGCTTTACTGTTGGTTCTTATTTCCTTTTTATTTTTCTTTTGTTGTTTTTGTTTTTAACAGGCCTTAGGTTCTTGCATGCCCTGTACTAGAACTCAAGGAAAATCCCTGGTTCAAATCGATCATGAACTTGAGCAAACACTGAGAAATCTGAGAAGAATGGACAACAAACAAGAGAAGTAAATAGTGGATCAAGCTACAGAGACAATGTTGGCTGAGGAACAAGCTCGGGCTAGAGATAGAGAGTTAGCTAGGGTTTCTGAAGAGCAACGCTTAGCTGACGAAGTTGAGCGAGCTAGAAGGAACAGAGGTCACGACCAGCAGAGGCACCGGTACGTTGATGATGATGATATTGATAAAGTCGGAGCCACTAGAGCTATTGTCCCTCCCTTTTTTCCTGCTGGGGCAAAGTTCAACATTACCAGTGCTATGATCCAATTACTCAACATGAAGGGAATATTTGCGGGTCATGCAACTGATGATGCACATACTCACTTAACCAATTTCATGGGTATCTGCAAAGCATATAAACAATTTGGAGTGAGTCGGGATGTGATAAGACTGAGGTTATTTCCCTTCTCATTAGGAAGTGAGTCAACGCTCTGGTTGGATGAATTTCCAAATGATTCTATCACTACATGGGGGGAGATAAAAAGGGCTTTTCTAGAAAGTTTCTTCCCACCTTACAGAGCTTTGCAGTTTAAAGATGAGATTTACAACTTCAGAAAATTAAATTCTGAGGCACTTCACGAGACTTAGTCGCGGTTTAACAATAAGCTTAAAAAGGTTCCCAACCACAGGATCCCAGATGATATATTGTTAGAGATTTCCTATAAGTCTCTAAATGCCAACACCAAGGCAGTGGTTGATATCATATCTGGTGGAACATTCATGAGTCACACGTATACTGAAGTTGCTGAGGTCCTTGATAGAATTACTAAAACCAACCGCAAATGGCACACAAGAGAGTCGGAGGCTCCGGCTGGTACTTATGTGGTTGGTATGTCTGCGTAATAGAGAAGGAAAGATGAAGAGTGAGATCAGGATATTGCGGAGATAAAGACTACCATAGCGCTGCTTGCGAAGCATTTTATGGGAGTCGGAGCTGAAAAGGTAAATGTTGTGGGTTCTCAGGGCAAGGCCCAGAGAAATAATGGTGAATCTAAATGTGAGGAAGAAGCTAACTATTTGAATGATCAAGGGGCGGGTTTCCGGACCAATGCCCAAGGGTCTAACCAAACTCTTGGCGTCAAGGTCGGGGGAACCAAGGTCGGAACTTTTAAAGAGACAACAATTATAACTGAGGCCAATACAGAGATAATGGTGACTGGAAGAAGCACGATGAGTACAAGAATGATAGAAGTAGTTTATATGTTCCTCCAAGAAACTGCGAGCCATAGTCTAGTGGTTCACGGGTAGAAGACATGTTGTCTAAGGTGCTTAAGTAGATAGAGGTGACAGATGGCCATTTCAAAGAACTCCACGCTGATATTTTTGGGATGAATCAAAAGATGGAATCACATGTCGTTTCCATAAAGCATATTGAGCAACAGCTTGGTTAGATGTCTGTTTCTATGAACCAGAGGCAGAAGGGCACGCTTCCCAGCAACACTGTTCAAAATATGAAATGATAGTCATTGCATGGACGTCACTACTAGGAGTAGAAAAGCGATAGTTGATCCACCAAGACTAGTTGTGATTGATGAGACAAGTGAGCCCTTAGTGATTGATGATGATAGGGTGGCAGATTCTGAAGACCAGATTTTGGCTGATGAAGCAGTAGAACAGACCGCTCCTAGTAGTGAAAAGGACAAAGGGTCTAAAAAAGAAAAGGATAAGGAGGTACAGCAAAAGATCACACCTATTCCTAGACCTCCTACCCCTTTTCCACAAAGGTTGAAGAAAAAGCCCGAAGATGGGAAGTATCACAAGTTCATCTTAATGTTAAAATAATTTTCTTTGAACATCCCATTAGTTGAGGCACTTGAGCAGATGCCTAGCTATGCTAAATTCATGAAGGACCTTGTCACTAGAAAGAGGATTATGAGTTTCAAACCTGTGGATAATTTGCACCATTGTAGTGCAATAGCATCTCGTTCTCTTGTTCAGAAAAAGAAGGACCCTGGGGCTTTCACCATACCGTGCACTATTGGAGCCTTTAATTTTGCTAAGGAATTATGTAATCTTGGTTCTAGTATTAATTTGATTGCGTTCGCAGTTTTTAGACAGTTGGGCTTGGGAGCCCCCAAACCGACTACAATGCAGCTTTTGATGGCAGATTGTACAGTGAAAAAGACGGTGGGAATCCTCTATGATGTTCTAGTGAAGGTAGAGTCCTTTATATCTTCAGTCAATTTTGTAATTATAAACTATGAGGTTGATTTTGAGGTCCCCATTATCTTGGAGCGACCATTCCTCGCCACCAGACGCGCTTTTGTAGATATGGAGACTGCACAACTCAAATTTCGACTAAACAATGAGGAAGTGACATTCAATGTATGCAGATCCATGAAGCAACCAAATGATATGAGGGTGGTCTCAGTAATTGATGTTGTGGAAACTGAGTTCCCAATTATGCCCATTGAGGAATTTTTTATTCTTGATGACTTAGCAGCAGTTTTGATGGATGTTGGTGCTGAGGAGATCCATGGGGGTGAGGAGATTGTGAATGCACTTGTTGGCACAGGTTCATACACTTATACTCCAAAGAAGATTGATCTTGACCTAAAGAATCGGGTGACTCCACCGGCCAATCCATCTATTGAGGAGCCTCCAGTATTGGAGCTCAAAGCACTCCAACCTCACTTGAGGTATGTATTTTTGGGGGACCGGAAACACTTTACCGGTCATTATTGTAGATGACTTGGAGGAATGGAAAGTGGAGGCTTTGGTCTCCATTTTGAAGAGATATAAAAAAGCCATTGGGTGGACCATTGCAGACATTATTAGAATCCCATTCGGTATTTGCACTCATAAAATATAGCTAGAATCAGATTGTATTCCGAGCATTAAGCATCAGCGTAGGTTGAACCCACCTATGCAAGAGGTGGTCAAGAAGGAAATCATAAAGTGATTGGATGTGGGTGTGGTTTACCTTATTGCTGACAGCAAATGGGTGAGCCCAGTACAGTGCATGCCTAAGAAGGGAGGTATCACGGTGGTCCCTAATGCTAATAATGAGCTCATTCCACTTAGACCAGTCACCAATTGGAGAGTATGCATGGACTATAGAAAGTTTAACCATTAGACTAAGAAAGATCACTTTCCTATTACATTCATGGATCAAATGCTAGACAGACTTGTAGGCAGAGGTTGGTACTGTTTTCTTGATGGTTATTCGAGGTACAATAAGATATCTATAGCCCCCGAAGACCAAGAGAAAACTACTTTCACCTGCCCATATGGTACATTTTCTTTTAAGAGGATGTCATTCGGGTTATGCAATGCACCCACCACTTTTTTCAGAGATGCATGATGTCCATATTTTCTAACATGGTGGAAGACACCATTGAAGTCTTTATGGAAGTTTTTCGGTGGTGGGTGATTCTTTTGATGATTGTTTGGCTCATTTGATCAAAGTGTTGCAACGTTGTAAAGAGACTAATTTGGTGCTTAATTGAGAAAAGTGCCATTTGATGTCAAGGAAGGTATAATGCTCGGCCACAGGATTTTTGGTAAGGGTATTGAGGTGGATAGAGCTAAGATTGATGTTATTGCTAGTTTACCACCCCCAATTTCTGTAAAATGTGTTTGAAGTTTTCTAGGTCATGCAAGGTTTTATAGAAAATTCAACAAGGACTTCTCTAAGATTGCATATCCTTTGTGTAAACTTCTTGAGAAAGAGGTGAAGTTTGTTTTTGATGAGACATGTCTGAAGGCTTTTGGATTCCTTAAAGAGAGATTGACCACTGCCCCCATTACAGTGGCACCTGACTGGTCTTTGCCTTTTGAAGTCATGTTTGATGCTAGCGGTGTAGCCCTAGGAGCTATGTTGGGTCAGAGGCGTGAAAAGATTTTCCATCCTATTTATTAAGCTAGTAATGCCCTTAATGTAGCTCAGAAAAATTATACCGTGACAGAACAGGAGTTGTTGGCTGTAGTATTTGCATTTGAGAAGTTTCAGGCATATTTGCTTAGAGGTAAGGTTATAGTCCATACAGACCATGCATCCTTTAGATATCTGATGGAAAAAAAGGATGCCAAGCCACGATTGATTCGATGGGTTCTACTACTATAAGAATTTGAGTTCGAGGTAAAAGATCAAAAAGGGACCGAAAACTAGGTGGCTGACCATTTATCAAGGTTGGAAGCTGATAAAGCACTTCGTGATGAGCTTGACATAGATGATGTATTCCCCGATGAGTAAGTTTTGGCTGCCTCACAGGATCTCATCCCATGGTATGCAGACTTCGCAAATTATCTGGTGAGTGATGTTGTACTAGAGAATCTATCTTTTCACCAAAGGAAGAAATTCATGTATGATGTGTGGAAATTTTTTTGGGATGAGCCTTACCTATTTCGCATTTGTGCGGATGGGGTGATTCGGAGATGTATAGCTGAGGCTGAAATATTGAGTATATTGGAGGCTTGTCACTCATTCTCTGTTGGGGGTCACCACAACAGGATTCACACGGCCCACAAAATTCTTCAATGTGGGTACTATTGGCCAACCATTCACCAGGATGCACATGATTTTGCAAAGGCATGTGATGCATGCCTAAGGCAAGGAGGCATATCAAGGAGGCATGGGCTCCATCTTACTCCCATCCTTGTCATTGAGTTGTTTGATGTCTGGGGCATTGATTTCATGAGACCATTTGTGAGCTCAAACGGGATGAAGTACATGCTGGTTGCTGTGGATTATGTTTCGAAGTGGGTGGAGGCAATTGCGCTTTCAAACAATAAAGGGAATAGTGTCACAGCATTCTTGAAGTAGAACTTTTATCTAGATTTGGGACTCCTAGAGCTATTATTAGTGATAGGGGTTCGCACTTCTGCAATCTATTGTTTCGGACTTTACTCGAGAAATATGGGGTGAAACACAGGGTGGCAACACCTTATCATCTTCAATCTAGTGGACAAGTTGAAGTCTCAAATCGGGAGATAAAGACCATCTTAGCCAAAACTATAAATGCTAACCAGACATATTGGTCTAGGAAGCTAGATGATGCTTTATGGGCTTATCGGACTGCATTCAAGACTCCTATAGGTATGTCTCCGTATCAGCTTGTATATGGGAAAGCATGTCATCTTCCGGTTGAACTTGAGCACAAAGCAATATGGGTGCTCAAGAAGCTGAATTTGAATTGGAACGAAGTTGTGAACTTGAGGCTTGATCAGTTAAATGAGCTTGATGAATTTTTTTTGAAAGCCTATGAGAGTTCTAAAATTTAAAAACTAAGGATGAAAATTCAGCATGACCGGAAGATTGAGAAGAGAGAATTCAGTCCGGGTGATATGGTGCTACTATTCAATTCTAGACTTTGTTTGTTGCCTGGCAAGTTGAAGACTAAATGGCTGGGACCTTTTCAGTGGACCAAGTATTCTCCCATGGGGCAATCGAACTAGAAAACCATGAAGGAAAGCGATTTAAAGTGAATGTTCAATGGGTGAAAGCTTATTTGGGAAAAAGTGAAGAAATCAAACCGGTAGATCTTTGGACCCTGAGTGAAGTCTTAGTAACTTGGGGAAATTGCATCGTGTCGCGACGTTAAATCAGGCGCTGCATGGGAGGCAACCCATGGAGACATTTTGGTGAAGTCTGAGTAATCAAAATACTTGCGTCGTGCCGCGACGTTAAATCAAATGCTTCTTGGGAGGCAACCCAAGTTGTAATTGTAAGAAATATGTAGTGTTTACGTTTGTTGATGTGTGGAGGTGATTAAGATGGAAAATTTGAAGTTGGAAACAAAATAATGAACTTTAGTTCTGGTGCAAAATATCAAAAAACGAGTCGTCATTTGACCTGACGACTCATTAAGTCCTTTCATGAAGACAAATGCAGAAAACAGGGGAACAACGGTCGACCAAACGACTCGTCGCCACTGAAAATGAGTCGTGGGGTCTTTCGCCGTGTACACTGTCTTGATATTGCAGAAAAGTTATAAAAGGCACCAACGAGGGACATAATGAATTGTTAGGTGTCCCAACGATTCATCAAGTGATCCATCGAGACCACACCAGAAGGGCCAACAAAGTCAGGGCCTACAACTCATGTCACGACTCGTTGGGTTTTACCATGAGTCGTTCCTTGAGTCGTAGGTCCCAGGTAAGATTCTACCCAAACCACTGCTCAAAAATTTACCACTTGACGAGCCATTATGTGGGTCGTGGAGATTTAATGCTAAATAAACCTCGACTCGACCCATGTTCAAATAGGGCACATATATGATTTCAAATGGACAAAACACCAAATTTTCCACTTAAACCCATTACCCATTAAAACTATCACTACTCCAACTTAAAAATTTCCCTCTTACTCTCCTCCCAACCATCCACTCACTGAAATTCTTCGAATTGCACTCACGCTCACACGGGCACTCTACTCTCTGCTCAACATCCAGTGTTTACTCTTCAAAAATTAATTGTAAGTATATTTATGTTTAGAATAGATTATTGTTGACCCATGCTTTGTTGAACTTTCAAATTCCTGATTGATGTTGTACATCACTTGATTGTTGCTTCAATTAGATAGTAAACCCTAGGTGGCAAGCTATATCGAAATCATGATTAAACTGAAATATAGTGATATGAGAACTGTGTTGTTTTGTGTTTGTGGGATTGAAAAATAGCAAGTGTAATGCAAGATGAGGGTGGGTTACCTGAAACTCTTGAGCATGAGCCACATCACGAGTCGTGGTATCATCTCACCACTCATCGTGTAGCTCGTCCTGAGTGGAAAAACTAGTTTTGCAGTGTACTTCACGGATGGTCTAATGATTCGTTGCCACAGGTGACGACTCTTCATGACCAGTCGTTAGGTTCATTGGTTCAATACAGGAAATTATGACCTGTAGACAACGAGCAACATCACGAGTCATGGCCAGTGTCAACGACTCGTTAAGTCCCTCGTCCAGTCTGCAGGATCACAGTTAAAGCTGCTTTTTGTTTCATCCCGTCTTGTATACTAATAGTTATTCCACAGGTACAATGGAACCCAAGGGAACTCCAAAAAAGGGTCCGGCCAAGAAACAAGTGTCGGAGAGAAATCAACCCTTCTACCATAGGCTCAAGGATGAGCCCTCATCTTCCGAAGAGTCGAGTAGCTCAGAGGAGGAATATGAAGTGTCAGAAGAGCAGCTGGTGAGGAGATCAACCAAGGCTACGACTCAACGATCTACAAATCCGACAGCCCTGGTTGATGCTCCTACTCCACTGGAAAAAGACCCTCCGAGCCGAATAGATGAGAATGCTGAGGCTACAATCCCGAATGCTCCCAAGGGCACCACAGCTGGGCAACATGCAGAAGTAGCTGATGAGTCACGTGCTCAACAAGGGAGAACAGATGATGAATTGATCGAGACTTCGAACACATCCAATGATCAACCAAGGCATGTGAGGAGATGGTGTGTCCATGGTATGAGGGCTATATACAACAGGGACATTACTCCGAATGACAAAGGACATCCAAAGAGGAGCATCTACGAGGAGCTAGACTAGTCACCACGAGGCTTAAGGACCTCCCTGAGTTGCAGGCTTTGTTCGACAAATACAGGTTCAGGTGGTTGACTGAGCCATCAGGAAGCTACATCCCTTGCCTAGTCAGAGAATTCTATGCAGCCTACGCAACCACACTACAGCGTCTGGCATTGGGTGGTCAAGACTGGAAAAGGAGGCCTGCTTTAACACAGGTGTTGGTTCGGGAGACGCCTGTGGACATATCTGAGAGGACCATCTCTAGACTACTTTATGGGCCAGACTATCATGCCCCGATGAACACAGTCGAGTTTGATCACAGACTACTTGAGCTCAATAAAGTCAAGACTAAGAAGCTCAATGTGAGGGGCGAATCAGGCAATATACTTGGCTGTCATGAGTCATTGCCACAAGAGGTCCATTGGTCAAACGATTGCATGGCACTGAGTCCCAAATAAAGAAGGCCACATTGAATTTTCAAGCCAAGTTTTGGTGGTCACTAGTTCGGCATAGGCTAGTACCATCCAGCAATGATAATGTTCTTTCACCTGACAGAGTTGCATTGGTAGCTAGCATTATTGAGGGATACGCCATAAGTTTCCCGCGGTATATTGCTGAAGAGATTCGAGAGCGGGCGATAAATAATGGCACCACCATTCCCTTTCCATGTCTTTTTGATAGACTCTGTCAGGAGTCAAAGGTGCCAGAGTTTCCATAGGTTGACCAGCGCATAGTGGTCCACAAGATAACCGATATCTGGTTGATAAGGGATGACACAAACCCAGTATCGAGAGCAAGGAGTCAGGCTGCAACATCCACTGGAGCGACTATATTGGTAGAGGCATTTAGCAGCGGTATGTACACTGAGGCTGTTGTATTTACTAAGATTGCGACAGAGACCACAGAAGCCAGGGAGATGGGTAGCCAGCCTGAGGCTACATATGCAGCTGATATTCCCGCATCTCCGGAGATTCCAGTGTCGTCAACCACAACAGCTGCATTGTGCCCACCTGTTGCACCCACAAGTGCTCCTTCAACCGGTCTAGTTACAATTTCCAAAGAATTCCTGACTGACATGGCTAGATGACTGGCAAAGGCTGAGAAACAACAAGAGCACACGGTTCTGCAAGTAAAGGTGCTAATGGAGCAAGTCAAGCCTTGGGTTACCAAAGAATTGGAGGTGCTCTTAGCTCGGTGCATGGCAGGTTAGATACGTTTGAGAGATGCATGGATGAGCGCCTTGCATAGTTACAGGCGCCCGAATTGGCAAGGTGGTACGCGGAGGTAGCATCACTCAGAACGGAGGTGCGGGATTCATCCACATGATAGGTATCTGCAATTCCTCCACCTGTGCTTCCAGTGATAGAGGGTGAGAGCAAAGAAGAGCTACCACCGATATTTGACTTTATTATTGAGGAGCCGGTGGCACAAGATAAGGGCAAAAGGCCTCGTAAAAAGGCAAGTCTAGAGGAGGATGTTTCTCTACTTCGTGCATAGAAATGAGAGCAAAGAGAGATGGAGACAGCGCTGCAGTTACTAGAGAGGACGCTCAATAGAGAGTCGAAATTGAGGCAGTGAGAGCTCATGGAGAAGGTACGAGCTCATTTGGTTCTGAAAATGCACCAGTTCAGCCTGGTAAAATTGGATATGACCAGGCTGTAGACGCCTAGGTTGCACAGGTATGTTCCCTATTTCCTTATTTTATTTTTGTTCATATATGTGTCGAGGACGACACATGCTTTTCTTGATGGGGGTTGGGAAGGATACCTATGTAGTGTTGTTGAACATAACCCGAGGTTTTTTTTTGCCGGATATCTTTTTCCTCGGGTGTTCTTTATCTAGTAGAACCGACATATTTAGGTTTTTGTGTTTGTCTGTGTCAGTCAAAAGAAAATTAGGTGAACTCAAGGCAGTTAATAGAATAAATTTTTGGAAATTTTTTGAACTGATAATATGATATCCCCTCCTGATTTTTTGTTATGTATGTGTGTTAGAGGACAAGTATGAACTTTGTTAATCTTTGCATGGCATTAATACTGTGAATATGTTTACCATTGTGTGACTGTACCTGAACTAGTAGTTAGTATAAGTGATGAAGTTGGCCTATGCACTATGATAGTAAGGTTTAATAGTGATATTCTACTTGTATGTCAATCTAGGGCTTTCCTGGTCAGTCATACTAAGGTAGAGGATGGGAAACTAGAAAAGGATCACAGGCCAATTTTTGATGAATAAGTCCACTTTAACCTTAAAAGACCCACCAAATGGAATTAAATATCCTTGATCCCAATTTTGAGCCTAAATTGACCCTTCTTTGATTAACGTCAAGTCACCTTCCTGCTTTGCTTAAAATGAACCTATTTTGGCCCTGGTCCCTCCTTGGACACTGTGAACCTCAACTCAGGAAAATCGCCTAAGTTGAGGGTGGCTATCATAGGAGTGATTAAGAAGAGTAGGTATAATGAGCTTGTGTAATGAGAAGAAAAAGGCGTGTGCATAGTGCAATCATGAAGCAATAAATAAATTTCGTGATAAAGAAAAAAAAGAATGATAAAGAATTGAGAGAAACATGAACGAAGTTGCTTGAAAGAAAAAAACTGCACCTGTGCTTGCAAAAGAAAGAAATATGAGAGAAAAGGAAAAAGTGTAAAAAAAGGGGAAATGTGGAAAGAAAGTTAAGAGTGGAGCCAAAGTGTATAGTGTCAAGGAGGGTTAACCTACTATTCTCATATGTACCATACCCGAACCCGAGCCTACATTACAAGCTGAAAAAGTCCTATAGTGATCCTAGTTAACCGTCTGAAATCAAGGTATTGAAAGTAAAGGCAAGCTTATAGTATTGCATGTGCATGGTTAGAAGTTCTTTGTGAGAGAGAGTGCTTTTATCTAGTCCCATGAGAAATATATTGTTAGGATCATAAACATAAACATATTGTGTGAGTGTGGGACTTCTTTGTGGTGAGAGCATTTGGTCAACAAAATCATCTGCAAACTGTCTGGGTCAGTGTGCTAGAATTCTATGCATGGTTGCAAGTGACAGTATGTTGCCATGTTTTGATTCCTCTGTGTTATGATTGAAAATTTCACATATGCATTATGATTCGGTTTTTTAATTTAAGGGAGGGGTTAGAAAATTCGATTTGATTTAGAGAAGTGATTGTCATGGGTGCCTAAGGACAGTCGATTTGATTAAAGCGTCGAAATGGTTTTCTTTTTTGTTTGTTTTTGCCTAAGGACATGAAAAAGTTCTAAGTTGAGGGTGTTGATGTGTCGTGATTTTATGGCACTTTTGACGCTCAAAACTAAGGAAATATGTAAATTTTGGGTATGTTTAAGTAGATATAATGTGTTTGTGTTAAATGTTGCAGAAAAACAGGTTCGGAATGTGAAATGGGCAAAGTAAGGCATAAAAGGACTGAAATGGAGGCTGCTAGTCAAGTCACGAGTCGTTGTCACTATGCACGACTTGTTGTTGAGGTCGTGGGATAAGATTGATTTATGAAGCTGAGAAATAGTGCACTTCATGGGTTGAAGGCACGACTTGTTACAGCCGAGTCATGAAGACTGGGAGGAGGATTCCCAAAGAAACATCTAGTGAAGGTAACGGAAGACATCACGAGTCGTTGGCTGACTGCATGACTCGTTATGAGATCACGGGAGTGAATCGTAGGGTGCACTAGATATTTGAAGAAGCAAGACCACGAGAGGCCTAACGACTCGTTCCCGGACACGACGAGTCTTTAAGTGACCCATTGCCGCGACTGGGCCTAATGCTGAGGATGACTACTTTTCACTGATTACTTAGCCCGTGACCACTGACGACCTGAGTTCCGATTTTAGTTAGGAAAAGGTTTATTTGGAACTATAAATACATTATTTAGGGTTATTTTTGAAGTACAGTTTATTATTATTATTCTCACGTGGATTTTAGTGTTGTGAAATATATTCTTGGTTCAAGAAACAAAGTTGGGAATTTTGTTCTTGATTTTGAGGATCAAAAGAAACATTGAAGTTTATTCATCGGTTTTGAAATTTTATTCAATTCAAGAGGTTTTCTTCTACGAATTTATGTAAGTTGCAAATTATGATTTATTATTTATTTTGTGATTGTGATCATACAAGCATGAGTAGTTAAACCTATAACTAGGGTTGTGAGAACCATTGTGAATTAACGCACATAGGTAAAAATATTTAGTGATTCTTGAACGGAGTCTATGCATGTATTGTTTCTCTCTTCATGTTAATTGATTCTTAACGGTTGCAAACATTAGATATTTCCTTATTCTTACTCACTGTACCAAGCGGGTAATGAATGGGAAAAAGGGTTTAACAACGGAGATTTGAAGCTATCAACCCTCATCTAATAGCTTGACCTTGTACGGGAATAGCAAATCAAATATTAATGGTAAGTGTTAGTTAATCATACACCCGTAGATGGACCAAGTTGCGTGGTGATAATCATCTAGATAGGGGACCAACCAGTTAGGTGGATTTTACTTACCAATATTGCATGTTAAATACCGGAATAGATCACTAGTATAAAACCTTAAGGTTATGAAGTCATGGGGAACATAATCCTAGTCACCTTGTTAATTGAATACAACAAAAATTGATGTAATCATCTATTAGTTTTTACTATTGTTTATTATTTTGTTTTTCAATACTTCCCCCTTAGGAAATAAGTAGGCCGATAGTATTAGCTAAATGCATTAATCAAAGTTCTCGTCATATTCCTCGTGGGATTCGACCCCAACTCTGGTTGGGTTCTATATTTGGCATCAACCGCTTTGTATCTCTTTTACGAGGTGTAATTTGGACGAAATTATTGCCTCCATTTTTTGGGCATACAAAACCAATCGAGGGAAGTTGATGTCCTAATGAAGCATAGTAGTCTTATAATCTTTGACTAGGTAGTCCGCTACTCCATGCACAAACCTGCTCACCTGAGCTCTCTGATCAACTACAATCTCAGGTGCATATTTGGACAGGCGGGTGAACTCTAAAGAATACTCCTGTATTGTCATATTATTTTGCCTCAGGTTCACAAACTCAGCTGCCTTGATCTCCCTCATCTCATGGGGAAAGAACAGATCCAGGAATGCGGTAAGGAACTCATCCCAACCAACAAGACTCGCTCCAACTGCTCTATCATCCTTCCACTGTCTAAACTAGATATAGGCAACCCCTGAACTGATAATAGTCTAGGTCTACGCACTCCTCCCATGTCACCCCCATAATCTGGGTGATCTTCTGGATCTCATCAATAAACTTGTGTGGATCCTCGTCCACCTTTGACTCGAAGAACTCCGAAGGGTTCATCCTAAGAAAGACCCTCACTCTAGTTGTTGCCGCATTCCTATTCTGGAGAACATGCGCTATCGCTTACTGGTTGACCTGGGCGATCAATGCTTGTGCCAACATCTAGATGGATGCCTAAACTCTGCATGGGCAACCTACTCGGATACCTGATCCTCGGAGGCTGGTGGGGCCTGCTGGGGTGCCCATCCCCATTGCCATTCTCATGGCCATTTCCATTTTCGTTTCTTCTTCCATTAACTCGGAAAGGAGGCATGATTCTGCAAACGCGTATAGCACGAGTTAGAAGGATAGAGGGACATTTCATCTCATGACATAGATCATGAAAGAAGGAAAGTTCCCTAAAATGTTTCGTAGCCTCTTCTTCATAAGTGTGGCGCGCTTCACACCCATGAAAAAGACTCTACTTAAATCGCCTTTTAGACACCCTAGGAGACTTCAAAACCTAATATGCTCTAATACCAAGTTTGTCACAACCCAAACATAGGCCCGGATATGGAACAAGAAACCCCGAGAGGCTCCCAATCGACCCATGGAATGAAAATGGCGGCTAAGAGCATACAACAAGCATAAATTGATAAAATAAAACATTCTTAAGAGGAAGTCTACATACATATCAATCCAAAATAGAATCACACTGACAAGCTGATTTCCTACATATTGTTTGAAAAACCTCTAACATAACTGATGAGCTGATAGGACAACATCCCCAACTAGCTCGACAAAAGTATGTAACTGAAATAACATAAAAATGGATGACTGAATTTCCTCGAAGGATGAGGACTCACCAACACTGGCTAAACAGGCTTGAGGAGAAAGCAAGACTAATGATGCAGCTGAATCTGATCCCTCAGACCTGTATCATAAAACGATATAGCAGAGAGTATGCGATCAGTACTTGAAGTTACTGAGTATGCAAGGTAAGTAAAAATGAACAGTTAAAATACATAAGAGTTCATAAGAGTAGGATCGCATGAACATGAAGTAAATATTAGAATGTAAACATGAGGGCTCAAGGTTTTCAAATTATTCATAATCTAGTCATAATCATAAACATAAGATAAACCTTATAAAAACTAACTTGATCCAAAGTAACATAAACATGAAAATGCATAAATCATGAGGAACAATGGGAGAACTCATCTTAGCTGACACCATCATGATAGAGCTTACATGATGCCCCAACTATCTCACTCAAGTGGCAGAGCTGTCTCGGGCTTGCCAGGGAAGGGACGTGCATGATGTGATATCACAAGGGGGAATCCATGAATACATATACCTACAGTGGCACGTAGTTCTAAGACCACGGGAGTTACCTGAATACCGGGTCTACTCGATGCTAAACACTGCTCCCAAAAACATGGACATGAGACTCATATTGTAATCGTGAAATCATTCATGAAGTTTATGGCCAAATAAATCATACATACTTGATCATACGTGAAATACATGATTAGCCATGAATAATGGCTCGTGAGTCGGTCAAAAATCATAAATTCATAAATCATGAAGAACATGTATACTTGTGAAAATTCATATACTTGACATTCATAAATCCATGAAGAGTACTTGAAAATAAATCATATCTTAAATCATAATTTCATAATTTAGAGTTAGGAAGATCAAAATCATAATAGAATCATAACTTGACTTTTCATGAAACTTTGCATAATTGGGCATAGATTGACTTGGATTTCAAATCATAAAAATTATAATTAATTTAAATATAAAATCTTTCTATAGATCTTAAAACAACATTTAGAACATGAAGGGAATTGACCCATAATCAAATCAAAGAGAATTTCATAAATTTGGGCTTAAAACCCCATAAGATCATCAAATTTAATTTATTACTTGAATCATAAACATAGAGGGGAATTGGGGTATGAGAGTGAAGAGGAACTCTCATTCACAACCCTACATACCGGGGTAATCTGATCTTACACTCTCCCCTGAAAGCCCAAAGGAATTGGAGAAGGAATTGGGGAATTGTCAAGCTTGATCTCCAATGGAACACTCTAAACTTGCATGCATGGAATGGAGAAGCTAATGATATGTTAAGTACTCTTAAAATCCTTCTAACTGAGCTTAAAATGATGTAGTTTAGGACTTAAGAGCTTAGAAATTACATATTTACCCTTACTAACTTCGCAGGAAAAAAATACACTGTCAGGGGTCACGACTCATCTCACGAGTTGTGCCCTGATCCCACGACTCATGGTGAGATCTGTTGTCACTACTGCCTTGCTCTCCAATATTACCTGGAATTTCCCCATAGGTCACATAACGACTCGTGCCATCATCCCACGAATTGTTGGAATCATCTGTCACCAAGACTGCCTCATCCCTCCTACGGTTACAACCCATGACTCGTGGTTACCTACCACGGGTTGTAACATCACTCGTGACTTCTCTTCCTTGCACAAAATTTTTCCCAACTTATGAACCTTCTCATGACTCATCATCTCTCACAACGAGTCCTACCATGACTCATGTCTTCCAAAGTCAGTCGTCCCCATATCCTCCCCACGACCCTGACCACGAATGGTACCCACATACCATGACTCGTGGTGTGACTCATGGTTTGGACCCTAGACTCCAGGTCTTCTTCACAACTCCTCCTACGATTCTTCCTTCTTTCCCACGACTCACACCACAAGTCGTTCTGAGTCATTTTTTTCAATCATTTTTTGTTGATCACATTCCCAAATCCTAATTCTAATCTTAGGTACTTCTGGTGTATTACACTCCCCACATGTTATAAAGGTGGAGACTGTTCCAAATCCACATAGGAAGCCTTTCAAGTTCTTAAACATTCTGGCTGAACATGATAGATTTCTATATATTGTTTAAGAAGCTTGGCAGTCCCCTAATCAACATAAAGTAATGCAAAGTGTGTGGTATAGGATGAAACAGGTGAAGAAAGGTCTGAAGCTGTTGAATAAAAAATAATTTAGTAGTATTGATGTTAGGATAAGTTAAATCAGAGAGGAGCTAGCATACACTCAAAGTCAGATGAGAAGTGTTAGTTGGCACATACAACTAATTGAGGTAGAAAAGGATCTAAAAAGACAACTAGAGAGGTGGATTGGTGATACTGCTCAAACTCACACCTCCTGCTGAAGTATGAAGCGGACGTTGTCAAATAAAGAACCCAACTAAGAGGTTGGGGTCGAACCTACAGGAAATATGGAAGACCTAGACTAATGCCGATAAGTGAACTTGTTGGGAAGTTATCTCCAAATTGGGGGATTTTGAAGAAAGCAATAGTAAAACAAGATTATAATTGTGAATTAAATCAAGATTTGAAAATAGCTAGGGTATGTAGTCCCCATGAATTCATAACTACTGTAGATATACAC
This sequence comes from Datura stramonium, assembly GCA_018107945.1. Lineage (NCBI taxonomy): Eukaryota > Viridiplantae > Streptophyta > Magnoliopsida > Solanales > Solanaceae > Datura > Datura stramonium. The sequence goes on from JACEIK010000361.1 coordinate 151,052, forward strand.
ATGTGATCAATCCCAATGCTTACATATAGAACTGATAACTAAGATCCATCCAAACGACTGGTTCATCCCTATTGGATGACTATACTCAGTCATCGGTTCAGGTATCATGAGTGATTTCAAACTAACCGTTATCAATATGTTTCAAATTTAACTATCCTGCGACCAAAGCTAAAGATAATACGATGATCATCAAGATCAAGGCATTATTGTAATTCTCTTTTCCTAATCTCTATCTCTCTAGGTTCAAGCAAGTAAAGAATTTGGGAAAGTCCTAACATTGTACACCGTTAAGAAATGTTTAAGCATGAAGAGAATACAATACAATCTTTTGAATTGGTTTTGAATCACTTTTGTGCAATCCTAGTTTGTTAATCCATCATGGTTCCTGCAACCCCTAGTTGTGGAGGTTTTAGCCTCTCATGGTTGTAAGATTGTAATATGCATTCATAGATAAACACATAATTAAATACTTATAGAAATATTTGAGAGAAAAATTTCTTTGAATTTGCAAGAACAATTGATAAGAAAATCAAGAATTGCTCCCAAGAAGTGTTAATCACACGTAAACGACTCAATTCTATGTTATCTCTTTATTCTCTATTGATTCGTAATGAAGATAAAACATAAAAGGTATTTATACAGACATCATAAACCTTTTCCTAAGCTAACGAGAGATTTTCCATAATCGGCGTCGCCTGTGCCACGATCGGTCATACGCCCCGTAGCAGGATTGTACAAGTCTTAACTGCCTCTCATACGTCCTTGGCCTGCTGAAACTTTGGCTAAGTGTTGGGAGCCGGTACAACTCGTACCTTCATCCTACGAGTCGTACAATGCATCTGTGGCTTGGTCCTGAGAATTTTGACATCTTCTGGAATGCTTCACGAGTGTTGTGGTACGACTTGTACCTTCTTGCAACAACTCGTACTATCTGTAGTGTCTAAAATTCCCCCAAGTCTTGAATAGTCACTGGATCTCATCATGGCTCATGGTATAGGTTGTATGAACATTCTATGACTCGTGGGTTCCACCCGTACCAGAGGTTTCCTTGAGTAAATTCTCTGATGTTTTCCACGACTCTAGTTATGGCTCATACCATCTTGGTACAGCTCATACTGAGGGTCGTATGTTGCCTTCTTCTCCATTCATCCTTCTGAATTTTATCACTATTCTCAGTACTGCTCATACAATCAACGTACGGCTTGTACTGAGACTGGTACTTTGGCTGATTTTCTGCATTTTCAGGCTTCTTTTGCACATCTTTGCTTCAATACTTATTTTCCCTGAAATCAAAGTAAAAGTTTCTTATATCCATGTAAACATACCTAAGTCCATGCTATTTTCTTAGTTTTAAGCATCGAAAGTATTGTAAATTCACAACACATCAACACCCTCAACTTATGACTTTTGCATATCCTCAGGCAAAGAAAAAGAAAACTAAACACGACGCTTAACTAGAAAATAAACCTAGGACACTACAGCCAATATCAAACAGAATTTGCACTATGACTCCAAAAGCTTTTGACCCTTTTCCCGTGAACCGAATTAGCACATGCACTACGAGCAACTACAAAACATGATAAACAGGGATCAATACATGTCATCCCGCTATTAACAGGTAGTCAAATCATCACCAATGCATTTCAGACAGACCACTGGTAATGTCAAACACAAACCATGTACCCTCACAGCAAATGAAGTCCCCACTCACAGATGTAGCAAAATATATGATATGCGGCTAAACAAGCGAGACTCTCACCCTCATAAAGACGTTCCAAATATTGCATATTAAATATCATAGGCTCGCCCTTATTTTCTCTAATTCGGTCTATCAGATGGTTAGGTTAGGATCACTATAAGACTTTATTTTGGCTTGTAATGTAGGCTTTTGGGCTACATATGGTAGATATGGAATCTTTTTAAGTGACTAAACTCTTCCTTGGCACTACATACATGTGGTTCCATTCTTCCTTACTTCACCCTTTTTGCGTTTTCTTCTTTTTTTTCCCTTCATTTTCACCCTTTTTTATACATTTGTACGAGTATGGTGTGTTTTTCAAACTTTTTCATGCATTATTCTCTTTTTGAATTTTCTTTTTTTTCAATTTTTCTTTTCTTTTGTCACCCCTCACCTCGTTTTTCAACTTTTTTCTATTTTCTCTCCCTTTTTTCACCTTCCCAATTTTTATGCACCCCTAATCTATCCACCCTCAACTTAGGCATTTTTCCTATATTGAGGTTCACAATGTCCAAGAGGGACCAGGGCCAAAATAGGTTCATTATAAAAACAGGTACAGTTAATCGATTAATAAAAAAATGGTTCATTTAAGGATCAAAATAGGGATCAAGGGAATCATCTAATCTTGGTAGGGTCATTTAAGCTAAAGATGGGCTCAAAGAAATGGCATATTATCCTTTCCTAACCAATCATCCTAAAACTTATGCAAAGACCAATCGAGCAAGTTCTAGATCCTGTACACAGTATTGAACTAGGTATCAAACCTCACTCACTCATGGTACATGATTTATATTCACTCTATTTGTCTAGTTTATTCATGGCATAACAAAAATTACACATGCTAATATACTTAAATAACATCAAAAGATCCACAGAAGTTATGCATGCAGTCACAAGTACACAGCTAATTCATCAAAAAATTTAAACAAGGTAAAATTTTCACAACTCTAAAACTAGTGCAATTTATTGGCTAAGTACTCCTAAGTTACTTTCTAATTAAACAAAAATCACAAAAATAAAATCCTAAACATGTCGGTTCTACTAGATAAAATGTCTAAGGAAAAAAATGCGGCAAGAAAAATCCTAGGACGAATCAAAATCTCAAAAACAATCCAAGTACACCCCCTCCCCTTTTTGAAAAGTGTACTTCATCCCCGAAGCATAAAAATATAAGAACAGAGGGAAGGGAACATACATGTGGAGATCTAAGCACTCATGTCATCCTACGGAGGAGAACCTCTGCTGAAATCGTGGCGCTGGCGGTGGCCAGCGCACTCACTGGTGGAATAATAGGAGGAGTGGTTATCCCCCAGTAGTCTCCATCATCTCTATGGCCTTCGGAATGGTCAGGGTTGAATGTAGCTCTCCCATAGGGTCCCTACCACTAGTAAGCTTGGGATGGGCCATGGTGGAGCTAGCCGCTCCTCTAGCTCACTCTTGCAACTCTGAGATGTGTGAGTCATGAGTCTGCAGACTATCCACTCGTGCCCGCTTGCGTTCTCATTTCTCTTTTTTGGGGTCTCATCTCCAACATCCTCGGAGACCCTTTTCTTCCCTTTCTCTTCCCTCAATACTATGGGCTCCCAGTAAGCCACCACGTCGAGCTCCTCATCAATATCGACATCAAGGTCAGGAAGGGTGGGGGTTGTATGACTGCCGACTGTCTTGATGACAACTCAGCCACTTGGCTCCGAAGAGCCCCCAACTCCTCATGGAGGATGCCTGTATCTATCTGCTCCGCCATGCGCCTATTAAATCGACTCACAAACCCGTCAAGCTTGGCATGCAGGGCTTGTGCGGCTGAATTTATCTCTGCTTTCACCCAGGGCTTGACATTTTCCATCATTGCTTGAATTTTTCTCTCGGCCATAGTCAGTCTTTTGGACAACTTCTGGAGAAAATCATGGGCACTAGGACGTACCCCGATGGAGTCTAGCTCGGTAGGCTGGGCAATGGTGCAGCAGAAGTGTTGGGAGCTGCCTCTAAATTACCAGCATCTGTACCAAGTGTCTCGCTCTACTCCTATGAGGAGGGGGCATTCACCTGTGTGCCCCTAGCTAGCCAAGTCAGTGGAACTGTTGTGGGAAGTCGGGCCTGATTTACCATGTTCATCTAATCCCGGGTTAGGACAATATCTGCTATCCTCTGTCCGCCAATCAGTTGCTCATCACTCCTGTGCACTGTGATACCTGCCTCTATGCACAATCTAAATATAAGGATCGAGAATTCAATAGTAGTGCTCAATCCCGTAGTCTGATCTCACATCTCCACAGCAATAACCCCGAAATGTTGAGGGGGTATCTGGACATAATGCACGCCACCAAAGAAGCTTTATCCACACTGAGGATGTAATGCCTCGGAAACTCAAAATCTAATTCTGAGACTTAAATCAGAAAATTTGGAAAACTACAGAAATGTTGCAGGACTGCCCACCTGATGAGTTGTTAAACAACCTCATGACTCGCTAGGTGAGCCGTGAGGAGAAGGCGGGATTATGTAAGGAGAGAGACAGTGTACCTAACGAGGGACATCATGAGTTGTGGTCACTGACAATGACCCGTTAAGTCACTCGTGGTCAGGCCTGAGTTGGGACTATTTTTAGTTGACTAGTGTACTTAACGAGTGGGTGAAACGAGTCATAACCTATGGAAACGACTCATTAAGTGACTCGTTAGCTAGTCTAGGGTTAAATCTTCAATAGTGAACCAGTGTGGTCCACGACTAGTGACCATGACTCGTTAGGTCCCTCGTGGTGACCTACTGAGGATTCCAGGCAGTGTACCTGACGAGAGTGACCACGAGTCGTGGTCAGTCACCACGACTCGTTAGGGACACCTGACAGTTTTTCCCAGAGAATTTCTAAGGGCTATTTAGTAATTTCCTACCCTCCCAAGCTTTAAAATACGTCGTTTTAGCATCAATTAAGACGTTTTAGTGGGGGTAATGGGTTCTTTTCCTCATTCCCCAAAAACATAACGCAGAGTTCCTCTCAGAGCAGTTCAGAGCTTCAAACTAGGGAAGATCCTTCTTCTTCAATTCTCTAGCAATTTCTCCAGGATTTTTCATCAGGTATGTGGAAATTCAACAAGAGAATTGTCCTTCCCTTGTGTCCCCCAAAATCCTCCTATAACTCCCTTATCAGTTTTAGCCCTGAGCTTTCGGATACGAATGAAATCCAAGTTATGTTTTTTTTTAATTAATTTCACATGGAATAAGTATCCATGTGGGTTGTTCATATTATCTTCATTAGTTCCTAATTAAATTATCAATGTTCATACAAAAGTGAATTTAAGCCCTAACTTTCGAGTAATGATTCTTGCTTATTAAATTTCATCTAGTGCATGAAGAATGTTTTGGGCTGAATTTCCTAGAAATTCTTTCTATATAATTGTTGAGCAATTATTTCATTGATAAGGATGATTTAGCCTTGTCGGAGGAGATTTCTTTAATTCTTGAATTGTTGCCATATTATGAAAATTCCCGTGTTGTTGGGATAAGTTGAGTTCTCTATTAGCTGTTAGTAATTCAGACTAGCTAGAACGTAGAATCTCTTTAGAATTATTTGAAAAATTGTCAACTGATCAGTTTAACTTCAGTCTTTTCCCGAGGTGTCAGTGGTGCCTCTCAGTTATCAGAATCAGACTCAGATTATAGTTATTTGGTCCATTAGGCGGTCATGATATTCTAGTATATAGCTCTGACTAGCCCCAAGACCCCAGTTCAGTTACAGCATGTTCTTAGACGGTTACGACGCTTCCAGATAAGCAGCACTGACCAGTCTAGAACCCAGTTTCAGTTGCTGGTCCGATAAGACTCTCAGGGGTACATGCAGTTATACTTCCCTGACTAGTCTTGGACCCCAGTTTCGATCTATCAGCTTAGTAGTTTAGTTTAGGTTTTCAAGTGAGAGTAGAACTTAGCACCGAGTGGGTCGGGGTTCCAGTGCACCTAGGTTCTCAAAACTACGTTGCCAGCGTAGGTTACAATATTACTTAGACTGATTGGCCCCCGACTTTTGTGATCACCCAGTTCATGCCTTTATACCCTAGCAAGGTATATTGGGTCCTACCAGGGGTGTATACATCGGACTCCACGTCTAGCTCACATGGTTAAATGCCGGTTATAGACTCTCCCACTAGTCGGTCCAGTCTAATTTCATATCTATCAATTCAGTTCAGTGCAGTATTTCAGATTCATTATTACAGATTTAGGGTATGTCCTTGACCACTAGACAGGGTCATTTTGACCATCTCAGATACTTCAGATTATTTTAGTTCACATAATTAGTTGGTCATTGAATGCCTTTACAGTTCAGTCATTTACATCTATCAGTATATTCCTCTCGCATACTCAGTACATTAAAAGTACTGGCGCATACTTTTATATTGTATCATTTCATGATACAGCTATAGGTTCTTAGACTCAGCACTACAAGACGCCGCAGTTCAGATTCTCCACCTCAGACTGGGGAGCACCTACTGATGTGTTAGTGGTCGCCACGGCTTGTTCTTTAGACTTCACCCTAATAGTTCAGGTCCTATTTGTATCTGAAGTGTCAACTCTGTAGTCCTCAACTGAACCACTAGGGGAGTCACCTGCTTGCTCATACTCAGAGGTCTCATCAATCAATTGCCTTCGAGCAGTTGCCTTAGATTCCTTATGTTTAATCGTCATTGTACCTGTAGAGAAAGAAAGTTAGAATTCCATGTCTAAGAAAAAGAAATAAAAAAAATAAGTTCCTCTATAAATTACCATGAGTCAACAGTACGGGTCGTACCTTGGAGGTACGACTCGTATAGAGACCCGTAATATCTCTGGTGATTGTTACGACTCGTACCACGAAGGTACGATCTATACCACGAGTCGTATGAGGATGCCCCTTTAAAAACAACTTCTCTGTATTTTTCCAAGACTCATGGTATGACTCGTAAGTCAATTCCACAAGTCGTAGGAAGGATCATACTATCACTTGTGTACTTGACCCCATTCTGGTTCTAGGTACGGCTGCCAATTATGACTCATGGCAGTAAACCAAGATTCGTATTGGGATTCGTACCTGGTGCCCTTTTCAAGTTGGGCTTGGGACAAAATGAGCCATCCTACAAGTCATAGTATCAAACCACGAGTCATAAGAAGGCTTGTGAAGTCTGTCCCTGCCTCGATTTTAGTTCAGTTACAGGGAGTTCTATTTTAAGTTTTGGGTACTCAGAATTCCACGAGTCTAGGAATGTATTTTAACCCATTTTATAACTACTCATTCCTCCCCTTTTTAGTCACTACCCATAACTCAATTTTTGACTAGTTTAATGCGCAAGTTCGACAATTTCAAGTTCTTCCCCAGTCGTTCATGGCTTAATCACACCCTTGGTCATTGTTTTCTTTGAATTTTTCAAGCAACAACTAGAACTCGCAGGGAGTTTAGCACCATTACATCAAGAATACAAGTTTTATAAAACTCAAAGCAATATACTTACTTGTTAACTGCTTACTTCGACTGAAAATCAGAAATTAGGGTTGGATGAAGCTCATTGAGCAAGAAATTGCTCGATTAATCTTTGATCTTTGATTTTGAGTTACGGGTGTGAGGGAGTCATAAGTTTTGTTCGTGACTTGGATTTTGAGTACTTGGGAGAAGGAAACAAATTGTTTCAAGCTTAAATAGGGTATAAGGTAGATTTGAGAATCTGGGCCAAGTCGGGTGTATTTTGAAAATTTTGACCCGTCACGACTCGTACCACGAGTCGTCGGAAGATCCTACGACTCACCTTTGAACCCGAAACACAGAGATTTGGAAAACTTACCTGTATACCTATGAGTGCATCTTACGACTCGTACTATGTGGGCATTGGTTCGTAATATGACTCGTAGGTCTTTTCTTTTTGTTGTTGTCCATGCCTTGCATAGTTCATAGCCACAGTAGGTACTACGACTCGTACAATGGAGTTACGATTCATAGGAAGAACCGTACCTAGAACTCATGCACTAAAATACTCTCTTCTTATCACTGTAACTCGTACTACTGTTTGTACAACCCTGTTACGGGTCATACTGATACCCGTAGTATCTGCCTGTTCTGCACTTTTTATGCCACATGTTTTTGTTTCCCCTGCACACTTGAACACACATTAGTTGATTAACTTGGGTTGCCTCCTAAGAAGCGCTTGATTTAATGTCGTGGTACGATGTTGGTGATTCGGTTACTCAGAATTCACCAAACCACCACTTGGGTTGCCTCCCAAGAAGCGCCTGATTTAACATCGCGGCACTGAAGCAAGTCTCTTGACTACTCAGACTTTGTCAAGGAACTCGGATTCATCTTTTATCGCTAAGACCACTCTATATTCCTTTGGTTGCTTCATTGACCGATAGATATTGAAAGTGACCTCTTCTTTATTTAGTCTAAACTTCAACTAGCCAGCCTCCACGTCTACTAAGGCCCTCCCATTAGCAAGGAATGGTCTCCCAAAAATAATTGGGACCTCATAATCGACCTCACAATCAAGTATCACAAAGTCTGCTGGGAATATGAATCTATCAAATTTGGCAAGCACATCAAACGGGATTCCTACAGGCTTCTTCACAGTTTCATCGGCCATCAGCAACCGTATGGTAGTCGGTGTGGGGGCTCCTAAGCCCAACTGCTTGAACACAGTCAATGGCATTAAATTGATATTTGCTCCCAAATCACAGAGTGCCCTTGTGAACTCAACATCGCCAATCATGCATGGAATAGTAAAAGCACCTGGATCTTCCTTTTTCTGGGCCAAGACTCGTGAATCTATGGCACTGCAATGGTGTACATTATCAATCGAATTATAGCTCATAGACCTCTTCTTCGTATAAACTTAGCATATCCTAGCATTTGTTTCAACACCTCGACCAATGGTATGTTCACAGATAATTGTTTGAGCATTGATAAGAATTTCTTAAACTTACCATTCTCCACCTTCTTCTTCATTCATTGGGGGAACGGTGGCGATGGTCGCGGGATAGCCTTGTAAATTTGCATTGCTCCTTGTTCAACTTCATTCCCTTTTTCACCAAGTGGGACCTCAAGTAACTCAGCATCCTCATTATGTTCCTTCTCAGCAACATCATCATCATCTTCATTCACGCTCTCTTTCATCCTTTTAACTACAACCAATAGAGGGGGGTCAACGGTGGTCTTTCCACTCCTAGTCATCACAGCCATATAGTAATCATCATTCTTTGGATTTTGGACTGTGTTGCTAGGTAGTGTACCCTTTTGTCAAAGGTTCATAGATGCTAACAATTGCCCTAGTTGTTGTTCAATCTGCTTGATAGCCGTCACATGTGAATCCACTCCCTGACCCATGCTTGATATATCACCACGAATTTCTTTTAACTGATCATCTGTGGACCTCACCTTTTTCAACTTCTCAGCCATCATGCTCTCCAACTTTGACTGTCCAACTTCTCCTTCACGTGCATTAGGGACACGTACACTCCAGCTCGATCGTTGCGGTAGCCATCATTCCTTCTCCAATATCCTTCGCGCTCACGACCTCGGCTTTTATCTCTGTACCCATTCTGATTATAGTTGTCTCTATATTAGTTCCGACCTTGGTTTCCAGAACCTTGAGCGATGTCTTGGAAACCGCCACTTAGTTGTCCAAGAAGCTTGCCTCCTCCTCGAAATCTGAGTGGTCTTGCCTAGCTCCTGTCCTTGTATCCCAACTGCGTTCACCTTTCTGGCTCCAGCTCCCATGATGTTCTTAATAAGAAAATCCAATGATGTGCGCATATAAGCCAACTCTTGGTCACGCTCTTATTCTTTCCTACGTTGGTCTGCAGTCAAACCAATAGCATATGTACCGGCCGCTGTGTCTGCCTACCGGGTGTGCAATGCCTTGTTTGTTTTTGTCACCTTGTCAAGAATGGAAGCAGCTTGCTCCCAAGTGTGATTCATCAGTGCTCTTCCCGCCATTGGGTCTGCTACAGCTTTGGTACTGTTGTTTAAGGACCTGTAAAAGATTTCCAACAAACTATCATCTGGAATCTTATGGTTCAGGCACTTTGTCAATTTCTTCTTGAACCTCATTCAGGTTTCATGAAGTGCCTCAGTTTTAAGTTGTTGGAAGTTATAAATTTTATCTTGAGCTGCAACATCCTAGATGGTGGAAAGAATCTCTCTAAGAAATCTTGCGTGAGCTCCCTCCAGTTGGTTATGGATTCATTGGGCAACTCCAATAACCATAAATTGGCTTCCCCAGACAGAGAAAAGGGGAAAAGTCTAAGTCTGATGGCATCTTGGCTGACTCCAGGATACCTGTATGCCTTGCATATTTCCATGAAGTTCATCAAGTGCAGGTTAGCTTCATCAGCTGCATGACTACTAAACACCCCTTTCATGTTTAACAATTGAATCATGGTGCTCGTGATGTGAAATTTGGCCCCAGCCGGCAGTGGTAGTGGTACAATTTCTCTAGTTGAGCCGACTTCGTCGATGTTTGGATCCTCATCATCGAAGAACTGAGGGGGAAATCTATGACCTCTATTGCCCCTCCTATGTCTACCAGCATTAACAACCTCATCTCTAGCATCCCCTGCATCCTGAAGTGCGGCTTGCCAAGCTAGCTCGACTTACCTAGCTTATTCAGTTATACGGGCATCTCTCTACTCCTAGCTCTCCATTCTACGCAGTGTTCGTTTGAGTTCGGAATTCAAAGGAATCAGGGGATTTTCACTACTCCGAGTGCTTGGCATTCATAGAGTATCAACCTATGGATATCACAAACCAAAAAGAAAACATAACTCAGGAAATAACAATCAAAAGCCAATTACAAGCAATTAATCTAGTCTTAGCGTATTCCTCGTCCATGGCCACTTTTTGAAAAAGCTCAAACTCACAACTCCTGCTGAAGTATGAAACGGAAGTTGTCGGTAAAGAACACAACTAAGAGGTTGGGTTCGAACCTACAGGGAATATGAAAGATCTAGAAAAATGCCGGTAAGTGAACTTGTTGGAAAGTTATCTCCAAATTGGGGGGTTTTGAAGAAAGCAATAGTAAAACAAGATTATAACTGTGAATTAAATCAAGATTTGCAAATAACTAGGGTATGCGTTCCCCATGGGTTCACAACTACTTCGGGTATACACATGTGATCAATCTCAATGCTTACTTGTAGAATTGATAACTAGGATTCATCCAAATAACTGGTTCGTTCCAATCGGATGACTATACTCAATCATTGGGTCAGGTCTCATGAGCGATTTCAAACTAACCATTATCAATATGTATCAAATTTAACTATCTTGCGATCATAGCTCAAGTTAATACAATGATCATCAAGATCAAGGCTTTGTTGTAATTCTCCTTTTCTAATCTCTACCTCTCTAGGTTCAAGAAAGTAAATAATTCGAGCAAATCCCTAGCATTGTACATCATTAAGAAATGTTTAAGCATGAAGAGAATACAATACAAGCTTTTTGCATTGGTTTTGAACCACTTTTGTGCAACCTTAGTTTGTTAATCCACCATGGTTCCCACAACCCCTAGTTGTGGAGGTTTTAGCCTCTCATGGTTGTAAGATTGTGATATGCATTCATAGATAAAGACATAACTAAATACTTACAGCAATAGTTGAGAGAAAAACTTCTTTGAATATGCAAGAATAATCTCAAAAACAATTGATAAGAAAATCAAGAATTATTCCCAAGAAGTGTTAAAAACACGTAAACTACTCAATTCTATGTTCTCTCTTGATTCTCTATTGATTCATAAAGAAAATAAAACATAAAAGATATTTATAAAGATATCATAAACTTTTTCCTAAACTAACAAGGAGATTTTCCATAACTTGCGTCACCTATGCCACGACTGGTCATACGACCCGTAGCAGGACTGTATGGGTCATAACTGTCTCTCATACGTCCTTGGCCTACTGAAACTTTAGCTAAGTGTTGGGAGCTGGTAAGACTCGTACCTTCATCCTATGAGTCGTACAATGCATCCGTGGCTTGTTTCTGAGAATGCTTCACGAGTGTTGTGGTACGACTCGTACCTTATTACCACGACTCATACTGTTTGTAGTGTCTGAAATCCCACCAAGTCTTGAATAATCATTGGATCTCATCACGGCTCATGGTACAGGTCATATGACCATGCTACGACCCGTGGGTCCACCAGTACCAAGAGGTTGCCTTGAGAAAATTCTCTGAAGTTTTCCACAACTCCAGTTATGGCTCATACCATCCTGGTACGATTCGTACTGAGAGTCGTATGTTGTTTCATTCTCTATTCATCCTTCTAAATTTTAGCACGGTTCTCAGTACGGCTCGTACAATCAATGTACAACTCGTACTGAGACTGGTACTTTGGTTGATTTTATGCATTTTTAGGCTTCTTTTGCACACCTTTACTCCAACACTTATTTTTCCTGAAATCAAAGTAAAAGTTTCTTATATCCATATAAACATACCTAAGTTCATGCTATTTTCTTATTTTTAAGCATTGAAAGTGTTGTAAACTCACAACACATCAATTAGTACAGAGGAAAGCATTACATGACAAAAGTCTAGAATGCAGTGCTTAAAGCTAGTGATGCTAACACTAAATATTTCTTTGCTAGTATGAAAAGAGACAAGCACACAACAAGATAAGGACTCTTATGTCTTTGGATGGTAAACTGCTCACTACTGAATATGAGGTGAAAATGAGGTCATTCAATTCAATAAGAACCTATTGGGCACTTCAGCAGAAAGTTTCCCGCAATTGATCCTAGAATTATGAAGCTTGATAGGAGGCCAAATAGATCACAGCAAGTGGAACTTATTAAAACAATATCAAGAGAAGAGGTGGTTGATGATATGAAGGATATTAATGAGAATAAGGCATCCGGCTGTGATGGAATGAATGGTTGTTTCCATAAAGGACCATGAATGTGATAGAGGAGGATGCCATCAATGTTGTATTGGAACTAAAATGAGTCAAGCAATTTGTTCAAACCATTCAATTGTACCAGTATGACATTAATACCAAAGGTGAAGAACCCCACAAGCATAAAGGAGTATAGGCTTATATCTTATTGTAATACAGTGTATAAAATTATCTCTAAAGTGCTTACTCATAGAATGAATAATGTTATGGATACCATTGTTGATGCTAGTCGGGCTGCCTTTGTCCCTAGGAGAGTTATAATAGATAACATTGTATTGAGTCATGAGTTGGTTAAAGGGTATGAAAGAAAAGGTGTGTCTCCTAGATGCATGTTAAAAGTTGATATACAAAAGGCATATGACTCAGTGGAATGGAGGTTTTTAGAACATCTTTCCTGATTTGCAGTTCCCTACTAAATTTGTGTAGTGGATGAAAGTCTCTTATTCTATCATTATTAATGGCTATCCTATTGCTTCTTTTGATGAAAAGAATGGACTTAGATAGGGTGACCCTCTATCACCCTATCTATTTGTTATTGCTATGGATTATCTTACAAGATTGCTGAAAGATCTTGAGGTAGAGAAGAAGTTTAAATACCATCCAAAGTGTAAAAAGTTGAAGATTATTCAACTTGGATTTGTTGATGACTTGCTACTATTTTGCAGGGGAGACATTAAGTCAGTTGTTTTGTTGTGCCACTATGACACCTTATTTTCCACAACATTAGGCCTAAAATCAAATGCTAGTAAAAGCAGTATCTATTTTGGAGGTATGGATTAGGCTGTACAACAGCACATATTAGATCCCTTGGGGTTCGCTAAAGGAGATATAACTTTTAGATACTTGGGAATTCACCCAAGTACTAAGAGGTTATCAATCATGCAATGCCAACCTTTGGTAGACAAGTTCATAGGAAGGATCACTTCTTGGACTATCAAGTGCTTATCATATTCAGGAAGATTGCAGCTAATTAAAAGTGTATAGTTCTCAATCCAAACTTTTTGGTCTTAAGTATTTGTGTTTCCTAAGAAAGTGGTTCAAGTAATAGAAGCCATCTGTAGAAGATTCCTATGGACAGGTAGTGCAGAAATATCAAAGAAAGCTTGGTTAGCCTGGGAGAAACTTTGTAGACCTGCTACTGCTAGAGGTGTCAACATACATGATATGACAATATAGAATAAGGCTGCAATNCAACATACATGATATGACAATATAGAATAAGGCTGCAATATGTAAGTTATTGTGGAGCTTGAGCATGAAAAAAGATAAGTTGTGGGTAAAATGGGTACATGCTTACTATATTAAGGGCCAGAAGACTTGGGAGATCAGACCTAAACAAGCTTCTTGGCTGTTGCAGAGAATTTCAAGGCTAAAAAATATTTTGAAGAAGTAGGACTGAATGCTCAAGAGGTTGAAGGAATGAGGCAGTTCTCTACCAGGAAGGTATATAATCTACTGCTAGGAACTTTTCAGAAGGTCAGGTAGAAGAAGTTAGTGTATAACAACTATGGTGCACCAAAATGGATATTTCTATTAAGGTTGGTGATCCTAAACAAGCTATACACTAAGGATAGGTTGGCAATGAATGAAAGTTGTTCATCATGCAAAACAGCTCCTGAATGTAGGGATCATCTATTTTTTGGATGCTCTTATGCAGCTATTATTTGGAGCAAGTTTCTGGTATGGCAAAAGTTGACAATGGTTTCTGGAAAATGGGAGAAATAAATAGAATGGATACTGCAGCATACAAAGATAAATTCAGCAACAGCACATATACTGAGAATGTCATTTGCAGTGTGTGTGTATCACATATGCTTAGAAAGGAATCAAAGGTTATTTCAAAGTATTAAGTGGTGCCCATACAAGGTGGTGAGAACGTATATAGAAGAGGTTTTCTATCTTGCTAGCTTGAAGCCTAAGTTGTAGAATAGGGTTTTGGAGTTAGATTATTACCCATGATTTGTATGTTAATAGATCTTATAGCATTGTAGTGCTGTTGAGATGGCCTAGTTTGTGACACAAACTAGGCAGCTGCTTTGTAATTCTTACTTTGGTAATAAATAAATTAGTTACCAAAAAAAATTAAATGATAATTATTTGAGAAAAATTATAAATAACAATTATTTGAGAAAAATAACAAATGACAATTTTGTTATAGCAGGAGGAGTTTTTTTAATGAAAAGTAAAAAAATTCAACCAGCATTTTAAAGAGTCTTCATGCTTTTAATATAGTACTAGTTTTAGTGAACGCGTCTCATGTGTGTCCCTTATATTAATAAGAACAAAAATTTAAAAATAGCATAAATAATATTTAAAAGATATGTTCGTATAACAATATAAGTATTAGAAAGAAAATGATAAATTTAAAGAAAATAAATGATTATGTTTAAGAGTTTAATCTAATCCAGTAGTTCTTTCCACAGTTTGTTCTAATACTCGTTTCAAGAATAAAACGTTGTAGAAATAACGTTTGATTTAAAGGTGAAATATCCTGTATCTTTTCGTGAACACTTAAATGCATGCATTATATGTACATTTCATGTTAATTATTACAAAAAAATTATATCACTACACTATTAACATTACGAAGACGCATTGTAATACAAAGTTGTATAGTATAATAGAACATATAGTATAAGTTATTTATTTAAACAATTAGCACTTGCGAAATCGTATCATCGGTTATTATTGACTTTTTTTGGCACTAATAATTGATATCATATCACAAACGCATTTATTTTTTTTAATTGCGTCGTTCAAATTAAGAAAGACTCATCAAAATTAGTGAAAACAAAATTATATTTTTAAAATGATAAAAAAAGTGAATGATAGTTTGCTATGAGGTTTCGTACTTTAAATATATAGTTATAACATAATTTAATTTTTTTTATTTTACTCTTTATGAGATGATTTCATCTTAATTTTTTCTCTTGGTCTTAATCTATGTGTCTAATCTAACACCTTCACATAAATTACAATGAAAAAATTGTGTAGATTTAACTAACGAGTGTGAATAACAAAAGCACTTGATTAATTGAAACAACTTAAAGTATGTTGTATTTCTATATATATTTTTTCTTTATTTCAACTATACAATTTTAAAAAAAATAAAATAAAAAAGAAGGAATTCAACGTATTAATGCGTAATAAAAATTACGCTATTTAATTTATTTTTTCTTACCGTGAGTTAAAAAATTGTGATGGATAATTAATTAGTTTAATAAATAAAGGAACATGAAATTTTTAATTAAAAAAACAAAAAAAACATGTAATTTAATTAAAATTATAATTAAATTTAAATTTTTAAATATTAGGACTTTTAATTTAGTTCAAATAAGGAAAGATTTAAGAAGAAAAATTTTAATCAACTTAAAATACTAAATGTCGGGGAGTTCTTACCTTTTTCAAATAAGTAAGATTTAATACCTAAAACTTTGATTAATTTCAAACTCCTAAATATTAGGATAATAATTTAATGATAATTATTTAAGAAAAATAGTAAATTACAATTTTATACGTAGCAATATCTTTTAATGAAGTGCAAAACGTTCCATCAACGTACTAAGGGCCTTCATGAAGATCTTAGAACTCACAAAGATATAGAGTATATCTACAAAAAGAATATTTTGTTAAGTAAATATGAGTAAAATAATATGCATATATTGAATGTTAATTTGTTGATAAAATCTAAGGAAATTACCAAAGATTGTTTCATCGGGAGATTGTATTGCATCGTCAAATGAAACAAAATTGTTGGCATGTGATGAAAAGTGACTCAATCTCCTTATTTACTTATTCAAAATTAGAATTAACACCATTAATGTGTTCATTTATGATGTACACGATTTTATCTTGTTGTAAATATTTTTTCAATTTTCAATATAATTATTGAAAAGTATAGTATAAACTTTTGTGCCTTACGAAAAATTAAACTTTAATGGTCAAATATATATATATATATATATATATATATATATATATATATATAATATGTTTAAGAGTTTGCGTAACAATAAAGAATTTAGAAATAAAATTATGAATTTCAAATTCATAAATTTTAAATGTTAAAAGTTTTAACATTTAAATAATTTTATGGTGTTATATTATCTCCCTGTTGGGAAAATTCATCCTAGAATGTTTTAATTAACAACTTAGAAGGTTAAAAAAATTATTTGTTTTTTTAATTTTTTCTTTTTATAATTTGTCTTACATTTGTCATTTCTGTTTTGAATTTGAGGGGATCATTATTAATAAATTAACATTTAATATAAATATTAGCATTACGAAGACGCATTTATAGTACAAAGTTGTGTCGTGAAGCAGAACATATAGTATAAATTATGCGTTTAAATAATTAGCACTTACGAAATCGTATAAGTTGTGCCGACCTATTTTGACACTAATAAATTGATATCATATAACTAATGCATTTATTTATTTGTAATTGATCGTCTAAACTAATTAAGAAAGACTTATCAAAATTAATGGATATAGCCACTAATGTTGGTAGTAAATTGAATTATCTATATCATACTCATTTGAGTGTAATCATTCTCCAGACCCTTTTAACATGGGATGCTTTGTACACTTAGGGCTATCCTTTTTCTCAATTTTGTATTTTTAAAAATCCTAACATAAGATTGATTTGCATTATAATTACAGTTTTGTTTTATATGTAATTATTTCTTAAAAGATAAAATCTTAATCGCTTTTAAATTTCTAAATATTAATATATTTTATATATTTCAAATAAATAAAGATTTAAATACATTGAATATTTAAAAAATAATTATATAGCTATTTTATCAAGTGTGAAATTTATTTTAAAATGGTAAAAGGTTAGATGATATTTTTGCTATGAGTCTTCGTATTCTAAATATTTAGTAATATCTTAATTTTAAAATTTTCATTTTACCCTTGATTAGATGATTTCAACTCAATATTTTTTCTCTCTTAATCTATGTGTTTAGTCAAACACCTTCACATAAATTGAAATAGAAGAAATAGTATGAATTAACTAAAGAGTGAATAATAAGAACACTCGATCAATTGATAAAGAAACAAAATGAAAAAATAAAAAAATTAAAAAAATTAAAAAAATTAAAAATATTTTTAAAATAAAAAGAAGAACAAGGAGGAACAAAAATCCATAGCATGAATGTGATTTACAAATCGCATACATGATTTACAAATTATATATCCCAAATGTGATTTATCAATCTCATACGAATGCGATTACAAATGGCATCGCGACGATTTAAAAATTACATACTTTGAATACAATTTATACAACATATATAATGATATTTATAGATCGTTTCCCACATGTGTGTATAATCGTGTTCTACCAAAGATTTGTAATCTTGTTTCACTAATGCGTCTATAAATCATGTAAGTCAATGCTTCGATTTATAAGTTAAGTTTAAAAAGTTTAATAATTATAAAATCCTAAATATTAAAACTTCTTATCTAGACAAACACAATTTAGTATCAAATAAGAATAAATTTAAGAAAAAATATCTAAGTCGATTTTAAAATACTAAATATTATGAGTTCTTATATTTTGCAAACAAGTAAAGATTTAATAGTTACAACTATAATTAATTTTAAAATCCTAAATATTAGAATGATAATTAAATAATATTAACTAATAAAAATAGTAATGGCAATTTTATCTATTGTAGAGTCTTTTAATGATTTGTAAAGTTAAATCAATATCTTTAAAGAGTCTTCATGTTTTTACTATAATATAGTATAGTATAGTATAGTATAGTATAGATAGATAGATAGATAGATAGATAGATATAGATTAAAATATCTAAATATTAATATTTCTATTTTTTCAAATAAGAAAGGATTCAATACATAAAATGTTAGTTAATTTTTAAAATCCTAAATTATTAAAAAAATAATTAAATAACTATTTTGTCAAGTGTGAACTAATATTTTCTATATTTTTCAAATAAGAAAGGATTCAATACATAAAATGTTAGTTAATTTTTAAAATCCTAAATTATTAAAAAAATAATTAAATAACTATTTTGTCAAGTGTGAACTCTAGTTTTAATAGGATAAAAAAGTTAATAATATTTTGTTTTGGGACTTCATACTTTAAATATTTAGTAATAACTTAATTATAAACTTTTTTATTTTATTCTTTATGAGATAATTTCAGTTCTTTTTTTTCGCTCTGTCAATCTATGTGTCCAGTCAGACACCTTCACATAAATTGAAATGGAAGAAATAGCGTAGATTTAACTAAAAAGGGTAAATAACAAGAGCACTTGATTAATTAAAAAAACTTAAAATATATTGTGTTTCTATATTTTCTTTTCTTTTTATCGATTATACATTTTTTTTAAAAGAAGGAATTCAGCGTATTAATTTATAATAAGATTACACTTTTTCATTTATCTTTTCGTATTGTGAGTAAAAATTTATAATGTATAATTATTTAGATTAATAAATAAAT
>JACEIK010000361.1:199983-229286 GCA_018107945.1 Datura stramonium
TTTTAAAATAATGTACATAATTACTCAAAAGTTAAAATTCTTAATCATATCTTTTCTTTTAAGTTGCTCTGTTTTAATCTTAGGTCGATTAATCTCGAACTTCAATCAACCCCGTTGTACTTCAATCAATTCATTATATTTCACAACTTATATCATAAAAGGTATAATAATAATTATGTCCTATGTCACTAACACAAAATTAATAACAAAATTAAATATTTTTTTGACACACAAGTTTATATATTCATATGATAATATCCCACAAATTATGGTGTATGCTGTGAAGGCATAATGTATTTTAAAAGAAAAAAAATATAATGTATTTTAAATGTATCTTCTACCCGATAACTTTCCCCATTCATCTTCTTCTATCCGATAACTTCCCCCATCCAACCTAGAATCATATCAACCAAAAGGCAAGGAGAAGGCAAAAAAGAAGAAATCAAAGTAACAAGTGAAGTGAAAATATTTGGGAAGCAAAGAGAAGCTGAGGTAGTTAAGGCGAGTGCCCAGTTGGCTAAGAAGAAAGCAGCGCAGTCTCAGATTGCCACGCTGACCGAGGTGGAAGCCGAGAAGGAGGTGGTCATAAGAGAAGCAGAGCTGCAAATGGAAGTAGACGAAGAAGAAAATGGATGGGGGAATTTTATGGGGTAGTAAAAGGTTTAATTTAATAATAATGGGTCGGGTTAAAAAGTCGGTGGATTTTTTTGTGTATGGGTCAAGTAGTTTTAGGTTGTTTAATAGGTTGATTTTTCTAAGTGACGTGGCCCACTTAAATATTGTCATGTGTACAATCAAAATCAGGTATTGGGTCTGTTAAAAAATAATGGCATGAATGACCCCTTTGAATAACGGCAGTGGCATAAATGAGCCTAACTATTAACGGATGGTATAGATGAACCTTTTCCAAAAGTTCGATAGCATATATAAGATTTTTCCCTTTATAATTTTAAACATATTATAATGGCTAAACATATAAATAACCACTTAAACTTGTCTGAATATTCCACCTAGCCATCTGAACTCAATCTCAGACCAATTGAACACCAGAAGTTGATTAAAAATATACCATTTAGACACAATTATTCAATCAATTAGCAAACTGAAATATGTGTGATTCACAGACGATGAGATGGCAAAAAACACAAATTAAATAATGTCACCTGGCTTTGATTCTAAATAAATAAATAATCTTTGGAACCTAAAAAGAATTCAATTTTCAAAATTCTTCATCATTCTTTTTCCGAAACTCGCAAACCCATTTGTGCACTCTCACCATCTTACTCCTCCGACACCTTTCTCAGCCACAATAAAAATTGACCAACTTTCCTCCATGAATAATCATTATCATTTCTCCATTTTCAAAAAAAGAATCTTATCGTTCAATTATAATTTCAAACGCATCAACAAAATTATAAAAGTGAAATATAATTTTGAGAGTATTGCATGTGCCGGTGTCACCATCGTCCATTGCAAAATTTCTCTCATTATCCCATCACTTTCCTTGCAAAATTAGATAAAAACAAGAAGACTATAAAAAAATAGTAAGATTTCAAAACAGAAAATTACAAAATAAAATAAAAACCGAAGAATACAAATAACTAGCCGGATTAGGTCCCATAAGAGAATTTGAGAATTAAAAGTTGATATATATGATTCTTTCCTTGACTGGGAAGGACGTGGCTCTGATGGTGGAGATGCTCGGAGATGCGTTGGTGGCAGAGAAAACATGAAGGAGAAAAAAAATATGCATTTCTTTTTCTTCTTTTTTTCTGGTGATACCTATTGTTTGGACCCATTTATTAGTATTGTCCAAGTATTTCACACTCTCAGAAGCTGTGTGAAACACGCACAATGCCATGCCAGTTGTTTGTGTTTAAATGGTGCACTTTCAATCAATTTCAGGTGTTCAAATGGTTTGAAGTTGAATTTTGATGGTTAAGTGAAATATTCGAACAAATTTAGGTGTATGTCTATGTGTTTGGCATATTATAATAGTTGTATAATTGTAGAACTTATAAAACATGTGATCTTAAATATATCATTATTATATTTGTGTGGTCATAAGAGTTTTGTTATTATTTAAGCGTAAAAATATATAATTTAATTAAATAATTTTAAATATAAAAACTAAAAAAAATTTAATAAACTAATAAAAATAATAATTTCATATCAGGGAATAATGATCAGCAAATGTACCTTCAATTTCCTTAGAGTTTAATTAAGTATTATATATTTAATAGTGTAAGAAATTTATATTAACATGTTATTCTAAGTGATGATTATTGACAATTATGAAATAAATAACATTAAATAAGTTACCTAATCGTATATGTTATTTTAAAATTTTTAAATATATATAAATTATTAATTTAAAATATAATAACTTAAAAACATTATAATCTATAAGCTTTAAATTCTTATTATTACGACTTTCAGTACTCATACTTATTTGTTACTTTACTTTAATAACAGCTGATATATGTCTATTTCCTTTTTTTTTTTTTTTGGAATAAATATTAGCAATGCAGTTCATTCAAGAATAAACAATTCAAATTATAAAAAGGTAGGACACCATCAAATTCGAATAAACAAAATGAAATTGCTTCACATTACCTCAGGTATTATTTTGGCAAATAAGACAATGTCATAAGTTTCTTCTTGCTAACAAGCTAATAATCAAGCATCGTGCGTCATGCCTTTTATAAATTTTATTATTTTATTAAAATAGAGTCGCAGCGGCTATCTATATTTTTGAATATTTGGACTAAAGTATTCTCTGCTTATCTCTCCTCCGTCACCACACCCCCCCATAGCACATATGGCCCAACCCAATTAAGTTAATTCTGTCACATCCCCAAATGCCCTCACTCTTTCTTCCTTATGTATTTCTCAAAAAAATTTATTTTCCCAGTACAAATTTAAAAGAATTTACTCATTAAATTCTTCTCACAAAATTATCAACATTTTATAAATAATAATATATATTTTATATAGTAAGTTACATATTTGTGTGCTGTTTTATTTTAAAATATTTCAACCTAAATTTAAATTAATACATTAATGTAAATTTGATTAAAGTTTAAAATTAAAAATTAAAAATTTGACCAAAAAAAAGCATGATTCAGTTGCCAAATCTACAATTATGATTGAAAAAGATGGTCTAAGCAGCCATAAATTTGCTCAAAAGCGACGACGGTGACATCCTTATTTAAATAACTTAAGCAGATAACAACTCAGCGTAGTTGTTTTATATAAAGATAATTTTGATACTTTATATTTTGTATTTTAGCTATTTTCACCTTAGAAAAAAATAACTAGATAATATGTAAAAAAAATTAAAATGTGAGACCCGTTAGACGGAATTTTAAAAAAAATTTTTAATATATTATTATTTTTTTAATTGGTACTTTTTTTTTTTTCCAGATGAATTTTGTTACTATTTTTACTTTAAATAGAAATAACGGGTAATATGCGGTTTTTCAAAAAAATGTGAGACACATTAATGAAAAAAATATTAAAAATTATAATATAAAACATAAAAAAAATAAAAAATTGTAGGTTGCCAAAATAAAACAGTGTACTTGAAGAGTAAAGGAAGAGCATTAAAAATAAAAAATAACATATTTAAAAAAAAAGAAAACACTTAAAATCGAATTAAATATCTAAAAAAATAAAAAAAAACACTATAAATTAAAATTTTCAAAAATTAAAAATATTAAAAAAATCATAAATTAAAAAATAAAAAATTTATGATAATTTATAGTGTTTTTTTTTATTTTTTTAGTTTTAATTAATTCTTTAAGTTTTAAATCCTTTTTGGTTTATTAATTTTTAAATTGAGTTTTAATTTCAAATAAAAAAATTAAAAAAAAAATTAGTTATTTAATTATCTTTTTATATTTGTCTTTTAAAATATTATAAATTATATTAAAATTGAAATTGTGTTTGCCTATTTAATATAGAAAAAGGCGAATATACATGACTTTTGTAATTTAGAGCGAATGCTTAATAAGTTAAAAAATGGTGTCCATGCCGTTTATGAAATGGGGCAAGTATATCCTTCTGAGTACGGACTTTTTTTTATTAAAATTATTTATTTTTGTATTTTTAAATTTAAAAAAAAAATCATGTGGCTCTGAACCTCACTCTACTCGACCCACACCCAAATCCATCAAAACCCACGACCCAATTGTTTTAAAAAAATAAAAAAATAAAAACAGTTCTTTATTCTCTTCCTCACACTCATCTAGTTCTCTTCTTAATCCAAACCCACCAAAGAAAGATCTATCTCCAATAACACTAGGTTTCCGGCGATACCGGGCAATTCATGATAAATTTGTTGCATAAGTTAACATTTTAGTATGTTATAGTCTAACTTCTTTTTCATGGTTAGTTTGTTTTATGTATGATTTTCATCAACTTTTAAATGAATGAAAAGGATGTGAAAGTAATTTATTTTCCTCATTTTTCAAGTTTGGTGCTGATTTTGAATATCAAATTGTTGAATTCTAGCTAAATTTGTTGTGAAAGGTGAAACCTTGTGGGGTTATTTGTTTTTCTCATGTTTTCACAAGCATAGTATGGCTTCCTCACCAACCTACTATTGATTTCTTCAGCAAACAAGTAAAATAATATACTTTCTCCAAAACATTAATTTGCTAATACAGGACAGTCAATGTTCCTTCTCCAGAGAACTAAATCGTGAGTGTGTAAGGAAGAGGGCAAGAACTGAATTTTTTTAAAATTGGGTCGTGGGTTGATGGGTTTTGGGTGTGGGTCGGGTAGGGTGAGGTTCAGAGAGCCCATTGGTTTTTTAAAAATTTAAAATAAAATAGGAAATTGGTTTTTTGTTTTTTTTAAAAAATATTTAATAAGGAAAGAAGTAAATAATATTGAAAAAAGCTGTTAATTTTTATTTTTAACAAAAATATATTTACTCTAAATCACAAAATTGAGAAATATATTTACCTCTTTTTCTAATATATATAATGTGAAACATGTTCATAATAATTATTTAATTGTTATAAAATAAAAGCAAACTACTAAATTAAAATAAGAAAATATGAATGAGGAAAGGGTTGTTTGCTGCACTACTAACTTTACTTTCAACTTTTTATTTCCTTTCTTTCTTATCTTATCTTAATACAAGGGAAGTGATAATATATAGTATAAAAACTTGGGCAAAAAGTTGCTACAGTACTAATGGGTCCCCTACTTAGACATCAAAAGAAAAACTTAGTCACGTGACATCCAACTATACATATTTTGCAACCTCCCCTTAGATGTCGATAATGTATTTCGTATAAATCTTCACCCAGAAAAAAACCCTATAGCAAAAAGTCTTAGTGAAGAAAAATTTTATATTTAGTAATGCGCATTAGATGGCTGCCTCATTAAAAAATCTTGCCGGGGAGAAACCAGATGGGACAAACCCTTAACTAAGGAAAAGAGTGCGAGTAGCATATTTTACCCCAGTGAAAATATCCTTTATTTCTTGAAGGCGATGCATTCAATCTTGTATATCAACTCCTCAAATGTTGATGTTGGTATGACTTTAGTGAGAGTAGCAAGTCGTCTAGTGAAACAAACTTATTGAACATCCACTACACCATTTTATTAGAGTTCATACATGAAAAGAACTTTGGTGAAATGTGATTTGTTCTATCTCCTTTGATGTATCTCCCTTGATTGAATTTACAAACAGCATTATTTTCATACAATTTTGAAACCTTCAACTCAAAAAAAACACATCTCATATGTGTTGAGTGCTCTACTTTTAAAGTTATTTGTATCTTGACATGACTTGAATAAATATCAATAATTGACGGTCACAGTAGAAAATGACAGTATCATCACATGCAAATAGATAACTTTCGTGCGATTAATGTTATGTAGATCAAATAATCTTCTTGCATTTGCATAACCAAGAATTCCTTCACAATATTGGTTAGATAAGTCCATACTAATATTTGATTTCACTCAAACATCTTCACATAAAAGTGAAATTAATCATATCTTGCCTACATATTAATAAAACTATTATCTCATAAATAATAATAGCGGGATACATAAATTGCATCAATTGCGAGACATAGTACTCTAACCATTTTTATTAGATCGGGATTGATCTTTTTTGTTAAGCGATGTTATAACCATTGTAATTTTCAATGGAATCACTTTAAAACCTTTTAAATCCTTCCAAGATTTTTCATATAAACTTCATTGTCTAGTTAGATATGACAATAATTTTATATATGCATAATTTTTTCATGTATTGCAGACTCATATGAAACTTGAAAACAATTGCATCCATAGAACACATCTCCACAAAATAATGTCAGGGACTTATGCGGAAAAACTTTATGTCAAGGCATAAAGTGACCTTTATGTCTTACGGTTTCATTTTCGTTCATCTTTCGCACAAGAATTTATTTGTACCCTTGACATTATACTTTCAAGTGAATGGAGTGTAGAAAATTATCTCACATTTACCATGTGAATGAGATATACTTAAATTGCGTATTTTTATTTGGTCAAAAATTTATCTGTCACACTCTTTTAAATTTGAATATATTCAAGATCCTGCGTCACCATTATAATTTTGGCGCTACATTATATCAAAGATATCGTCTACGCGATCATTTTGACTTATCGGTTCCAATACGACATAACTTATAGAGATCTCTCTATTTTCATCATTTTAGGTACCTGAACCTTTGTCAAGGTTATGAAATATTATGTCATAGTGCTCTTGTAAAGCACTTGCCTCATTATTATGACCATCTTGATCCTTTGCTCCTTTCCTTCTTTAAGGAGTTTTGCTTTAGGGCCGATTGATCTATCACGCTTGGTGTGTCATAAACTTGTCCTTTACGGACTCTAATTTTTATTGGAGCATTTTTAACTGGATTATAATATAGGGTCAGCAAATACATCCTGGCAATTGGTTTGCAATATTTTGCTAATGAATTATCTCTTGAGCTTTAACTTCAAAAAATTCTGAGTTTAATAACTCATTCTACACATAATTTTCAGTTGATAATCATCTCTCCCCTAATATTAGAAAATTTAACATTTACCCAACCTCATTTGGAGACTCATCTTTATGCATTGTGGTGGAGCAATTAAATCATATACCATACATTCAAAATTTTAAACTTAGAAAATTATTGGTTCGACCACCGAACCAATTGTAGGTGGGGAACCTTGTTGGCAGTGCATACAAGTGTTGCTATATGTTGAATAAACACATCTCATACCAAATTTTATTTGGGGTTTTTCTCGATAGTTAATGGTTTAGCTATAATTAGAGGCATACAATTTCTCTAAACCAATTTAGACATAAACCCGGCCAATTATCAATATATTTTATGATTGAATTGTGCTCTTAATTCCCAATAATTTAGACAAACAACCTTACAAAAAATCAAATTGCAATTTGATATCAAAGGCACACGTGTGACCTTATCATAGATGCATCTGTTAAAATATAATAATAAATGGTCCACGTAAGCGGGTGAACGGGCCCATATTCACCTTTTATATGTTCAGAAATTTAGGAGATACAATATCGGTTTTAGGTAGTGTATTGATTATTTTCCATGAGAACAAACAACACAAAAAGAATTCTCGAAGAATCTTTTATTTCTTCAACATATAGCTATGCTGAATTCTTAATTATTTCGCATCACCTTGGTAGGGATGCCCAGGTAAGTTTGCCAATTGATTTTTATTTCGGTAAACTTCTAATTTATTTTTGTGATTCCTTGTGATTTTGTATTTCTAATACTACAAACAAGAGGAAAAGGCGGGTAACCTTATAAGCAATGTGGCCCATAGCCCGCTTCAATAATATAAAGATATTAAATCTTCCCTGATTTATAGTCTCAATATAATTTATTTTTGACCAATGTCTTCAGAGCTTAATAAGTTTCCCTTGAGAGACTTACTACAACCCCAATATTATAAATAATTCTAATTTCATCCATATATGTAATACATTAGCTCAGGGACTTTTAAATAATTATGTACTACCACATATTTAATAACATCACATATATGGTGTACATATTCTTTTAGAGAAAATCATGTTATATGATCAAGAATCATTATGACAAGACTCATTTCTTGCTTTACTTTTGCCCAACTAATGTTTTGAAGGTTGGGAAAAATATATTTCCTTTTTTTGGGCATACCATATCTGGAACCAATGACTAAAGTTTGTCCGCCCCGCCTTGGGGAAATTATTTGGCACACAGTGCCCTACCTAGAACTGAATTGCTAAGATTCTTGACCTAAGCACATACGGGTATGCAGTGGCTCTAACTCGATTCACGGAATCAACGGGCTATATAGCGGCTGTAGCCAGACCTCGAACGACTTAGGCCTATAGCCACATGTACAACAACGGCGGACTAACTTGACACAATCATAATGGGGAGCCTATGCGGGCCGAAAAGGTCACCATGCTGATAGTTATACAGATCAAAACAGGATGCTAAACTGACTGCGTGACAGGCAAGGTCACCACTACTAGCTGGATGGGCCCACTGCGGCCAGCATAAACGGCTAAACATACGCACGGCCCCACACGTAGGCTACAATAACCACGAGTGCCCTTTGTCGCAAGCCTCTAAAGAATCACCGATAAGATGGCAGACAGGGGCCCGACCTACCGTGCCTATACAACAAAGAAAATGATATAAACCTCTGAATATCAAGCTCGGTGACGGGGCTGATGAATGCGTTGGCTAGGATCACGAGGATCGGCTCTCGTCTATAGGTACTGCGGGCAAGTACGAGCGCCCCAAACGGGCATCGGTACCACTGGTACCCAGTGTATAGGCAAACTAAACATAGCTGAATATAAACTTAGCAATACTAGTAATTGAATAGTAGAAAGTATACGGCTTTATGCAGAGTGGCGGGATCACGAAATAAGCTTATACATCTTGAGAGCAAGGTAGAAGCATACTGTCGACGTATGACATAGCATCATGTTCAATAAATAACATGTATATACATATATAACAGCCGCAAGACCTATACCGACCTCAGCCAAGCCGGAAGGTGCCAGCCAACACCTGGTCTATGTCCTCTACCCAGGTCAAACCATCAAAAGTAAATCACTCCACTCATCACTAACTACGAGCACCTCGCCGGCCCCCTAGGTATGCGGCTTGGGCTCTACGGGCCCCCGACTACTCGCGTATCTGAGTCCGGAGGACTATTGTAGCCTGGCGCCAAGCGTATGCAGCATGTTGTAAGCTGGCCCCAGGCGCAAGCGCTCGGCAAGGTAAGCTATAATGCTACTCTTATCGGCTGATATGGGAATCTGCATCTCGTCTTCGTCTCTTTGCGGATGACATGCCACTCACTGGGTGGTAGTATTCTCACTCTACGCGGGCAGTCGACACGGCTATTAACCTTGGGCGGCAAGGAAGCTCTAAGGGTGCCTTCATAGCACAAACGAGGTCTCAACATATAATAATCACATATAGCAAGCATGTTCGTCTGAAAATACTATCGAATTCGGTTCTTATTCTGAACTATGTTCTGCATTAAGCTAGTTCCTCATCTGACTATCTTGTATGAGATCTATCTACATTGTGATATTTGCTTTACTAGTTTGATATTAATTTATCATAATATTATAAAACATGCTTGCTAAGATTCACTCTTGGACTCAATTCTCGACTTGCAGATTCTTTCTTCTATAGTTCCAAAGCTCTTCTTATGTTTAGTTACTAACACCGGAAAACTAGCTTTACACCATACCTTCGCTTCGGATTTTCCGACTAGCGGCGTAGCTCGATCGTGCTTACTGCTGTTATCCCAACTACATTCATAGATATGTCAATTAGAACTAAATACACCTAATATTACGAAGAAAATATCACCTTTAATATATATAATAAACTTTGGCTTATCAAAAAACGGTCGAAAGCTCGTTATTTCTCGAAAGTCCAAAGGGAGAAATATACTTTAGGGCTAGGAGTATGTTGGCCAGCTAATTTAGGAGCAATTTCACTTACCTTAGCTCGGTAGGGCAGCGATTCTCCGGCCAATTTCAAAACCAACTCCCATGAGGAATATAAATAGCTTAATACTTCACAACCACAGATTAATTCGAGTTTGAACCTTGGTTATCGCGTAGCTGGACGGAATTTCAAAGAAATCCCTCGTACCCTCGTGATGCAGTTACTCTCTGCAAATTATTGATAATGATCTAAAAAAAACCGAAGTGGAGGCTTTATATAGTTGGGACCTTTAAGTCGCATTCGTCAGATGCGATTTATAGTCACCATTTTGCCTTCTGGCACCGACTTGGCGCTTGTCAGGTCTTCCCGAGACCTTTTTCTAGCATGTATGACATTAAAACTCTCTTAACCAACATGCGGATTAGTTATTACATGTCAAAAATTCTGAGTGTAACATCCTTCCCCCACTTAAGAACATTCATCCTCAGATATAAACTTCTATATAGGGATCTCAACTACTCGACTTACTTTAGAAAAATTTGAAAGTTTTGTAATATGGACTATCTCAAAAGCTGATGCGAAAAGTCCAATAAATTTACTCACACAATACTACAATATTCATTACGTAAAGACTAGAATTAAACTATCTCATTTATACATATAACATAAGGCATCTCATATGATAACAATGCTAACATACCTCTTGGTGACTAGGCTTGAAACAAGTGAGGATATTTGACTTTCATATCTTCCTCTTGCTTCCAGTCTCATCTCTTCTGGTTCTTATTATGCCATAGTACCTTGAAGCAATATCTTTAGTTCTCAATCTACGAATGCGCACATCTAGTAATGGCTACTAGAACCTCTTCATGGAATCCCAGCTCTTTAGTAACCTAGACATCCTGAATTGGGACACCTCTGGAGGGGTCTCCTATGTACTTTCTTAGCACTAGATACTTGGCGCTTGGATGAGCAGGACTCTGATGCAGGAGGCAAAAGTTCCAGCACGTATGCCATAGGCTGCTAAGCCGTCTGATAAGGCCAGATCGGATTGAACTTACTCTCTTGCCGAATCTATCACCCCTTTCATTGGAGATACTTTTAAAAATCCCAGTCATTCACATTAAATTCGAAGTTTCTGCGCTGTAGCATACAATTTAAGTCAGTCAGGTCGGTAGGCATTCTAATAAGCTTTGCCTTCTCCTGCAGGCGATGAATAATGTCTGGCCCAATTAATACTGACTCTCCCACTTCAAACCAGCCCATTGGCGATCTACATTTCGCCCATACAATGCCTCAAAGGGCGCCATGCGGATAGGCGAGTGATAGCTATTTATAAGCAAGCTCAGTGTGACAGTACTCGTCCCAGCTACCTCCAAAGTATAGCACACCGCCCGTAACATATCCTCGAGCGTCGAATAATGCGTTCCGCTGTCTATGCGTACGAGGGTGGAATGTTGTGCTCAGAGTGTCTAACGTTCCAGGACCTCTCTGAAAAGGCGCAAATCTAGGCGCAAATTGTGCTCCTCTGTCGGAGATAATAGATATTGGAACACCGTGTAATCTAACTATTTCTACGATATATAGTCAGTAATATTCGGCGGAAAGTAGCTTTGCGGGCGGGAAATAGAACAGTTTACAGTCAGATCTATCAGCAATTACTCAAATTGAATCATGTCTATGCGGTACCGGGGCAATCACGCTACAAAGTCCATGTTCTGCTTCCACTTCCAAGAGGTACGGCTATGTCTGAGTCCAATCCGCTGGTTTGGTGTTCCGCTATTATGTGACGGTTAGGACCCAGGCTACAAATTCTGCTATTTCCTTGCACAACGCCGCCTGTGGAGATCTCCTTGATATCGTGGTACAATTTCGTCGCGCCTGGGTGGAGAGAAGACGGCGTAATGTACCTCACTTATAATCTCTTGATAGGAAATATCTGGAGCCACGGGCGGCCCCCTTACATGTGACACTTCATCCCAGTTGCACGAGAAAATGCAGCGCTTTCCATCTTGAATTCTATCCTTGGCCCCGGACCCAGGTCGGGATCTTCCTTGGTCTTAGTTCTTTACCTCCACAACTAATGATGACACGACGGGGTTCTGAATTACCGCTCTTATTGTCCTCTGTTTCTGCTACCTGACGGCTGGTGGCTAATTGATGTATTTCTGACCAACTCCCCTTTGCCTCGGTGCCGTCTACCAAACTCCCCATTGATTTACGGTGAGAGCATGCGACTACATTAGCTTTTCACATTGATACGGAATGTCCACATCATAATCTTTCAATAACTCCAACCGGCCCAGCGTTGCATAAGAGTTCAACTCCCTACGAGTGAAGATATACTGCATGCTCTTATGGTCGGTGAAAATATCCACATGGACGCCATACGGGTAAATATCTCATAGTATCTTTAAGGCGTGAATCCGCTATGGCTAACTCCGAGGTCGTGGGTATGATAATTCTTTTCGTGTTTCCTCGGTAATGCAGGAAGCATACGCAATCCCACTTTACCATCTTGCATCAACACACATCCCAGTGATACTGATGCGTCACAATACAACTTTGAATAACCCTCTGTACCTTAAGTAATGCTAACCTTTGGGCGGAGGTTAATGCATGCTCAATTCTTGGAAACTACGCTCCACGTACCTCGTCGCCAGAGCTTTCTTTGCGCTCACCATCAGCTTAGTCGGAGGTGCCGCTATGGTGGAGGATCACCGACCGTCTTACGCCCAGTATCCCGCTAATCCGAGAAAGCCTACGGACTTCGGTCGGAGTAGGTACAGGCCGTGTTTTATTGCTTCTATTTTACGCGTGTCCTTTTGTATACCGGCATCCACACAATATGCTTTAAGCTGCGAGTTTGCTTTGAATTCACATTTGGAGAACAGCATATAGCGCGGTCCACGAGAATGCAGACCCTTCAGTAAATGGCACATTGATTGCCTCACAGTAGAATACACGAATTATCATCGATAAATACTATCACAGACGAGGTCTAGGTGTAGTGCAGTGCGACATCGAGGTCCATAAATCTTGTTGGGGCATTCGTCGGCCCAAAGGACATAACTAGGAATTCAAAGTGGTGGTAATAAGGTCCACGAAGGCTTTATCTTAGGAATGTCTCTTTCTGATTTCGAACGATGGTATCAGGACCGTAAGTCAATCTTGGAGAAATATCTCTTGGATCCATGGCGATCAAACAAATCATTTGTGCAGGAGCGGATACTTATTCTTAAACGTAACCTTATTCAAGCTAGGTAATCTATACACATGCGGAAGCCGAGCCATCCTTATTTCTTACAAATAGAGCGGCGCACCCCAAGGAGAAATACTCGGCCTGATAAAGCCCTTATCTAACGGATCCTTCAACCACTCTTGCTCTCTGGAGTTCGAGCGGAGCCATACGATCACGGAGAATTGATATAAATTTGAGTGCACAGTAGAAAATCGATTGCAAAATCTATTTCCCGCTTTACGGGGATTACGAGGGTAGCTCATCTGCTGGAAATACATCAGGGAATTCATTAACCCATTTGGAGCTGTTTGGAGTGTCGGAGGCTCTGCCCAGACATCCGAACTCTGACTGGGTGGTAAATACATTCCTTAGCTATCAAGTTCTACTTTGGTAGGAAATAAACCTGCAACTTTTGGCGTAGTTTGTCTTGCCCTACCATTCTCGTCTTGCCTCCCCTGAAAGTGAATGGACCATCTTGGTCCAACATTATACGTTGGCATAGCATAACAACAATCCATACCCATAATGGCATCAAATCAATCATCTCTAGTTCTATCGGATCTCTCACTGATGCAATGATCAATAACCTCTCTTTGTACACCCTCGATAAATATTTTCTAGCTATAATGGGGTCACCGATGGGAGTAGATACTAGGAAAGGGCTGTTGTAGCAATGCGGGTGCAACATTGAACTTTCGAGCCACAAATGGGGTAACGTTGGATAAAGTGGACCCTAGATCAGTATTTACATGGCGGTATGGCAAATAGTCATCATACTGTTACCACGTCTGAACGCCCTGCGAGTCCTGTCTCACTGTGTCGTAGGTGCGGCAGGCCCGTGCACGAACTAGAGCTCCAGATCTACCTCGGCCTCTGGCGAGACACGAGGGCCTACGCCTGCTTGGTGCGCTGGGCAATGGCCCTGCGATCCTGTCCTAGCTATCTCGGCTACCTTTCCCCCTGGCCGGACAATCTCTCATCATGTGCCCCCTCCACGCCGCATATATAACACCTGTGGAGCCATATCTAGCTCCGATGTGAGGTCGGTACAAATAGGGCGGGGTGGGGGTATGTATCTGCTCACGCTCCACCCTCCCTCCTGTGAAATTGGATCCACCATTCGAGAACTACCACCCAGGACTACGTTGTCCTCGATGAATAAATCTACCCTCTATTTGTTTTGATGGAGTGGGGTCTAGGGCTGTCGACAGCGGGCTGGGTCCTCTGCAGATCCCTCTATATTTCATCGATCTATCCCTGTAGTGGCTGCTCTTGATCTATACGTCACATTGTCCTGTTTATAGCTGTCTAAGGCCCTCAATGAGATCTGGGCAAAGGCCTGCAACTGGGCAATGTCCATATCTTCCTATAAATGTATTTATCATGCATGCCTCGATGTATTAAGTTTAGGACCCATAATAAACCGGTGGACTCTGGTTGGCATGGTGTCCACAAAGTTGGAGCATAGCGGGCTAAGGAGTCAAACTATAGGGCATATTCTCGTACGCTCCACGCCCCCTGTTCCAGGAGGCAAGAACTGATCCATCCGTCCTGTCGGATCTCCGTGGCAAATAACGATCCGGAAGGCCTCAGGAAATTTGGACCGGGTCGGAGGGGCAACATCTCCCTCGAGTCCTTTCCCAGCTCTCGTACCATAACTTGACTATGTCTCTGGCAGAAATCTTTGTCATCTCAAGTGATTACGCCAGGTGTCATGCATGACCCCGAAGATTCCCTGCATACGGTCTAGGAAATCCTGGGGTCCTGTTGGCAGTCCGACCACAGCCAGGCTTTGTGAGGGACCTAATTCAAAAATTCCACGACCCTCTCGTTGCAGGTCCACAGTGGCTCTATTGCAAGGTGGCACTAACTGGCACATTAGTGGCCACTCCATTTGTGCCAACATAAAAGCACCTTTAATGGACTCCCTAATCGGATGGTGTAGACGGGAGCTATCGGAGGCGTGCTCGTTCCGAATGGCTCCCGATGAGATAGGGAGGCTGGCAGGAAGGGACGTGATGCCTACATGTCGCCCTCGAGATGTTGATTCTAAATGAAGGGTTTGAGGCATCCTCTTTGGTGCCTTCTGCTAGCTGGTGTCACATATCGCCGGTGGCGGTGTGGCCCAGTCCGCCATTTTATGTAAGCAAAGAGTATGATAAGTTTTGGAACTCAACCACTATCTTGTCTTGCTCCCCATGTACATTGAATATGAAGAAGAGTAACCATCCTATTATGCCCTTGCGACCTCACCGCCTATAGTATGTGGTGCACAACACATCCATAGATTAGATTCTACTTAGCACGGCTTGCGAACTCCTAGGACACGACCTGCTGCGATACCAGAGTTTGTCACGCCCCGCACGGGGGTATGGCAGCACCTGGTGCCTTACTAAGACCTAAATTGCTAGATTCTGAGCCTAAGCACATCTTGGTGCTGGCTCCCTACTTTGATTCAAGATCCTTGGGCTCTCCTGGCCAATTGTAATACAGCCTCCCGGACATTATGAGCCTATAGCCACATGTACAACAACAACGACTAACCGATCACATCAATATAAGGGGCATATGCGGGCGACAAGACCATAATGTGACAATTCGCCACGAATCAAACAACGGATGCTAAACAGCTACATGACGACAAGGTCACCACTACAACCCGGATAGGGCCCCACCCGGCCAACGCAAACAAACCCAAACATACGCACGGCCCACACGACCGGCACAACCACGGGGAATATACACAATCGCAAGCCTACAGAATGCGATAAGATGTCCGACCTACCCGTACTATACAACAAAAGAAATGATATAAACCTCTGAATATCAAGCTCGGATGACGGGAGCTGATGAGCTCATAAACTGAAGCTAGGATCCACAGGGATCGGCCTCGTCTATAGGTACTGCGGGAAAGTAATGCGAGGCGCCCAAACGGGCGTCGGTACCCGCACAGTGCAGAGTATATAAAAACAAGCGAACATAAACTGAATATGAAAACAATGCTAGTAATTCTGAATAGCGAGAAAGTATACGCCCATGCGAGTGGCGGGATCTAAAATAGAGTTTATGCATCTTTGAGCAAGGTAGAAGCATACTGTAATGGCGGCCTAGCGTCTCGACTAATAAATAACATGTATATACATATATAACAGCTACAAAGACTTATTACCGGCCTCCATAAGTGGAAGGTGTCAACCAACACATAGTCTATATACACCCTACCCAGGTCAAAACCATCCAAAGTAAATCCTCCACTCATCTACTAACTCTGAGCACCTCCACCGGCCCCTTGGGTATGCGGCTTGGGCTCTACGGGCTGACTATAAGTGTATGCGAGTCCAGGAAGGACTCTTGTAAGCTATAAGCGTGGCTAATATACGTATCACAGTAAACCTACACGAAACCTTAGCTCGATGGGAGTAGCTATAATGCTGTACAGTCAACCTGATATGGGGGAATGCTGCATCCCATCTTCGTCCTACTAGGACTGACATGCCACTCTTGGGTGAGTATTCTCACCCTGGCGGACGAGTCGACGCAACTATTAACCCTAGGGCGGGAAGAAAGCTCTAGGGGTGCCCTCGTAGCACAAATAGGTCTCAACAAACTATAATCACATATAGCAAGCATGTTCCATCTGAAAATACTATCGAATTTGATTTCTTATTCGAACTATATTCTGCATTAAAGCGATTCTGTCTTGAGCTATACGTATCAGGATATTATCATTGTATCGATGTGCTTTACCTTTTATTCTGAATATATCATAATATTATAAAGCATGCTTGCTAGATTCATACTGAACTTAATTCTCAACTTCTGAATTCTTTCTTCTATAGTTCCGCTATTTGCTATCTTGGATTACTAACTTGCCGAAGAAACTAGCTTTACATACCTTAAGCAGTTTCCCGATGCTTCAGCGTAGCCGGTCGATACTTCTCTATTTCTCCCAACTGCATTCACTTAATTGTCAATTAAAATTAAATACGCTAATATTCTGAAAGAAAATATCACCTTTAATATACATATAGCCCAAACTTTGGCTTATCGAAAAACGCCAAAAACACGTTATTTCTCGAAAGTCAAAAGGGAAAAATACTCACTTTAGGGCTAGGAGTATGTTGACGCTAATTTAGAGCAATTCCATTTACCTTGCTTAATTCGGTAGGACGATGATTCGCCGGCCGAATTTCTGAAACTAACTCGCGGGAATGCTCAGAAGCGACTTAATACTTCACTACCCAAGATTAATTCAGTTTGGGCCAGCGTTTAATAGCGTAAACGGACGGAATTTCAAATAAATCCCTCGTACCCTCTGTGTTATGGTTACTCTCTTGCCAAATTATTGATAATGATCTAAAACCGAAGTGGAGGCTTTATATAGTTGGGACCTTCCGGTGCATTATGATCGAATGCGATTTATAAGTCGCATTTTGTCTTGCGGCCCAGCGCCAGGCTTGGCGCTTGTCCCCTGGGTCCTCCCAGGACCTTTTTCTAGCATGTATCGCATTCTAAAACTCTTAACCAACATGTGAATGGAGGCCATCTGCATACAATAAATTCTGAGATTCAAGCAAAAATTCATACGGGCTACGTACATAATAATATTTATTTTGGTCATGGTCAAATCTTCAAGAATTATTTCTTACTTTTTACCCTTGACGAATTACATGATAAAATATACGCAATATTTATAACGCACTAAAAGTACATGACAAATAGTTGTTAAATCTCCTTGAGTGAGTTGTGGCCTTTATCCAATCATACATATGCATGTCTGATTCATATTTTTATCACATCTTGACACATTCACTTTCAAGAATGGTTGAGCATTCACGATGCTTATCACGAGTCACATTTAAATGAATAATCATTATTTGTCTTCTATAAGTTTATTATGTTTCAATATGGCCTTTTGACATTTATCATATTTATATAACATATCTCAGCATCTTTGAAGGTCAAGTTTACACACTTTATATTCCTTTATTTTGATGGTGATTTACCAAACACTATCAAATTAGGTCGCACAATCACCGCGTGCTTAACACCTTTCATACCAAATTGATGGTAAAAATTGGCTTCACCTTTTAAAGGATCAGTTTGAGAATCCATATGTTACCTCTTTTATATAACCACAATAATTACTATATTATTTAATCTTTTTCATATGTTCATGTGCACATTTTATTAATCCTTGTCTTCTTTCGGACAAATTATGTATTGCTACCACATTCACTTCGGGGAATCAAGTTAAGCCAATAGGGCAGGCTTCATAATTATATTTTTCCATCAAAGGGTGCTATATTACTAAACTACAGAGAGGCATCATAATATTTCATAACTGTATTGTTGTTGTAGCACCATAAAAAACTTGGACAAAAGAAATTGCTACAGTACTAGTAGAGTCCCTACTTGAACATCAAGAAAAACTTGAGCCGTGTGACATCAACTATACATATTCTACAACATTAATGATAATAACTTAATATTTTTAAAATAAAAATATTTTTAATTTTTTTAATTTTTTTATATTTATTAGTAATTTTATAAATTTGAATTTAATATTGTAATAGGGAAGTAGTTGGTTGTGGAGCATCAGTACTTTGATTAATAACCCATCTAAACTCTCTTCTTCTCTTCTTTATCTGGAAGATTAGCCTAATTATGTCGGGTCGGGTGTTATCAAAACCCACCAAATTACCTGAACAGAGGAGATGGACATGTCCAACAACTTGGAGGCTTCAACTGCTACATTTCTGGTCCTTCTCATTTCCACCTTGCTGTCTCCCTTGTTTCACAGTGTTTTTGTTAACACCTCTTTCCTATTTTCTTAAAATCCCCTCTTCCTTCATTTATTCTTTTGATTAATATGTCACCATAGTCAATTCTATAACACTCCCACTCACTGATTCAATCTGTAACTTTTGTCAAAATTAGGTCTTGTTACTAATCATATATCTTTTGAGTTTAGTTAAAGGAGAGAATATCTCGATTTGTCAGGTTGAGTCATTAATGATTTTGTCCACTTACTATCGGCATCGCTCTAAGCACACTCTTTTTTAATTACTGCAGGATGAAGCTCCAAAGTTGAGGTATGAATTGAGACAGCTAGCGGAAATGGATATGCAGTCCAGTTGTGAAACATTCCGTTTTATCTACTTCACTTATAAGATTTAATCCCCACGATAAGTATAACTTTTCATGATTTAGTTATTCGGATGATACCCTCTGTATGATTCATTTGATTTATAAGCAAAAAGAGGTTAAGCTCAACTATTCCTGGTTTAATCAATGCTAATCTCCGCTACTATAAGTAGTTTCTCTCAAGTCCTAAATAAACCTTATTCTCACTGACTCACTGTACTAACACATGGTTAAAAACCTTTGTCAATTTTTTTAAAAATATTTTTAAAAACAAAATTCGTTTTTATAATTTAAATACAATCATAATTGTTACAGTTTATTATATATAAATACATATATTCTCTAAACTGATATCGTCTGCTTTCCATTTTATAGAAAGCTTGCAGACAAAGTAGCAGCAGCTGGCTTTTATGTAGTAATTTCGATTTCCTCCATGGCGATCCCCATGTAGCTAATGATGAGAGCCTTTAGAAGAATGGATAAAAGATCATGGACCAGTGAGGTTCCTATTTCTAATACTTTTCTCTGCAGACTACTTCAGAGTCTGGAGATTAGCTGAGGTCTCAGCTTTGCATTATTCCCCCTAAGAAAATATTCATTTCCCTTTTCTACTCAATGATTAGTAATTCTTTCCAACAATTCCATCTGCCCATACGAGAACACCTTTCTTGCAAAGCTCTTGCTTATGCTAACCTTGTTCGTAGGATCTTTTATCTTTTCCTTCTTCCTAGGAATGTAATGGATTTGCCTCAAATGATATTAGCATTCTACTTGCTCTCTAGCATTTGCTATTCATCTGCTCTTAGATAGGCTATCCTGTCGTTTCCATGCTGTCAAAGTGGACTTAACATGTCAACTTTTCCTTAAATTTGGTCGATTTGATACTTAATTTGTTCTTCTATCTTTATGTTTCAACTGATACCTAATTGGAGACAAATTAAACCTGAATGGCAATCTTCATTTGTTTATCTGCCAACTGCTCTAGCTCCTAAAATATATAACATTCTTGATCCTTCCTTTTACTTATTTTCTTTGCTGAATTCTTATATGGGTTTTTCCCTTTGTGATGATCTTTTCTATAGGCAGAATAGAACTATCGTAGAATATAGCAAACTAATCTATCCTTCTCTACAAAATAGAAAAGGTTTTCGACTTCATTTAATGATTCCCTTCTGTATTCCGTAGTCTACTGCCTCTTTGTTTCTCATGCATCCTGGAAAATAAGATATCTTGGCTTTTCATGCAGTAGCAAACAGAGTTGCAGTTCTATCATATTGGATTGACATTTTGTCGGTGCTGCACTTCTGTTTAATATATTCTTGTTACTGCAGGATCAAGGGTTCGAAGATGCAAAAGTAGTTATTGCAGCTTTAAAGAGCAAAGGTGTAACTAAAATTGGAGCAGGAGGCTTCTGTTGGGGAGGTGATTCTTCTTCCTCTGGTTTACAAGTTTCTTTTACCTTCCTTTGGCATGAATTTAGTAGGGAGTCTTGGAAAATGTCTAATCCTTCTAATTTGCTAAATACTCTTTTTGTATTCTTTCCAGCTAAGGTCAATTCGTGGAACTAGCAAAATATGCTTATATCCAAGCTGGTGCTGTTACATCCTTCATTTGTTGCTGTAGATGATATGCACGGTGTGACTTCATTACTAGATCTTCTATGTTTTCTTCTCATCTTTTCTTGTTTGTGAATTGTAAATATGATCCTTGGGCCCTAACTCAACTTTAAAAGCTAGCTCATAAAGGGAAGCATTTCCCAAATCCATATAAGCAGACCACCAATCCGTTCCCCACTTTAACATGTATAAGAATTCAGTATACCTGTATAAAGAGTTTACAACAATAGAATATCTGGGCATGATTTTCATATAGGCCTTGGTAAGCCTCTTCAAGCATATATTTTTAATTATGACATCTTTATCGAGCATCTCTTATTTTTGGCAGGTTGGTGGGCGGGAGGGGTTGGTTTTAAAACTTATCTGGTTCGATATTTAAGATATATTATTGTTTGCCATTGCAGCTCCTTTCTACTTCTTAATAGAGGCAGAATTTCATAGTTTTTCATGCAGTATCAGGCTAAGTTCTCATTTAGCATTTTGATTCTCATCTCTGAAGTCATAAGTCTCTGATTTGGTGTTGTGTTCAGCTGTTAAGGTTCCAATCTCAATATTGGGGGCTTGAAGTTGTGAAAGATCCCGCCAGAGCTTGTCAAACAATTCCAGATGGCATACGTGCTGGCTTGAGGTAAAAACTTTAGATGCTTAAGCTTTTCACCAATTGCACTTTGGATACATTACTTTAAAGCCTTCCCATTGGTGATCATACCTGCTTATGTTGCTTTACAAAAGAACGCACAAGAGCTCACTCTTTTATGAAATTTCGGTTATACTGAAGTAACGTTGTCCAAAGCTGTCTCTTATAAGTTCTCTATACTTTTGCAAGCGTTTTGATTAACTATTCACTTTACTATACTGCTAAACACGTTATTTCCTTCCTTAAATATCAAGTATGCTTCAGTAAGGGGGGGAAAAGGATACATAGGATATACATCTAAAAAACGTGGCTCTATGGATATCTCATGGCGCAGAATGGTAGCTAGAGTGCCAATTTATGTGTTAAGGTGGGTTAAAGTCCCACATTTAGTTAGGGGAATGGACTGATGGTTTGTTTATATGGACTTGGGCAATCCTCCCCTCATGAGCTGCTTTTGGGGTTGGAGTTAGGCCCAGGTGTCATATCTTTACATTATGGACAAGTTCATGTCGATTGTCAAATTTCTGACTTGCTTTTATTATGGCATTGATTATTTGCTTACTAATCTTATAGAGACAATTATCTGTACATGAACCATAGAGGTCCTGTCCGAGCAGAATTTTTATTTGCAGTTTATAGGTGCAAATTTTTTATTGCTTCTCTGGTTGGAGGAGAAATTAACTTTCTGCATCTTGAGAAGTTCTATCAGTTTGTAGGTGT
The DNA here is from genome assembly GCA_018107945.1 of Datura stramonium. Lineage (NCBI taxonomy): Eukaryota > Viridiplantae > Streptophyta > Magnoliopsida > Solanales > Solanaceae > Datura > Datura stramonium. Next base: position 222,328 of record JACEIK010000361.1, read on the forward strand.
AGTGTGAATTTTAGACTGCTTTTGTCATTCATGGAAGTTAATTTTCTATCTTCATATATGGTCCATAAGCATTTGAACCTATATAAGGCATTGAAGTTAGACTTCTAACATCATGTCATTATTGACTTAAAAGAGGTGTATTCGAGCTGTATGGGTGGGGTTTTGCAAGATTACTGGTTCAGCATAGATTTTAAGACTTGGATTACACTGCCAGTGTATTTATGTGGCTGAGAATGAATTGGATGTTTATGTTTTTCAATGCAGGTTGATGCATTTGTGAAGATTTTCGGGGTTGCACATGGCTGGTCGGTGAATTTTTAATGATGAAGATGAAGTGGCTGTAAAATCTGCTGAAGAGTCTCATCAAGACATGTTGGGATGGTTTGAAAACATCTCTCAAGTGGAAATTTGCTCACTCCCAACATGTATCCCTCTGTATGTTTGATAATAAAGGTTAGAAGGGAATTTCTGTGCAGCAAATGATTCCATATGGATGTCTCAGCGTGAGAAATGAGTGTTCTCTGTGTTTGGTTTATGAGATCATTTGCAAAATCCATCACTAGAATAAACTTTAATCAGAGTTTAATGTTAAGAGGACTAAATCATAATTTGAGTTTATTATTAGAAAGGGTGGGACTTTTAAGATCATATCGCATGTCAACTAGAAGAATGAGGCTTTTGTGATGTTTTGTATTTATTTATTTATTTTTTGAGCAAAATAGTATTGGATTAGAATAATTTATCTTATAAAAATAAATTCTAATTATTTTTCTTATTTTACATGAAATTCCTAAAACTAAAATTCAAATTTTCTCTCCTTATTTTGTCATTGGATATCCCTAAGCCTAGGGATCTAGTTATTAAAATTATTTCATTTTATTTTGAGTAATTATTACCTAAAATATTCTAACTAATTTTTTGTTTCTTATTTCGTGAAATCCCCTCATTATTCAATTATTTTGTTTCCATATTCATGTATACAAATTTGATTCAATTATTTGTTTCCATATTCTATTATACAAATTTGTTAGATAAATATGATTAACAATTAGAAATGAAAGATATCAATGCAAATAAATGTATTTCATTAAATAAATACAAATCAATGTATAATAATACAAATGTATCTTAATTTATTTGGTGAATACGGAATAATGAATATCAAAGCAAATATATGTATATGGTGAATATTGAATCAATATATACCAACATAAGATTATAAAGATATGTATATATAATAGGAAGAAACAAAATTAAAAAGTTATATACATTAATTTGATGTATATATAAATATGTATACAATCAATTTATGTATACATAATAAATCATCATACACTAGTAATACTCTCGATGTATCATTATAGAAAATATGATTATATAAATATAAATTCTAAAAACACTAAAATTATACAATTATTAACGTATTTATATATAATATATACAGTCGATTATGGATGCGTAGCAGTTGTACGAGTCAATTTGTGTAGACATAATAAATTGCATATATACATTAATTTAGACACAAAAAAAAAAAAAAAGACACAATTTTTGAAAAAACCTAATTTGAAGATTCTGTTCAATTTTTCCTTCTAAAGTAGCCAGAAAAATTGAAAGCAACAGATACAAAGAAGGCCAGAGATATTGAATAAAAACTCCAGAGAAGAAAAAATTCTGAAACACCGTGTAAGAATAAAAAGTAAAATTGTTCTTTTAAAAAAAAAAGGTCATGTCTTTTTTAAAACAATTGCCAATTTAAGAGTCCACTTTTTACTCCTTTTCAGGTTATTAAATATCATATTGATCCAATAAATATAAAAAGTTATTTTATGCAATTAATTTTTTTTTTTTAAAAAGAAGATTATTATACGTCAATTTAAGACTTCAATTGATATACTAAGCTAATTTTTCAATTGGGTTGGATCACAAAAAATTTTGGGTCAGCTTGAGTTTAATATAACTTCCTAAGAAAAATTATACAAATAAGCTGACATAATTACTATATTTATAATATATTTAAAGTATTACGAAATGTACCGATAGTTATTATTTTCATAGCAAAATTCAGTCTCTCTCTCCTCTTTTATTCATGCTTGCCTTTCTTTTTGTACTCTCATTCATTTCTCTTGCACCAATGCCTAAATTAATTTATTGTAGATGTGGTTATGCGAGGTGATTTTTCTTATGATGATACAAGTGCATTTCCTGGTAAAAGAATATTAGATATACCAAAAAAACACATTTTATTTATTGAATTCTACTAAATGAATATTGTATCGATATATTTTTGGGTTGTATACGTACGTAGTTAGTAAAATTGAGAAATTATATCCAACAAAATAAGTATTTTGTTAATCCCTCCAAGCGAGCGTTGTATCACGTAAATATTTTTGGGTTGTATCTATAAATTTATAATGATGGTTATTTTAAAATTGGATTGTATCATATATCTAGCAAATTAAACAGAAATAAAATATGACGTAATTGTAATATTACTGATACATAAAATTTCAAAATATTTGTTGTAAATTATAATTATACATGCTATTTGCTATAGTATAAATCTAAATAAAACTATAAGTTTGATTGTGTGGTAATATCAGAAGTTTCAAAGCCCTTGAATCAAGCATTAAATCAAGAAATAAATCAGTTTGATTAAGAAAAATAAATAAATATAATATTTCTTTAGTTTCAAAATAGAAAGTGTTATTTTTAGTTTGGGCATATCCTTTGAAAACAACTCAATACTAAAAATAAAGTGTATATTTATCAACTTACCCTTAATAAATACCTTGAAAAGATGTTTTTAATTATTAAGCTCTCCCATTTAAATAGAAATAAAATTAAAAATATCATTAATAAATCTTTTCAATTACGTAAAATACCACTTATTTTTAAAATAAAGTTAAAATCAAAAACACTAGTTATTTCAAAGTGAATTTGGTTAAAGTGAAACCTTGGTGTTGAGTGTTGATAGTAGGTAGGAATATATAGGGATAGGGCAGTTAGGTGGAAGGAAAAACTTTTGAAATTAGTGTTTAGTGCTTATATTATAATCATGATGAGACACACTAACACTTTTGATTTAATTTGTAAAGAGAAGTCATTATAGCCACTAGCGAAGAAGGAAAATCAAAATCAGTTGATGTCATGTTTAATTTCTCTATGGGAATCAAATACCCATGAAAATGATATTTCAAACTACTTACTATCCTTCCACAAATAAAGTCATAAAGTTTTAGGGAGTTGTCACTAGATTAATTAATTAGATTAACGTGACAGCAAGTAAAAGATTTTGAATTTAAATCTTTAAAACATAGGAAGAAGAAATATAATGTTTAAGAAAGACAGATTAATTCTTTTCTTCCTTTTCAAAAGATGAAATTCTATTACAAGAAAAGGAAGAAAGGGAATACTCCATTCATCATCTCTCACGTATTACGTTTCACAAAAAACGAATTCTCTTTTCAAACACCACTTCACATGCTTGTGGTTGGATAAGGGTGATCAGAAATTGAAAAATTGAGATTATATATATAGGTTTTATATATGATTTTATATTAGTATTTATAAAGTTTTGAACATCTTTGATAAAATGAAATTAAAAGCTCGGTAACAAAGGTATGCACAAAGTTATGGAACTTCTCCATGACCAACAATCTCTCGTATGATATGTAGTTTTATTTAAAAAAATATTCATAGAAGTTTCTTAAAAAGCGGATCAAGATAAAAAACGAATTTGATAATTGCCAAATAGATCATTCTCGTCAACATCAAGTTGATCAATGAGCTAACTCATAAGGCTATAGATTGAAGATATGTGTCGTGATTACGTTCATTTATTTCTCTTTCCATAGTTGTTAGTTAGTAATGACGGGGCCTTGACATGTGTTTATTAGTCTTATATTTTGCATTATTTGAACCAAAAATTAAATTTTTCATGATATACAATTCCAACTCATTTATTTTTTTTTCTGGACATGCGGATAAGATATCTATCTATAGTTGCGTGAATCCCGATCTCCCTACAAAAGATCTAATATCTATATTATATCCATCGCGAGGATAGTCAATCATGTATTTAATGGCAATAAGATACAAATGCATTTCATCTTGTTAACAACTCTATTAGAATTGAATTATTTATCTTTTGTGATTATGAACTGTCCATAATGCCACGATGAGAACTTTCAAACACCATTATATCTTTGTTAAGTTATCTCCTTGATAAAGTTAATTTTTAGTAGATATTTCTTTTGAAGATTTTTTTTGGCTTCAAGGTAATTTTTCTTATATTGTATACTATGAACCGTCATATTATATTGAACGAATCCTCCTAAATATGTTTAATAATCCATAAGAATCTTTCATATTAGATTCTTATAGAAAAATTCTAATCAAAATTATTTTCTACGGTATCGATTATAAAATTATAATTAAGTTAAATGTGAGTGTTGTGTTTGCGGAAATAATATTGATTGGATTATTTCCTATTAGAATGACTCTAATTATGGTGTGATTTAATTAAATAATTTAAAAAAACAAAAAAAACATGTAATTTAATTAAAATTATAAAATTATAATTATTTAAATTTGATGCACTAATATACAATAATAATATTTATTAGATTATTTCGTAGAATGACTCTAATTGCTTGAATTGTGGTTTTAATTATAATTTAGTTTTTTAAGTATATAAAATTTGTCGTAGGAAATATCTTCTATTAGAATGACTCTAATTATGGCGTGACTTTTCGTATATATCATATAATCTTACATACCTTTTGTTGTAAAGAGCCAAGTGGCTAGTTCTTGTATGGAGCTTTGGCTTATTATTAAGTTAGACTACCACTCCTTTTAATAATATATAGATATAGATATAGATACATATTATTCAATGCTAATGTCATAAATCTATAATTTAAATCACAAAATATAGAATCTGTTGTAGGAATATTTTTAAAAAATAACTCTAATTATGAACATTTGTTTATCAGTTATATATTAAACTTAAATAATATTAATATTATTTATTAGAATATTTATAATATTTATTTCGTATTGTAATTTTGAAAAATCCAATTATGATATGATGTATTCATATATCATATTATTGCAAATCAAATAATTTTTCATATATATATATATCATATTAACGCCATAATTATACAATTTAAATGATAAATATATAGAATATAAAAACTCTAATAATGACCATGATTCTTTTACCATATCTCATTTACAACAAAAGAAAAATTAATATTATTTATTAAAATATTTAGTAGATTTTAATTTATTTGTAAAAATTAAAAAAGGAGGAATTTGTTGAAATAATAATATACACAAAAACATGAAAAAATAAAAAAATTAAAAAAATTAAAAAAATTAAAAAAATTAAAAAAATTAATATAATTTTATAATCTATTTAATATAATTTTATAAATGATAAAGATAAAAATATGAAGATCTTAGTTCAAGGTTGACAGGCATAAGAAAGATAAAAGGAAATATGTTGTTAAATTTGTCTTTTTTGAGTATTTTGGGGAATTATTGATGGTGATGGGGACAGCTGTCACCTTCAAGAACATGCCACGTAAGGACAAAGGTCAACCAAAATCCAGTTGTTGCCAGCAAACATTGACCACAAACAAGAGTTATCCACAACACATCCAGGTATAAACCAACCTGGTCCAAAGAATTTTTGATGATGTTAAATTTATTGCAAATAAATTGAAAAATTATGTGTCATGTAATATTATAATATAACACTACAGTCAAACATTTTTATAATAACTTATTTTTTTTGTCAAATCAATACTTTTTATGTTATATTTTACATTATGTATTTTCGATAATATTATTTAGTATTTATTTTATAAAGTCATAAGATTCCAGTTTTGATTGTAAAAGCCATGTTAGGCACATGCAACCGACCAGTCATAACATATCAATCAATTTCTTCTTTCTTTTGGTTCTTTTATTGATGAGAAAAATTGGTCCTTATAATATTTACCTAAAGTATTCCTTAACTTGAGCAAATTAATTAGGTTAATAACTATATTTATTCATCTCATCAACTAAGTTTATGATTAAAAGTTGTGAAGTTTGATGAGTTCCAATAAAAAATTTACTTTGATTTAGTTATAGGTAAATTTACTGTTAGAATTTGCCTAAAAATATAAAAAAGTCACATGTCAAAAATACTTCAACGTCATTTACTTAAGAAATTGGCCAACTAGTGACACTTTTAGGGGCGAACTTAGCATATGATAAAACTTATCAACTCAATAATTTTGCTCAAACTCTATATTTATATTAACTTATACTTATTAAATATTTATAAATAATTTACTATGAACTCATTTATATAGAAATAAGGTAGTAACTTATAATTTCATATTTAAATTCATTTTTGCTTATAGTAGTGCTTTGTTTATTCAAACAAGCATGAGAGACATTTTGATTCTCTTTTTTCTCTCCAATTTTGATTTAAGAGAAGATTAACCAAAGATTCTTTTTTGAAAATTTCCTTATCCAAAATAATTGGTAGATTTAAATTGACTTGATAGCTTATGACTATTGATAGGTCCACATGACATCAAGATGTGCAAATGTCCTATAAAAGATGACTATTTCAAAATCAGGCCACTTAGATAGTTGCTTTAACAGACTTCCAATCAAGCATATGCACATGATATTTGTTTAAATAATTAATAATTATATTAAACTCTACCTTAAAGGACAATCACACATGTACCATCCAAAGATATTTATTGTTTATGTATATGCTATGGAAAACTTAGAACCCGTTTGATTGAGCTGAAAAAAGGTAATTTTTAAATATAAATGCTTAACGTATTTTTTAAGTGTTTAAAATTTATTTTATAAATAAGTAATTATGTGTTTGAATAAAAGTGCGGAAGCTGAAAAATATTATTGATGTGTTTGGTACATAAGTATTG
>JACEIK010000361.1:241589-253091 GCA_018107945.1 Datura stramonium
ATAACAATTTAATTTTTTTTTTTTTTTAATCTTTAATGGTTTCATAATGGTTTAGGATTTCTTTTTAACAGATTAATTGATAATCCGATAATAACGAAAGATAAATTCATTATATTTTACCATTCAAATTGTGCAAATAATTCAATATCAATCCAATCGATTCCTTTCGTCGTAAACAGTTCATAAGCCATTGTGTTAGAAAAATTGATCAAATCTGCACAAGATATTTAGTAAAAGGATTCTAGAGTATCCTACAAGAAAACTATGTAGTCCACAAGAATTAGAAACCGTCCGAGATAAGAAGAGTGAGAATAAAGGCGTCAATCTCAAAATGTAAGGCCCATGCTTGTTTTCTTGTTTATTTATTTTTCTTCATTTCAGATACTTCAAAGATAGTGCTTAAAATTATCTATCAAATGTTATGCTTGCTATTTCTACTTGCAATTATTCTTTCTAATATCGTGTGCCGTTAATATTTATTTTAAATTGATATATTTCAATATAATGAAACTTGGTTTTCACGGAATTGTTGTTGGTTTTTAGGCGCAAATTACTTGATAATTTCTGAAATATCCTACTACATTCCCAAGAGTACTATATTGGTTTGTCATGTAAGTGATTTTTAATGAAGAAAAGTTTTCATGTGAAATTTTAAAGGTTAAACCGATAATAATCGATAGTCAATTAATTGATATCTTAATAATATTATTAGTATATCTAAATCGATAATCTTTGAAATCGAACTGAACGGACCTATATGCTGTCTTAATCTGCATCTTGACTAGCTAGTTAGGGTGAGTCTTTGAGAATATAAGAAGTCACATTCAAATTACCCCAAGAGGTGAATAAGATGTTTAAAAAGTATGAATATATTAGTTGTATATTGTACAAAATAATGTGCTAAGGGAGAAGTTAGTCAAATAATCATATATATTACAACATGAAGCAATTGGCACAAATTACAAGTGTTAGCTCCCTCAAGTCACTCTTATTTAGTCCAACTTATGACCTCTTTAGTCTTTTACATCAAGATGCCCCCACCCATTTAGCAACCAAAAGAGTATAGTTTATTTATTAGAAATACGAGTAACTGTATTTTTTTCTTCAGGTGTTCAAGAGGGAAAAAAAAAATGAATAATCAAAGCAACCACTTTACCAAATCAATACTAAATTATCAAACACATTGTGAAGTCCTAATCCAATATTGTTCCCCAACCACTAGCTGTTTGAAAAATCTTGTCTTGGTAATATAACTGTAAGGTGGTGAATATTCAGTGGGCAGTTGTGTCTTTTTTCCCAAAAGAAGAGAAAATTATTAAAAGGGTCCCCAAAGTTTTATGGATACAAATCTTCCAATTTCCCTAACTCTCTCTCTCTCAAAACTTGAACAAACAGTAGACCATTTCTCAAAGATATTCCTTCCATCTTCTTTCCCTTTCTTGCTTCTTTGGGTGTTTCCAAGATCTGATTTTTACTCAATTTTTCTATCTAAAAATTGCATAGTTATTCTCAGTTTCTGACTTTGCCATTGTTGTACGCGCATTAGAGATCATCGACAACTAGTTGTTTTCTTCAACTTTTTATTTAGTGGAGCATTTAAGAAAGTACTTTCATTTCCAGCTATACCCCAATTTTTTCTCGTCATATAGTGCCTCCCACAAACTCTTTTTTTTTTGTTTTTTTAACTCTTTATTGGATCTTGAAATATGAACAAGGTTTTCCATCTTTGCCCTTGCCGCCTGTTCCTGAGATTTGGAGTTGTTTCTGGGGTTTTGACTGCAAGATTGTTGCTGGGTCTTGTTTGAATCTCATTATTACTTTTGGGTTCTAGGTATAGTGATCCATAGGGTGGCAGTCAACTTGCTCGAGCTACTTTTTGGATAAGATTATTTCCCTTTGCTTATTGCTAGCTGTCGTTTGTGGTTTTGATGCTTGTCACCTGAAGTATGCAGCCTGATCAACGAAAAAAGGCAAGGGTTTTTGGAATTTGTCGGCTTGGATACTAATTGAAGCTATAAGTAGTATGCTAGAATCAGTTACAGTACTAACCTAGTTGTTACAACATTTAGATTTATTATTCCGTTCTCAGTACTAATGGTTTTTGATTGTGAGTTATTGTTATGCTTTAGAAAGTCTATATAACAACGTGATCTTCTGATTGGCAACCGATTTAAATTCGGCCACTCATTTATCTGGTTTAGGACATTTAGTTGGAGGATTGAAATGTTGAGAGTTGTATGATTTAGGATCCTAGCTAAGTGGTGACTGGATCTTCTTTTCATGCTTTGATATGTGGTGAGGTTTAAGGCTAATTGACATGTTAAACCTAATAAATGCGGTACTGTGGTACTGTGCAAGTTTAATTCTATGATCCAAGTCTATCAAGAAACAGCTGTGGAGTGAATCAAATAGTTTAACTTGTATGGTTTTGGACAAAAGCAATGAATGAATTGCCCATAGCTTATGCAGGTTGGAATAGCATAGCCGCACAATTCAAAGCACCCCTATTAAGAGATAGTGTGTGTAGCAATTGAAGTATAGTAATAAGATCCGTTTTTGACAGGTCTTATAAACCATCTTGTGAATTATGATATGAATGTGCAGGGGTCTGGAGATGTAGATTTCTTTACTGAATATGGTGAAGGGAGCCGATACAGGATAGAGCCGATACAGGATAGAGGAAGTGATTGGCAAAGGTAGCTATGGTGTAGTATATGCTCCTCTGCATATGATACCCATCTAGGGGAAAAAGTTGTAATCAAGAAGATAAACGACATCTTTTTGAACATGTCTCTGATGCCACACGTATCCTTCGTGGAGATCGCTTCTTAGGCTTCTTCGGCATCCAGATATTGTGGAAATCAAGCATATATTGTTACCTCCTTCTCGGAGGGAATTCAAGGACATCTATGTTGTCTTTGAACTCATGGAATCTGATTTGCACCAAGTCATTAAAGCAAATGATGATCTGACGCCTGAACATTATCAATTCTTCCTCTATCAACTTCTTCGAGGGCTAAAATATATTCACACAGGTTATATGCTGGCTACTAGATTGTGCTTTAATTACTATGATTTTTCTCCACAAAAGACATCTTTTATACTTGGACATTTACATGGCCATATTAGCTGCCATGTATACCCAATCCATGATAATTTTCCCGATTCTAACAATGCCGTTTTGTTGGAACATTATGCAGCCAATGTCTTTCACCGTGACCTGAAACCCAAAAATATATTAGCAAATGCAGACTGCAAGCTTAAGATCTGTGACTTTGGTCTTGCAAGAGTGGCCTTCAATGATACTCCAACAGCTATATTTTGGACTGTATGCTTCTTAATGCTTTGCGCAAAACTTTTAACTTTGAAAATTGTTCTATTAATAAGCTTAGTGGAACATCACCTGATTATTTGTTCCTGTAGGATTATGTTGCCACAAGGTGGTATAGGGCTCCCGAATTGTGTGGATCATTTTTCTCTAAGGTGTGAATATACAATTTTCTCCTTTAGATAATTATTCTGATTTATTGGCAAATTAGCTATAATTTTCTTCATTTTATTATGATAACAACACTCTAAGACCAGTTTATTGTGACTTGTCCTCAGTATACACCAGCAATTGATATATGGAGCATTGGATGCATATTTGCAGAACTATTAACTGGGAAGCCTCTCTTTCCAGGTAAAAATGTGGTGCACCAATTAGACTTGATGACAGATCTGTTGGGCACACCATCTCCAGAATCCATTGCCAGGGTAAGGTCCTACTTTTTACTGGAACTCAAGATGTTGATAGTTTTGTGGCTAATATACGGTTGCTTATATGCCTATAGATAAGAAATGAAAAGGCTCGGAGGTATTTGAGCAGTATGCGTAAGAAAAAGCCTGTACCTTTCTCCCATAAATTTCCACATGCAGATCCCCTTGCACTTCGTTTGTTAGAAAGGATGCTTGCTTTTGATCCTAAGGATCGTCCCAATGCAGAAGAGGTACAAATACACTATGTTTATCTGTTTCTGCAAAGTTGCATTCTTTGTGACTCCAGATTCTAACAGGGCCTTTTTCCTTGTTCTAAATTCAGGCTCTTGCAGATCCATATTTCAGGAATCTGGCCAAAGTGGAAAGAGAACCTTCTGCTCAACCAGTTACGAAAATGGAGTTTGAATTTGAAAGGCGAAGGATAACAAAGGAGGATGTGAGGGAGCTTATATACAGAGAAATTCTTGAATACCACCCAAAAATGTTGAAGGAGTTCCTAGAGGGGCAAGAACCGACAGGTTTCATGTACCCAAGGTACATTTGTCTCAAACTGATTTTTTTTTTCCTGTCTTTGAACTTGTGTATTGCATGGTTTTCTCCATATTCATACCTCTTATTTGCACGTGCGTGCCAATGTGTTCATAGCACATCTGTATAATATGTTTTAAGTTCCAGTTTGTCAACTTAGGTGGCATGGACACAATTTCGTGTTTTTTCCTTAGAAAGGTGGATAGAGTTGAAAAAGTTTCAATACTTCTATTTAAGCTCAGGTCCTTTACATGAAGTCTTCTTCACTGTTCTCTTTGTTTCTTCTGTTCTCTTAGTTAATTGTAGTGCTGAACTCTTCCATTTGGTATGTATGGAACCTCCATGTTTTTCCTCTGCCTAAAAGTTAATTAATCAATGTAGTTCTGGGGAAAACTGCTTTACAGGTATTGTGAATCAGGGCAGAATTCTTGTTAGGAACCTAGTTTCTTCTCCTTGGGGTAGTTCAGAGTTCAAAGGAACTCTTAACTTCATTTCCAAGTTAGTCAAATTTTGAGAACTCTTTTAATGTTGGATTAATGGGAGTGATTCTGGTCTTTCAAACTTTGAGAACTCTTTTAATGTAGGATTAATGGGAGTGATTCTTTTCTTCTTTTCTTTGACATAGAAATGGCTAAATCTAGATTTCTTGTACTCAAGGAAGGTCTTGGAATAAAAGCAACCCCGTTCCATATGATGGTATGCTTATTATTTTATATTGAAGGTAGTTCATCTGGATGTATAAACTTCCCATACTTGGATGTGGTAATATCTTGATCAACCCTCATTTTGCCAATCACAAATATTATGATTCATCTGCGTGATAAAAGGAAATATCATGGTTCATCTGACAGTTTGCTCGGGAAAGATGTAGCAACTTTAGAAGCTTACAAATTGAGGGGAAGTATGGCACTTTGACTTAAGTTCTTTCAGTATCTCAAGAAGTTAAACTTATACTATCATAGGCATGTCCAAGAATGATTGGTTTACAGTGTACTTGGAACTCTTTTTGGTCAGTCATTTCAAGCTTATTATCAAAAATATGTTCTATTATCAAGCCTCATTGAGGCTGCTTTTAACCCACTAGAGAACCTTCCTCTAAGAGAAAATTATCATTTCTGGCTTAATTGTGTATACATGCTTATCTAGCTGCATTGCAAAATTTATGGAGTGGGACCATTGGTGAGTTGAGAAAATTTGGTGGCAACCACAATATTTTGCAATGGCACATATCGTGATCACTTGGTCTATATCAATAAGCTCATTATTACTTATAAAAATATCATAATAGGGTGCTATTTACTGTTGTTCCTTTTAAGAAACAGAAATTGGTTTCATTGCTTGACTGGAGCCAAAAAGGATTACTGATAGTTCTTGTGTCACTCCCCAGTGCCGTTGACAAATTCAAGAAACAATTTGCATATCTTGAAGAGCATTATGGCAAAGGAGGGGCTGCTGCTCCGCCTGAGAGGCAGCACTCATCATCCCTACCTAGGTCAGTCCCTGGTAGTCAGGCTGGTTGATCAAATTCCTTTCTCCTTTGATCATTTTTGTTCTTGTCCTAGTTTTTTCAATAAAAGGAACGCCCTGCAAGTTTTGGCTATCAGATATTTCTCAATTCTTGCGCAATTTTAGCCACTGATAAATTTTAGATACAGGCCTTGTGTATTATATTCAGACAATTCAGTGCAAAATCCAGTTGAAGTTGCAAATGATCTTTCTAAGTGCTCTATCAAAGAAGGTGAGAAACCACATGTGGACCGGAGTTCAATGATCCCCATGACAAGGCTGCCTCTCCAAGTTCCTCAGAATGTTCAAGGTTTGATTTCACTAGTTTGTTAATACTTCTAGTAGGGTCCAACATTTGATCTCTTTTCATATTTTAAATGCTAGAAATATGCTTTCTGATAGTAATACTTAATGTTTCTCCTTTGAAAGTTGCCATCAATATTCAAATGATTTTGTCTTGCTGAGAGTAGTATTCAATTTTTCTCTTTTGATTGTTGCCAGCTATATTCAAATGGGTAGCATTCCTTTTTCGTATTGATGATAGTGTATGCACTCATGATTATATTCTTCCATCTGCATTATTGGGAAAGACATATTGGGATGCTGCAGTTCCTTGCGAATTTGTTAATGAATTAGCATATGCAAATGATTTGTTGGATATCTAAATGTGTAAAACCTGGAAAAGATGGGTGAAAATTTCTGTCTTGCCAAAATAGTGAGCACCGAAGTAGTATTCCCCCGTCTCAGGTGACAAGTTTTGCTTTTGGAATGATCCAAAATGTTTGATATACTAGTATTTATAAACCTTTCTCATGTTTTATTTCTCCAATTTTTTCTGTTTAACTGTGGTCTGTGAACTTGTATATATTAATGTTTTTCTCCTACTCCTAAAATGTACAGCTGAATCAGTTGGAGTAATCCTATTCGTTAGTTAACAATGTGTAATATTAGTATAATTTCATGGAATTAACATTGTTTCAAGGACTGAATTGTCTTAGATGTTGGATATAGTTCTTATACTATTTGAGAAAGATACCTTTGAAGTAATAGATGTTGCAGAAGTGTGAAGTGTTAGCACATTATATTTAGGGGGTTGTCAGATGTTTGAGGCGTACTCAAGACTTTTTGACTTCTGTCCTCAACTCATCTTTTCTGTGTACATTGAAAATAACATTGAGATGGGGGTGTCCGCAGACATTTTTATTATGAAAGACTTAGTTATTTGGTTTAGACATTTGCTTCAAAGTTTCTAGTCGGTGCATTTGTGTGAACCCAAAGACGTGTGTTAGTAGAAATTTCTGATCTGACAGCCTGATAATTAATAAAGTGTTGGTGGATCTGCTGGCCTTTTGCCTGGGATGACGAAAAGAGAACTTTAAGAAAAATGGCAGCAAGGAGGTGTAGAAACTGACTGCATCAGGATTTACGAAAAGCATCTAGACCCTTGGGGGAGGCTGAGAGAGAGAGAAATGTCTCTTAAATATGATTAAAAGAGTCCATGGTCTTTGAAAAAGAAAAAATGTCTCGTAAATATAAAGAATCCACGATCTTTAAAAAGTCTTCCATGTCATCTGCTCATACTTTTCTTCTACCTAAAAAATAGTTGTCGAAGACATTGAAATTTCAGTTTTAGGAACTAGCTTCAAGACCTCTTCTGTTTCTTTCCTTCCACAATGTTAAAATAAGGCAGTGTTGGTCCACAGCACATAACTTGTCCGAAGTTTCTTATTTTCATTCCAGCCCAAGATTCAATATAAACATGTATGGAGGACATTGGCCATGGAATGAAATTAATTATAATATTAGAGTTTGATAATATGCTAGTCAAATTAACATTCCAGTTTCCATATCTAGCCTAATTGTGTCCCATAAAATGGGGCAGAGGGGGAGCAATTTCTTTCATTAACCTCCAAGTAAATCCGCTTGATGTCCCTTATGTGATCTGAAAGGAAAATGGGAAGCAAAAATCCGATGCGTTGCCGTAATTCTTGTTAACTTAAATTGACAACCTTGGGAACTACTAAGGTTTCCTAGTTGAAAAGCAACACTTGTAGTTTCTTCTGATTTGTATAAGCTTTGGTGAGTAGAGTTATTGGTGCCTATTTGGTGAGAGATAGCAAGTACACAATGAATTAATCAAAGCTGGTGCAAATTGGTTCTATCACCATTTTTATTAAAAAAGCAAAATAAAGGTGGGCTAGTAAGTAAATTTTTCCTTGGAAGTTGCTTCTTGTGAGCATCTTGCATATGAATTTGTGATGAAAGTGGTAATTCTATATGATGGAAAAATCAAGTATTTGTTATTGAGTAAAACACATCAATTTTCATGACTGGCTGCAGTGGACAGCGCTGAACAAGAATCTAGGGACATCCTTCAGGAACATAATCCACAGCTGGTTTTCAAGGCTTCTGGTGTCCTTTTCTGTGATAAATAAGGCTTCTGGTTTTAGTTTTTCCTCCATTTGAGAAATATAACGTCTTCTTTTAGGTTCATTCTATTATTTTTGAATAGTAAATAAAGAAATTCTATTATAATGATCAGCACTAAGTTGGTATCGCTTATGTTCATCTAAAAATCTGAAGTATAAACTAATACAGAGAGGAACCTATGAAGTCTATCAATGATTCTGCTTCCATACATCTTCCTCCCTAACCCAAAACTACAACAAAAGTATACAGTCTACAAAGCTCTAGTATACTTGCATATTCACACCCCACGAGGCACTGACACTGTCTTAGTGGACCCGTCTCCTTGCGTTGTCATTGTATTAGTGCACCACTCTATTTGTAGCTCATTCTGAATTAACTCTTTAAAGTCTCACTAAGGATAAAGTCAGTTGCAATGGTGAGAAACTCTTAAGTCAAGTTCTGTTCTCTTCTGGCTCTTTATTATCTTTATAAACGGAAAACTGATATAGATAGAGACTGATACATGATGCCTTAGTGTGCACACTCCCTAGTTGTGTAGAAGAGAAACGTTGCTATTTAAGCGATGCTAGGCTGTTTTAAACCTTAGATAGTGCTATTACTATGTTATTAACAGGAGGATTTGTTAGCAGGTGGTGCTGCAAGACCTGGGAGGGTGGTTAGTTCAGTGTTGCGCTACAACAACTGTGGAGCAGCAGCGACAGCAGCGGAGGTCATTGAACAGCGAAGAATTGCAAGGAACGCTGGCGGTCCAACTCAATATCCCATTTCCAATACTTCATACCCTAGAAGACATCCCAGCTGTAAAAATGAAAGGGGTGAAGATATTAATGAAGTTTCCAATGGGGTGCAGCCAAAACCTGAACAGTACATGGCAAGAAAAGTTGCTGCAGCTCCAGGCGGACCTGGTAGTCAATGGTATTAAATTTATGGGATCTCTGATTAGCCACGTTACACTCAGCTTTCCAGTTTAGACATTCCATAAGGATGGTTCTCATAAAACAAACCATATCCAAGCTAATTTGACTGTCGGCCATAATTTCTCAGATGAGGCCAAGTTCATTATTGCTTGGTAATTGATGGGGGCACGTGAACTTGAAGAATCCCAGTGTGTGATTTTGGTTGGTTCAGACATCTATGTACAACTCGTTACCTATATTTCTCCTCTGAAGTTTAACAGGTTCGACATGGATTCTCCTCCATGGCAACTCTTGTTCTGTGATCTCGCTAGAAATGGAAGCACAGGTAAAGATGGTGTTGGTAGCTGATGACCATGAACTATTGATATCAGCTTACCTCATTAATTCTACATGTCTTTTTTGTTTTCCCATCCCCCGTCATTCTTTTCAGAAAACTGTTGACCCTTGTGACTAAGACATTGATGATCTTAACGTGTAACCTGTAACATTCTTTATTTAAATAAGGACGTCTATGTTTCTCCTAGACTATGTAAAGCAGAAGGGTGACATGTCTGCCGCGCTGATGCAACCCATTCTGGAACTTGGATCCCTCTTTCTGAGCCAATGTTAACACCAGATATGTTGCAATTAATTTGCTCTGGATCCCACTTTTTGAGTCAATGTTAAATTGGATGTAACACCAGATATGTTGCAATTAGTTTGCTCTGGATCCCTCTTTCTAAAGTTAATGTGAACTTGGATGTAATAATATGTTGCAATCAACTATGCTTAATTCCAATTCAATGGAGATTACTATGTGAATCCTCTCCTTAATTTCATTACAGCTTTACGTACGTCAGCCTTAAAACTGTAAATACATGGTTAACTGTTGCATTTAATCCAGTGTTGTTACGAATGGGATCCAGGGTGATAAATATGCCAATATTGTTGAAAGGGAGAATTATCTGTATATACGAAATCAGACTCATATTTATAAAACTTAGTAAAGAGTTTTTAGTTTTAAAAAAATAACACAAGTATTTTTTTCACAAAACATATACGAAATTAGTAAATCAATCTCGCAGTTAATTTGCAACATTTTACAAATAAATTATCTTTTAAACCTCTTCTTCACATTGATTTGTTCGAGAAATAGTGATAATCTTTTTCAACTGCTTACTTTTAATATAGGTGTATTGATCAAATCGAACAAATATTAAACTTATTTTTGATTTTGTAAATAGCAATTTGAGACGAATTTTGTGTCTGTTATTCGTCTTTTCAATTTATAAAACAAATGGATCAAAGGAAAAAATAAAATAATTATGACACTTATATTGCACTCGAAGAGTTTTCATATTCTAAAAATACTCAATGATGGCATAATTATTTATATTTATAAATATTTCACGTTTATATAACAAACTAATAAAGAGATCGAAGAACTTCACATACATAATTTTAATAATAGAGCGAAGTCTTATGTTAAAGTATAGACTCACACCAACATAAAATTTAAGAAGGCCGAAGAAACACCAATAGAAAATCTAACAAGGACGAAGAACTCAAATGAGATTTCAGTATAATTTTTATACCGTCCCTTATTGCAACATGCATTTTATTACGTAAATTAAAACTTTCATTAAGTTTTAAATTATCATAGACTAAACTATTTTTTCACATGCATCCAACTAATTTAGATAATAGAACGAAGAGTAAGAGAAGCTCACCATTGAGTTTTTGAAATTTTGACGAAAAGAGAGGAGAAAAAATTGGTTGGAAGAAGAAAGTTATTACTCTCTTCGTCTCAATATGTGTGACATCATTTGACTAGACACAAAATTTAAGAAAGAAAGAATGAAATTTAAAATTTATGGTATAAAATAAACCTTAGACATTTTTGTTGCTATAAATTATTTCATTAAGGATCAAAAGAGAATTTTAAAGTTAAGTTATTTCTAATTAAAGATAGGTATTCTTTTGAGATATACTAACAAAAAAGTGCGTCACATAAATTGAGAAGAAGGGAGTACTATTTTATGCTTAAAATAAAAAAGAATGAAAAAAAATCAGCAAAAATTAAAAGGAAAAATTTCAAAAATTCAAATTTAAGAATTTGTACAACTTAATATCAAGTGGATATGATGTTAAATATAATATAGTATTCTGCATTCGAGTATATGGTGCCTATATCCTAATGAATAAGGCGTTAACTCTTGATCAAGCGACTCATGAATTTGAATCTCGGCGTGAACATTTCTTTTGGGCAAAAGAAATGAAAAATCATAAAAATTTATGGTTTTAAGTGTGCCATATTGAAATCAAACTCGCGTCTGAGAGGCAAAAAACTTGACGCTTAACCGCTGGCATCATGTGGTTCCTT
>JACEIK010000361.1:253146-266839 GCA_018107945.1 Datura stramonium
GCGCGCGCGCGCGCGTGCTTGTGTGTGTATGTATATTTTTAAATTGAGGCGTCCGAGTGCCGTGGCAACCCCCCCGTACCCTTATACATCGATCGGTTCCTGATCAAAATGACAATCAATAAATTTTTTCATAAATAAATTTCGGTCATAGATTTCAAATATTTTTTAATAGAAGGAGATCAAACCCAACATATGTCCTCAACCTTCTTTAGGATCTATCTTTGTGCATTATGGTGGAGTAATTGAAACATATATTGCACATCCAAAAATTCTAAGATAGAAATATTTGGCTCCTGGCCAAAAGACAATTGTAATGGGGAGAGTGTTTGATAGCTGATTGGCCTTATACACACAAGTATTGTTTCATGCAAAATAGCATGCTCCCACACTGAAACAGGCAGTTTGGTCCTCATTAGCAATGATTTAGCTATCAATTGGAGGTGTTTAATCAATGATTCTGCTAGAACATTTTGAATATGAACATGAGCAACTGGATGTTCAATGATTATTTCAATCGACATATAATAATCACGAAAGACCCGAGTTTGAGTATGAACATGAACAACTGGATGTTTAATGGTTATTTCAATGGACATATAATAATCATGAACGACCTGAGATGTAAACTCATCAACATTATTAAGACGAATTGCCTTTATTGCATAATATGAAAATTATGCTCTTAATGTTATTATTTTAGCCAACAATCTTGCAAAATTCATATTATGAGTTGATAATAAGCATACAGTGATCATCTTGTAGACACATCTATCAGGACTACATAATATTTGAATGATCCACATGAAGGATGAATTGACCCATATATATCACTCTTTATATATTCCTTAAATATAGAGTATTCAATACCAACCTTGTTGATGATTTAATAATCAATTTTTCTTAAAAACAAAGAGCACAAAAAAATTTCTTTGATTGAAGAATTTTTTGATTCTTCAAAGTGTGCCCATGTTAATTCTCAATAATTTTGCGTATCATATTAAAATAGGGAAGGCCCAAGCGACTATGCAAAATTATAAAATTATTAGAATCAGTCAACCTTTTATTTACTACTGCTTGTGATTCTACCATACCAACACTTGTATGGTACAATTCAAAAGAAAATACCGGTAATTTTTCATTCCCAAACTTTTTTTTCATCTTTATTGTAGTAATATAAAGGTATTCAACCTTTCCTTCATTGGCAATTTCTATATGATAACCATTTTGCCGAACAACCTTGAAGCTTAACAAGTTTTTTTGAGACTTACTATAATACAGTGTATTATTAATGACCAATGTTGATCCCCCAGGTAGTAATAAGGTCACTCTTTTTTTTTAAGAACAGATGGCCATTGGGCCTTATTATAAATCAGGAAAGTAAACAAATGAGACCAGGTCCACACCAGAGTACTGACCCGACCCACAAATTACACTTGGAAAGGGTTAAGGAACGAAAAGGAAAGTAAACTCTTTCTAGATTCTTCTAACCCCTGATCTACTCTCACTAGTTGACGTCAGAACATCTTCTTCTTCGCCGCCTCAAATCGTCGGTTGCTATGACACCGCCACCTAACTATTGCAGGTAAATTTTTCTTTGCTCTCTTCTTACCAGCTCTATGCCACTGATATTGAACGAATTTACCTCCTTTGTAGGTTTGAACCTCACCTCCGGCTAGCTATCGGGAATGGGTTAGGCCACACCTTCTAAGTTCTCAGGTAAGGCCTCCATTTTCCAATTTGTGCTTTTACCCATTTCTTGATGACCTACTCTGTTGAGTTCTTGCAACAGATTGAACCTCAAATAGGTTGATACCACACGTTGGTTAGAGCATCAATAGAGTATTTATCAAGAAATAGATTCAAAATTTCTGATGTAGATGTTATAGCCTGCTTAGAATGACCAAAAAGCTAACATTGTCGATTAGAACTTAGTCTATCCTCCATACCTGAGATTGGATGCCTTGATCTGTTTCCATGTCGAACACCTCAAGCTCTCACCAGGTGTAGTGGACTCATGATCAAACTGAACATTGTTCAGGCATTGTAATACTTAGTATATTCTCCATACTATGTCTAAGCTTGATCTCACTAAATTGATAAAATGTGTTTTATTACTAATCCTGTACTATCGACATGGAAAGGTGCTTCTAGTCTTTCAAATCAGTAAGAAACACTCTGTTGTGAATTCCTGCTTGACCTTGCTTGTTTCCGCTCTATATCGTGCTTGTTCGAATGTATGGAACTTGTGACTTGTCTGAGTTAATGATCCTTCTTCCTGTGCTTGGTACCTCCTGAAAAGTATTGAATGTGAATTCCCCTGCAAAATTTAAAACTATGTTAGTAAAATAGTTTGCCAGTCTATTTCTCTCCCTTAGCACATGACATAACTGGACTTACTTGTCTCTTCTTAATTCCTTAATAGCTTGAACTTCCATAGCAATACTCCAAGGAACCTTCCAACTCCCAGATATTACCTTCATCATGATTAGAGAATATGTTTCTATTACCACAAAAGCAAATGGTGTAGAACACAAGATTCCAATCTATATTTAATAGCAGCAGCCTCTATCCTCAAATTTGTTCCATTGGATAACCTTCTACCCTTTGCACACAACATATCTCCCAGATCATTCCTAACACAAAAGGCCATTGAGCTTGGTCTTGTATTTCCTTTAGCAGCTCTATCAGTGTTACATTTATACTATCCTGGTAAAGAAAAATTCCAGTAAACCTTTGTCCATCTTATAGCTGGTCTGTAATATTCCAACTGCTCTATCAATAAAGGCCTTGCAGGGATTGATCCTAATTTTAGGAAATTTTAATTGAATAAAATTGTACAGAGTTCAATTGAGATTATTTAAAACTCTACTATAAGAGTAGGAACCCTCATGAATTATTATATTCCTCCATTTCCAGATGTACCATAACACTACTGCTGGACTGACTTCAAATAGAGCTCTCAATTTATCATTTCTTTCTACTGCCCACCACTTGAAAATTTTCTGCTTTAATTGTATAAATGGTCCTTGTATTCCATTAGCTCTTGAAAAATACTCCCATATCCTTGAGGCCATTTCCCCAGTGAGGAACATATGTTCCATAATTTTCTGTTTGGGACATGAACAGCATACACACCTTGAAACCACATATTAACCCATTTTGGCTAATACTTCATCAATAGAAACTTTTTCTTTCCACAACCTCCATAGAAAAAAGATATTTTAAAAGGTAACCCTTTTATCCATATCTTCTCATAATAAGGTTGATTGATCCATTTATTTCTCAGTAAATTTCACGCACTGCTGATTGTAAACTTACCAGTTTCTATTAGCATCCACTATGGTCTATCATATTATTCCATCCTTGTCAAATTACCCACCTTTTCTTGAATCTAATTCATCATGTGGGCAGGGAGTAGTTGCTGTAATTTTGCA
The DNA here is from genome assembly GCA_018107945.1 of Datura stramonium. NCBI lineage: Eukaryota > Viridiplantae > Streptophyta > Magnoliopsida > Solanales > Solanaceae > Datura > Datura stramonium. Next base: position 256,581 of record JACEIK010000361.1, read on the forward strand.
TAGTTCCATTGCTCTCCTTGTATAACTTCTGCTATGTCTTTTGTTGACTCATCTATTGTGATTCCCTCAAAAGCCTCTAGAAAAATTGGACCTAACTGTGTCCAATTATCAAACCAGATACTAGATGTCTCACTTCTAGGTTTCCACCATATAGCATTCTCCAGTACATATCTACTCTCCAACACCTTCTTTCATAATTGAGAACCACCCCTCCACTTTATCAGTGTTAGAATATTCTTTTTGCAATACTTATTCCACATAAAATCTGTCCATAATGATCTTTACGCCCTGAATTTCCACCATAGTTTGGCTGATATTGCTTTAAACAAATCAAACATGGACCTAAATCCCAATCCACCTTCATATTTTGGAAAGCAGACCTTTTCCCAACCAGACCAATGTCTGCTCTTCCCATCTTCCTTATTGCTCCAGAAAAATTGAGCAAATATCCTATGTACTTCAATCAACACACATTTAGGAGGTGTAATGGCTGACAGAATGTGTACTGGCATACTTTGAAGAACACTTGTAATCAGAACTGCTTTTCCCCCCATAAGACAACAATTTTCCTTTCCATGCTTGTACTTTATCCTTCAGCTTCTTGATCATCTATGTGTAATGAATTTTCCTCTTCCTGGTATGTGTGATAGGGCACCTTAAGTATGTCATAGGAAACTGACCTTTGACCATACCTGTACACTGCTCCACTAACTGCACCAATGAGTTCTATATGTTGGTGTGCATGAAGAGAGCACTTTTAGATTTGTTTATTTTCTGACCTGATTGAATCTCATATTGATGAAATGTCTTCATAATCATCTTAAGTGATGCTTCATGAGCTGCTGCAAAGATAATAGTATCATCTGCATAGGCCAATTGGTTCAGCTTTGCACTCTACTTAGGCATCCTATACCCAACATATAAACTTTTCTCGAATAATGCCATTAAAGCCCTAGACATAATCTTAGTAGATAAAATGAATAAAGTAGGAGATACAGGGTCTCTTTGCTTTACTCCTCTAGTAAAGTGAAAAAATCCTTGTGCTGTCCCATTTAATAGAATTGAATACCAATTTTTAGCCACAAGTATCCAAATCATATCTATGAAGATTTCTGAAAAACGCATCTATCTTAGTACCCTGGTAAGATATAGCTATGACACCCTGTCATAAGCCTTTGTCATATCCAGCTTGAATACCACATTAGCTGGTTTCCTCCTCATTCTCAAATCTGAGACAATTTCCTGGGTTAACAATACATTCTCAATGATGCTTCTCCCTTTCACAAATCCTAATTGATATGGACAAATCATGGCTGGTAGAAGCTTTTCCAGTCTACTGTTGTGAACCACCCTAGAAATTATTTGTTGATAAAATTGCTCAAGCTGAGTGGCCTCATATCTGAGAAAGACTGCACATCATTATTCTTTGGCAGTAATACCAAATTAGTGTGTGTGTGATTGACTTTGGTAGTGTATTTCCTTTTAGAAAATCCTTCACAACCTTCAGCCCATCTACTTTCACAATCTCCCAGCATTTTTGGTAAAAGCACCTAGATAATCCACCAAGTCCACTGCACTGTCTCCATTCAGTGCAAAACAACTTCTTTGACCTACTCTATGATGGTGCTTCTGCCTAGCTCTTCATTGTCCTCCATAGACACCAATCTCGACATATGCCTTAACAAACTATAATCTGTAGCCTCCTCTTCCTGTGTGAACTGCCTACGGTAGTACTGGACTGCTTCTCCTGTCAGCATCTCTTCTCCCTCTAGCCAATTTCCCTCAGAATCTTGAATTCTCTATAACTGCATCCTCCCATTCACCAGATTATGGAAGAATCTAGTGTGCCTATCTCCTTCTTGGAACCATGTAGCCCCAACCTTTTGTTTTCAAAATTTCTCCTCATAATGAAGGTATTTTTATACTCTGCCTATGCTTTCTACATCATCATTCTATTTTCTTCCATTGGTTCCTCTTCAAATAGATCTTTTTTCAGCTTGTAATCTCCTCCCTGATAGTTAATTGTTTGAATATGTCACCAAATGTGTCTCTGTTCTATTTGGTAAGGCTTTCTTTGATTTGCTTCACCTTTTGTTGAAAGACATAACAAGCATTTCCTTAAGTGTCTGTTCTCTAATGGAGCTTAACTATATCCAAAAAACTTTCATGTTCAGTCCAAAACTTTTGGAATTTGAAAGATTTAAAGATGTGTTGTGTGAATTCTCCACATGACAATAATAGAGGTGCATGATCTAATCCTGTCCTTAAAAGATATTCTACCTTTACCTTTCCCATCCATTTTGGAAAACTTGATTAATGACTATTCTGTCCAATCTTTTGAATATGCAATCAACCTCAGCCCTTACATTCCACCAAGTGAAAGGGCTACCTTTGAAACTTATCTCAAACAGTCTACATGAATCAATACAACAAGCAAAATCTTCATATTCTGCAGGGTAAACTGGCAAACCACCAATCTTTTCTTCCTCATTAAGAATGACATTAAAGTCACCTACCACTAACCATGCCTACTCTTGATTCTATGCAGTTTGATACATGCTATCCCATAGCTCCAGTCTGGCATTTGCATCACATCTGGCATATACTAAGGTGGTTATCAATGTTTTACTCTTCTCCTGTATAAACAACTTTAGAGTAACCTATTGTGTGGTGTTTGATAGGATCTCTATATCCACCCCATCCTTCACAAAATACCAAATGTTACCATTATAGATGGTACCTGCTTGTGTCATCCCTAACCTTCTCTGGTATCTTTGTATGTATTTCTTCTGTTGAAATGGTTCAAGTAATGCTATCAATATAAATTTATGGTTTCTATGTAACATTTGTACCCTATGAAAGGCTTTCTATGATTTTATTGATCTAATATTCCATATAAGGGTTTTAATCATTATTTAACCGAATGCTTGGCAGCAACATCCCTTTTTGGAATAAAAAATGTCTCTGTTACTCCTGTTTTCTTGCTTCTCTTTGCTGTTTTTATTTTTGGTTTGTCAACTATATCATCCTCTCTTATTTCTTGTGATTCTTCTTCCTTGTTCCTTTCTGTACTGCTTTGTTCTTCTTCTGTATTCCTCACCTTTCCCGATCCATGTGATACTATATCATGTAGTACCTTAGTAGTTGAGTATTTGTTTTGAGTTGCATTTTGGCCCAAATCTGTTTCCATATGCTCATTTTGCCTCGAATCACTAATTTATGCCTCCTCTATGTTGTCTATATTTGCAACCTCTTTTATTAATTTCTCATCCCCGCTTTCTTTCATCTCAACCCTTTCTCCCCATTTCTTTACTTCCTGCCCTGCTTCCTTACTACTCCATAAGCGTGAACTCTCCCCTTCAGTAATAGTTATGTGCTCATTCTCCTTCAAATTTGTCTAGCCTCTTTTTCTTTGATCCGCATCTCCTCAACTACATTCTTCCCTTCTTTTGTTCTACACTCTGACTTGCCCCTCTTCCTTTTCTTTTTCCATTATTTTTTGATCTGAATTCTTTTCTGTGTTTGTCTCTATGACTTCCCCTTTGTATGCACATGCACTTGTTTCTGCCCCTGTATATATTTGTTATCTACCCCCTCTACTGTCTGTCTACCAATCTGTTGACTGTTTGTGACTGAGCCTTGTGTTTCAGTGGTTTCTAGATCTGCTTCTGCTTGTAGAGCACCGTATTTGTTTTTAAGTTGGACCTCCTTAAGATTGTGCACATGTATCCTTGGTTGTTGACCTTGGTTTTGTTGTGTGTTTTGGTCTTTATGTTGATTACTCTTTGAAAAAACCCTATCATCTTTGACCGAATTCTATTCCTCGGGATTACCAACTATTCTGCCACTAGCTAATCTCCTTGGAAAGATGCCAGTCTGTTGTATATGACCCTGATTGCCTTGTGTGATTCCCTTATTATTATGTTTGACCTCTTCCCCTTCTTGTCCTCCACCTGTATTCCCTCTGTGCTTCTCCTGTTGTTGTATGCCTTACTGTAGCTATTGTATCAACTTTGGGTGCAAATTCTGCATTTAGCTTCATTATGACCTTGCAACGTACACTCCCTACAATAATTTGGGAGTTAATCGTATTTAATTAATAACGCTCTCTGTCCTTATTTCTCCAGTCTCCTCATCCTCTATATCCATTTGAACATGGTCTGGTAGGTGTGCTAGTAAATCAACAAGAACTTTAACCTTTGCACAACTAGGTCTAGTTTTATTTATTGTTGTCATGTCCAAATGTAAAGGTGTGCCTACTGCACTCGCTAGTGAAAACAATGATTCCTTCACATAATATGTGGGGAACAGGTCTAGAAAAAATATCCAGGCCATTGCCTTTGATGTTTCTTCTTCCAATTTGAACTTGGAATCGTATATAAATGGCTGCATTTGGTATGAACCTCCATCTTTAGACTTGAGATAATAAGTTTCCTTAGAATATAAATTGATGAAGTCTTCTCTTAGTGATAACCAAATAAGGATATGTCTATTTCTGAAGTAACCAATCTGACAATCCCTTTTTATCCCACACTGCACTGGAATAATCACTCTTAATTCATCTAATTCAGCCACCCATACAAAAAATTTCCTACTACAACATGTTGTAGGTTTTCCATTATATCCATCTTTTGCACCTCTTCTTATGTTCATTTTATGTATGATTCCCCATGTAGTAAAGTTACTGGTTTGATAGATTTACTTCCTTGTGTTTTTGCAGGACCTTTTGGGATTTCAACATTTCAGCATATTGCATCAAACTATTCTAGTTTTCAGACGTGGACGTTGGGCTGGTAGCAGAGGCCTGGCTGACCGATAGCCATCGCGACCATGATTTTAGGATTCAGTCAAATGTTAGGATTGAGGGAATAGAGAGAGAAGGGAGCATGTTCAGTAATAAGGTCACTCTTTTAGAACCTTAAATTAATTTTGTACTACAAGATATTGTATTAACATATTCATCCACTCTATAGCTTTCCCATTTTATTCATTCTCTTTGTATTCTGAATTACGTCTGACCTGATTCCTTTATGGATATGTAGGCAACCCACTTTTGGGTTCGGTCTTAATCAAATAAAACTTTCTTTCTTCTCACAGCAAATCAAATATATTGCTCACATTCAAATATGAAATCTGCGGCAATTTCGTTCGACCCTTAAATGGCAAATGTGGATTCAAAACTGAATTTTGATGTTCAAATATAAGACAACTATTTCTTTGAACTGATAATTTTGTTTGAGTTGAAGCATAAATACAAAGTTCTTAAGTCAAACTGGGGCAGAATTTTTGAAGGAACTTCAAAAATTCCACAAGCAGGCAACAAGGAGATTTGTGAAAACACTTTGCATTCTAAACTGGGGCAAAATTTTTTAAGGATGCCTCAAAAAAAAATCACCAAAATACAAAGTCCATAGAGGTCAAAACAATGACGAGGAACAAAGGACATGCAAAGGTACGTATTAAACTTGCCTTTAAAACTCACAAAATTTCTTTGAGTATAGGAACACCCGACCAATAAATATTCTTGTGGTTGAGAAGGACCTATGCCTTTCTCTCTCAAGCAAAGACTGGACTATTTTCACCTGTTGTGCTCCAAGTTATTATTACGCCTCTAGATTCAAATTTTATTGTGGCCCCATGTCATGCCCCGAGCCTACACCATGGCGTAACACGGTACTTGAAGCCACAAGTGACCCCAAGTCAACCCTTGGTCTATCATACACTAGCATTCTGAGTAAACATGTACAAAGAAACTTTTAAATAACAAATTTACCAGTGTAAGAAAATGTAAAGACTAAAAGTAGAGAAAGAAATAATACATCTAAATACAATTCTGAAAGACAAATCGGTCTGAAAGCCAACTACTGAGGAGTTGCTGGGACAGACGCCCAACTAACTCTAAGTCTATACAAAACCATATCCAACTGAAATAAATAAACAAGGCCCTCGAATGATGAGGGCTCACACTCTGATATGCTGAAATGGAATGCTTTGAAACTGAAGTAACTATCTGTGCTGAATCTGAGAACTTGCAGCTGTATCATGAAACAATACAGCATGAAAAGCATGCGTCAATACTTTGAATGTACTGAGTAAGTGGGAGAAACATTCTAAATATAAAGTCTGAACTGAAATGACACGCCATGACCAACAGGTAAGCTGAACTGAACTACTGTATAATCTGAAATGGTCAAGACAACCATGTCTGATGGTCAAGGACATCCCCTAAGTCTGAATCTGAGATACTGTACTGAACTGAGCTGCTTATTTTGATACTAGACTGGACTAACTAGTGGGAGAGTCTATAACCGACATATAACACGTGAGCTAGACGTGGAGTCCGATGTATACACCCCACCGGTAGGACCCAATATACCTTGCCAGGGTATAAAGGCATGAACTGGGTGATCACAAAAATATCTAGGGTTAATCAGGCCAAGTAATACTGTAACCTACGATGGCAACGTAGTTCTGGGAACCTGGGTGCGCTGGAACCCCGGCCGGCTCGGTGCTAAGTTCTACTCCCACTGGAAAACCTAAACTGAACTGCTAACCTGATAGCTCAAAACTGGGGCCCAAGACTAGTCAGGGATGAATAACTGCATGCACCCTAAGAGCCTTATCGGATCAGATTCTGAAACTGCGTTCTAAGACTGGTCAGAGCTGCTTATCTAGAAGCGTCGTAACCTTCTATAGAACAACTAATAACTAAACTGGGGTCTTGGGGCTGGTCAGAGCTATAACTAAATGTCATGACCGCCTAATGGACCAAATAACTGAAATCTGAATCTGAGTCTGAAAACTGGGAGGCACCACTGACACCTAAAAAATAAACTGGAGTCCAATTGATCAGTTGACATTTTCTGGACAACACTGAGGTTGCTAAAATCTGACTGAAGCTAGACTGATATGATTCTGACTGAGACTAGACTGATAGAGTTCTATGTTCTAATTGACTAAATTACTAAGCAGCTAATAGAGAATTTCATTAACGTATTAAAGTCATTCCGATTCATGGGATATTTACCCAACACATACGTAAGGCAAGAGAATTCTAGAAATTCAACCCAAAGCATTCTTCATTCACCAGAGGAAATTTAACAAGTGAAATCATTACTCAAAAGTTAGAGCTTAAATTCACTTTTGTAATAATACTGACAATTTGATGAGGAATTAATGAAGATTATATTAACAATAAGTATAAATACCGTTCTGTGTGAAATCAACAAAAATAAACATGAATGTTTCTCATACTCAAAAGCTCAAGGCTTAAAACTGATAGAAGAAATTGAGGAGGACTTTGGGGACGCAAGGGAAGGACAATCCCCTTGCTAAAACCCTACATACCTAGCAAAGAAACCTGGAGAATCTTCCTGAAAATCGAAGAGAAAAGTTCAGCCCTAGCCCTTGCTCTGAAATACTTTGAGAGAGAAATCTACGATGTTCTTCTAAAGATTAGCATGAGAATGAGGGGAGGAACCGTTCCCCCCCCTAAAACGTCTGAAATTAGTGCTTAAACGACGTGGTTTAATGCTTGGGAGAATAAAAAATTACTAAATAACCCTTAGAAATTCGCTGGGAAAACTGTCAGGTGTCTCTAACGGGTGACCTAAAGACTCGTTACCAGGTCCAACGAGTCATTGGGTCCTTCCGTTAAGTTCACTGGAAAAATCCACTGACTCCTGACGGGCACATGATGAGTCATCATGACTGAGAATGACTCATCGTGTCGTCCGTCAGGTACACTGGTAAGAAAGATAGAAAGGATTGGAGACGAAGGACCTGACGAGTCGTTACTGCTGATGGCGACTCGTGGTGACCTTCCATCAAGTACACTGTAAATTCCTTAAATTTCTGAACTCCGGCTTGGCAATGGGCGACTTAACGAGTCGTAGAGCTTGCTAACGACTCGTGGTGTCGTCTATTAGGAATACTGGAGTATATTCTTGGCATCCTTCACACAATTGACCTGAAGAGTCGTTGGGTCCTTTAACGACCCGTCGGTTGGTTGTTCTGCAACTTTTCTGCAATTTTTCAGATTTTCTGATTTATATCCCGGATATTGATTTTGAGCTTCCGTGGCATTACACCCCAATATGCTATTATCAAGTTATTAATGCACCTTTGGATTCAAGATTTTGTGCCACCAAGTCCAAACTACCATGCTAAGTAGTTATCATGCTACCATCGGGCCCATGTTGTACTACTTTCAACCCGATATTCAAGTTACTATTATGCCATGCTGCTATTGTGTTAATCAACCAGACCCATTATGCTACTATTTACACTATTATTATGCCACTCAATCTGGACACTAATATTCTACCTTCAAGCCACTATTTCGCAATCTTTAAGCTATATATTTTCTCCTATCAAGCTACTATTATGCTATTTATCATGCTATTGTGCTACTTCAAGCTGCTTTTGTGCTACTATGCTGTTATTATTATTGCACTACTTCAAGCTACCACTGTGCTACTTGGAGATATTTTTATGCTAATATTATCATTTTTTAAGATGCTGTTGTGTTGCCTTCAAGTTATTATTATGCCATTATTGTTGTGCTACTTCGAGCTACTATCAAGATACTACCGTGCTACTTATCAGGATACCATGAATCAACTACTATTATTTGAGCCATTAAAGTTATGTTATTATTACGTGGGTTCGTCCACCCTAAAATAGGACAATTGTGATAGTCCGCCATAAAATAGGACATCTTGGGCTCGTCCGCCCTAAAAAGGGACACTGGGTTAGTCCACCCTAAAATAGGACAACTGGGTTAGTCCGCCCTAAAATAGGACAAATGGGTTAGTCCGACCTAAAAAAGGACATCTTGGGATAGTCTGCCATAAAATAGGACATCTTGGGCTCGTCCGCCCTAAAAAAGGAACACTAGGTTAGTCTGCCTTAAAATAAGACATCTTGGGCTCGTCCGCCCTAAAAAAGGACCACTAGGTTAGTCCGCCCTAAAATGGACATCTTGGGTTCGTCTGCCTTAAAAATGGACATTTTGGGTTCGCCCGCCTTAAAATGGACATTTTGGGCGCCTTATAAATGGACATGGACATCTTGGGTTCGTCCGCCTTAAAAATGGACATTTTGGACGCCTTATAAATGGACATCTTTGGTTCGTTTGCCCTATAAATGAACATTTGAGCCCTATGATTTTATATTTGAGCCATACAATTAATATTTTTGAGCCCGCAAACTAATTTTGAGCCCTGTGATTTACGTTTTAGCCCTACAATTTGCATTTTGAGCCCGTTATTTGTATTCGAGCCCATTAGCTTTGAAATAAGATGATTGGGTTTATCCACCCTAAAATGGTATACATCAATGCTAAATAGTTTTATATGTGTATTTGAGTATTAATAAGCTCGTTTGAGTTTTGCAGGTATCCGCTTTGGAAAATCAAAACTGGGGTAGATTTTCTGAGATTCCTCAATAAATTATATATTTTTTCCTCGTTTCTAGTTGTTTTAGCATTACTTTTATATTTAGTCCATATTTAATATATATTAACCATTTTATTTAATGGTGCTAAAGTCTGCAGGTACAAATACAACACTAGATCTTCCGTTGAAGGAAAAACAGTTTTCGCTTACATTCGCTTTTTAACCTTCCGTCCTAGAATAACTTCCATTCCTTTATCATTGCAATATGATATTAAAATAAAAATTCACATGCATCTCTCACTCCCCCATTCTTATCACCTCATGCTACTTTTGCCTTTATTCTATCCTCGTTCTATTAATTTTTTTAGGGATCCGTTTCGTCCCTAAATCTAGAACTACACGCGGCATGATTCTTGTGAAGCCCGAGATATGTAGGCGACTTGAAAATGAAGTCTCGGCCACAACATATTCACGACTCTATATTTCATTTCACCTGGTCCCTCTGAGATTGTTCCCTCGGTCGGGCAAAATTGGCTACTAAGTCAACGTTCTTTGCTCGACAATTCATCACTCATTCCCGAGCAAAGAAGGGGCAGCTCTTGACACCCAATTTTAACCTCCCGGCGCTCTGTCTAAGCTGCTTATTAATATATACACGTATTTTTTTAAAATTATATCTTTTACATAACCGTTTAATTCGCATTCGTAATATTTTAATAAGTAATTTTGCGTAATTATTTCAAATTATAATTTTAAAAATGCTTATTTACATTTAATCTCAATTTATTAATTTCTTAATATTATGTAATTATGTCATATATAGTATATTTTGTATTAATATGTATGCATACATGCCTTTAG
>JACEIK010000361.1:267022-297209 GCA_018107945.1 Datura stramonium
GTATCGTTATTAATATAATAGCAGCTAATTTAAATTTCATCCAATTTATTTAAGATTTAGCTACTTTCTATCTAATTTATGCCAATTTATCCTCTCTTTTTTTTCATTTCTAGCCACATTTCAAATTCCAATTCAATTTCAATTAGACTCCAACCTATTAGACAACCCGTGATCCGACCGCACCATTTATTTAACCTTAACTTAACCGTCAATTCAATTGTCCAAATTCCTACCCACTAAACATTAAACCCAAATCCCAAATTCCCTAACCCCATTTTACTTCCACCAGCCACCACCCTCTCTTTCTTTCTCTCCCTTTTCCTCCTAAATCCCCTCTATAGCTTTTTCTCCTAATTTCACAATGATTCTGCCAATATTGGAAGGATTTGGTTCCTTTCTTATGCTCCTCTCTTAGTCTCATGATTTATAAGCAAAGACGCATTGAAGAAGAAAAATTCAAGAAGAATTCTTACCGAATCGACATAAATCTGAAGTAAAATTAGTTCAAATGGATAATATTCTTCCTCGTTATTCCTTTTTCTTTTCTTACTTACCTTTCTTGAATTTGTTTTCCTTTCCGGAATATTTGTTACCTTAATTTTTGGCATTTAATTTCGGAGTGGAAAACTATTTTCCTTTTTTAACTCATAGTGATTTTTCCTGATCTTCTAGTATAAATACGGATATAACTCTTTCACAAAAGGAGGACAATTACGCAGATTGCACCAAGCACTCAAAAAATAGACTTTCAAAACACATGCTCTCTATCCTACTCAAAAAGACATACTGCTACGCTATTTAGTTCTTCTTCTTGGTTGGCTAGCCAACTGATTTGGGTTCCGACTTTTGAATACTACGACAAACATTGCTGATTTTGATTGTTGCTATTTACATTTGTTTGTTTTTGTTTCCTGCCGTATTTGTTAATAATCAACAGGTCAGTCCCTTGTCGATGTAACCTTCGATTACAATGTGGTGGCTATTTGTATTGTAGATTCTCTTCTATAGTTATGAATAATGAGATTGCTAGAATTTTTTAAGTATTCTGCTGATTTTAAGGTATCTTTCATTTAGAATACTTGCACATTTTCAAAGCGAGTCCTGTTCATGTCATCTTCATGCTACTTAGGTGTCATTAATTGGAGATTATGCCTATAGGAGGTTAATAATACACTAGTTCTATGATATGGATCTGTAACTACTTAATCATAAATTAATGCTCAAGATTCTTATTTCATATCTGCATAATCGATTTAGTAAATAGTTCCCTCCCGTTGACTTATATCTTTAATATGCAAATACTTAGACATCATGCCTTCAGAACTAACAGATGTATTTGCTATTTGAAAACCATGCCAATTTTCTGTCAGAATTTTAACAAGAGATTAGACATTAAGCTTGAAGGATGGAGTTTGTTCAGCATTGGAGCAATTGGGTTTAATCTTATTGCATGTTTTTGTTTAAGTAGACTAGAGATTATTTTAAGAATGTAATAATTTGTCGTAGAGCATAAGCTATCCTATTCCAAATATAGTTATATGATTTCTTAAACTCATGTCTCGTTTACTCGTTGCCTAATTAACTTAAATGGACATAAAGGTTATGATATAATTAGTCGACCAGTTTTAAAATAAGAAAGTTGTTGTCTTATGGGACTTAACTAATTGAGTGAATTATCACCATAGATATTATATCCTTTAAGGAGTCTGAGTTGATGGCAAGAAGCCTGGAAGATAGGAGTACGTCACTAATAGTAACTCATGACATGTTTTAAATTTCTTTGTATGTCTTTGTGTTTGTTTGAGTTGACACGTGTTCCTAACAATGTTTAGATGATCCAAAGAATTGCCTAGGCATGGGGGACTCGAAAAGTCATGGGGTGGGTTGTTTGGCTCATGAGCTTGCCTATTTATTTATTTTGAAGCCGTTAGACTTCATGTCTATGAGAGTTATTCAATAACTCAGATTTTTTCCATGGGAATGCTGTTCAAATTTTTATTTAAATCCCAAATGACAATTTCAATTTTTAATATATCTTTTATGTTATTTCTAGGCCATTTCTACCATGAGGTTTTAAATCTTATTGGACTTCACTCCAATCTATGATATCATTTTTTTCCACAAGCATTTTGTCGGTCCATTAAATATTATTTGAAATCTTAAATATTTTTTACAAATATTTTTGATCAATACAAACATACTTTGCATCATATTTCAAAATAACAAGATAATTGAACCAGCACAGGCATAATATTCCTATAAATCTAGCAATTTATATAAGTAATAATTGACAAATAAAGGCGATTAATAAATAACAAATAAAAATAAGAAGAATATAATACCAAACAAATCAAAAGAGATTTTGAGAATTGGACCGAACCTCATAGAGGCGCCTATGTATCCCGAAAGGGAATCAGGTTAAACGTAGATCTACCTTATAAAGGAGAATTATTTTAACCTAACGGGATCACCCCATGCAACTTAAATAATATTTTCCAACCCGTTTAGGTTGCTCATATTATTCAGCGGGCACAGACTATCATTTTCCGACTATCCCCGCCTAATTAATTAATTATTAACCCTAATGTGATCTAAACATACGAAGATACTAACGTCCTAGCATATGTCTACCCGTCCCAATCCTAATGTCCAAGAGGCGTTGGACTTCTACTTTGGATTTTAGGGCTAAAACATACTTAGAACTATTAAATTAGTCTGGTAAGTGCGAAAAAATAAATATGTAAGGACTTAAAACAAGTAGCACATAATAAAAGAAACAACACACTTGCCTCCGAATTAAGATTAAGGCTAAGTAGTTAGAGGTAACTTAAATCAAGCAGCAACCAGGACTCCTAATACTTCATAAATTTTCTTGATTTAATACCTGAGATTTTAGGAACATTGGAGCAGGTATGCGTGAAACAAGCATAAAAATGAATAACGGATGATTAAACAAGTTTCGATATTTATTAAATATGCAAAATTATATTTGAAGCAAAATGAAGTGCACTAAAAGTTACTTGAAATACCTTAAATAATATCTAGAACATTATTGTACCTAATTAAAGTTAAATTTTTGTTAAAATCAATTTATTTTGCTCATTACTTAATACCCACATATTAACGAATTCGGCCGGGACCCACAATTGTGGACCTCAAAAGGTGCTTAACACCTTTCTTTCGAGGTAACTTGAGCCCTTACCCGACTTATGGTGATGTAGACTAATTAATTAGAATTTTTTGTGTAATTAGTTTAGTCTGGTGCCCTAACACACCAAAATACGTTAGGTGACGACTCTTCTTTTAAATTAATCCTTCAAGAGTTGTCAGTATTGATAAATGGTGAGAAAAATGGGGCGCGAAAGTACTCAGTATTGATAAATGGTTTACCTCCTGTTTTTTTCAAGTCATTAAGGGGAGTAAAACAGGGGGACCCTATATCCCCTACTTTTTTCATCATTGCTGCTTAGGTGTTGGCTAGAGGACTGAATAAACTACATGAAGATGCCGAGTTTAACGGATTTGGTTTGCCTAAATGGAGCCATGAAATAAAATATTTATCATGTGTTGATGACACAATCTTATTTTGTTCAGGAGATAGGAAATCAGTCAAGATGATAATAAAAGTGTTGGTGGAATATGAAAGGATATCTGGATAGAAGATTAATAGGGATAAAAGTTTTTTATATTTACATGAAAAAACAAGTCCTGTTGTGGGCTCAAAATTGTGGAGATGGACTGGAATAAGTCAAATAAGTTTTTCTTTTACTTATTTAGGATGCCCTGTCTTTTATGGAAGAAGGAGAAATTCTTACTTTGAATTTATTATCAGGAAGATATCTAGGAGTATCATGACTTGGCAAAACAAATAGCTTTCATATGGAGAAAGATACATTCTTATAGCTCATGTCCTACAATCAATGCCAGTCTACATGCTATCAGCATTGAATCCACCAAAGGCAGTAATAGAATAGATTCATAAGGTGATTGCTAAATTCTTTTGGAGCAAGACTGGAGGAGGTCAGGGTAAACACTGGATAGCATGGGAAAACATGTGCTTTTCAAAGGAGGAGGGAGGAGTAGGGTTTAGATCACTTCATGATGTTTCAAAGGCTCTTATGGCAAAACATTGGTGGAATTTCATAACTTCCACTTCTTCATTGTGGAGTGCTTTTATGTGGAACAAGTATTACAAAAAGCTTCATCCCATTTTTACTCATGATAGTAGAGCTTATCATATATGGAGAAGAATGGTGCAAATTAGAGATGAAGTGGAATTTGATATATGGTGACAGATCAAAGCTGGAAATGCAAGTTTTTGGTATGATAACTGGACACAAAAAGGAGCATTATATTACATTGAGGAGGCAGAACAGGTGGATGAGGAGTTAGAGATAAAGGAGTTCATATCTCAAGGTTTCTGGAATATAGATAAGTTGAAGGAGAAGATTTCATTGGAGATGATTAATCTATTGTCTCTAACATTAGAATGCCAGTCCAGGAGGAGAATGACAGGGCATGGTGGATGGGTAATGCTAATGGTATTTCCACTGTAAAATCTGCATATAAAAAATATGAGAAGAATAAAAGAGGAATCTGGATGGATGAAGAATATATGGGTAAAAAGGATGCCTTTTAAAATATGTTTATTCATGTGGAGGATGTGGAAAGAAGAATTGCTACAAATGATAATCTAAGGAGAATGAGGATTCATATTGCCTCTAGATGTCACTGCTGTGAGAATCATGAGGTGGAAACTATGAAACATCTTTTTCTAACAGCTTCCATAGCTCAATAGCTTTGGAAGAAGTTTGCTTCTTGTGCAGGTGTGAACATTGAAGGAAGAACTCTACAACAGTTAATAACAGATTGGTGGGCTATTCCAAGAAATGTAATGCTTAGGGGAATTATTAAGGCAGTTCCTCTAATAATTGTTTGGGTATTGTAAAATAAAGCTCAAAACAACAATGTAAAGAAACAATATAAAGAATAAGAGAAACAATAAGATAGATCAATATAAGATAATTTTTCTTCTTTCAAGTGTGTACAACATCATCCTCAAGACCTCTATTCATAGGATTACATTGAGGAGCACCAAAGGTTGTCATAAACATGACATTAATCCTTGAGAATGTGTGGGAGATCAAGGGGTGTGGAAGATCAATGCAAAGTAGTGGAGGTACGGGTATTACTACTCATAATGGTGGGACTTATACCTAAAAGTTATGGGCATCCGCAATTAACTAATAATATTTACAACACTCCCCCTTGGATTTTCATTGATAGATAATATGCCTCGTTAAAATCTTACTAGGAAAAAATTCCGTAAAAAAAAATCCTAGTAAAGAAAAAAGAGTACACATATCTTGTAGTATGCATTATTTGCTGCCTTGTTAAAAACCTTGCCAGGAAAACCCATTGGGACAAAACCTAGGCCAAGGAAAAAAGAGTGCAGCGCATACTTTATTACCCCTGATGTAAAACTCATATAATATATTGGAGACGGCGCATCCCAATGTCACACCCCGACTCTACACCCTGGACGTAACACGGTACTTGAAGCCACAAGTGATCTCAAGTCAACCCCTGGTCTATCATTCACTAGCATTCTGAGTAAACATGGACAACGGAACTTAAAATAATAACATAAAATATTTAAGAAAAACAAATCCAAAAGTAAAAGTTCAAATCTTTAAATAACACTGAATAAACTGAAAGTCATGTCTGTCTGAAAGCCATCTAACTTAGGAGTTACTGGGACAAGCCCCCAGCTAACTCTAAGTTTAAATGAAACTAATAAGTGACTGAAAGAAAGAAATTATGCCTTAGGATGATAAGGACTCACACTTCAACTGCTGAGGTGGAATACTCTAAAATGTGGCAGCTATCCATACTAAGTCTGAGAACCTGTGGCTGTATCATGAAATGATACAACATTAAAGTATGCATCAGTACTTTGAATGTACTGAGTATGTGAGAGAAACATAACACGAGATAAGTACTACTAATACTGAATTGAGAAAACGCGCAAGAATCAACTAAAACTGTTAACTGAATAACTGCTATAACAGGGAAGGTCTGAAAGACCTTGTCTGGTGGTCTAGGTTGTTTTAAGTCTGATTCTGATCTGTACTGAGCTAAACTGAACTTATACGACATGAAATGACCAACTACAATATTGAAAAATGATACAACTGGTGGAGAACTGATATGGTAAAAAATGACCTTGACTGATGGTCATAAACATGTTCTAAGTCTGAGATACTGAGTCTGGACTACTGCACTGTACTGATTTGGACTGGAGGATCTGAGAGTAACTTCACCGACTAGTGGGAAAGACTATAATCGACATATAACCACATGAGTTAAACGTGGAGTTCGATGTAAACACCCCATCGGTAGGACCCAATATACCATGCCGGGGTATAAAGGCATGGACTGCGAAAAATTACTGTCAAAAGGGGGCCGTTAGGCCAAGTAAATAAAACCTACAATGGCAATGTAATTCTGGAACCGGGTTGTGCTGGAACCCCGGCCCTTTCGGTGCTAAGTCATACTCCCACTGGATAATCCTACTACTGCTACTACTGACAAACAGATAACTCGATACTGGTGTCCAAGACTATACTGACCCAGGGATATGGTCAGAGTTTTCCCTGAGCTTCTTATAGGACCAGATTTAGAAACTGAGTTCTAAGACTGGTCAGAGCTGCTTATCTAGAAGCGTCGTCACCGTCTACAGAACAACTAATAACTAAACTGGTGTCCCGGGGCTGGTCAGAGCTATGATTCAATATCATGACCGCCTAATGGACCAAATATCTAAAATCTGAATGTGAGTCTAGAAACTGGGAGGCACTACTGACACCTCAAAAATAAACTGGAGTCAAACTGATCAGTTGATATTTTCTAGACAACACTGATATTGCTAAAATTGTCTGAAGCTAGACTGATATAGTTCAGACTGAGACTAGATTGCTAGAGTTCTGTGTTCTAAATAATTATATCACTAACAGCTAGTATAGAGCTCATTTGTGCCGACAACACAGATAATTTCATAATATAAGAAAATTTCAAGAATTATGGGAATTATTCAATAGGGTTAACGTCATTCTCATTAATGGAATATCTACTCCACATATATAAATATATAGGAAATTCTAGAAAATTCAGCCCATAGCATTCTTCATTCACTAGAGAAAATTTAATAAGCAAAATTCATAACTCAAAAGTTAGGGCTTAGATTCACTTATGTGTAAACACTGACAATTTGATAGGAATTTATGGGAATCATATCAACAATATACATGAACATCGTTCTAAGTGAAATCAACAAAAATAACCATGAAACCTTTTCATACTCGAAAACTCAGGGATTAAAACTAATAGAACAAATTGAGAAGGATCTTGGGGGCACAAGGAAAGAACAATCCCCTTGTTAAAACCCCACATACCTGGTTGAAGAATCTCTCTAAAGATCTTGAAGCTGCTGCACCTTAGAGAGGAACCCTAATTCTTGAGCCTTGAGAGAAGAAAGGAGAAGAAGAACTTACGATGGTTGTGAGAAGAGTGAGGGGTTAGACTAGGAAAACTCCTTTAATTCAACTCAGAAGAAGCCTACACGACCTAGTTTAAGAGTTAGCATCATAGAAAATTATAAAAATAACCTTGGGAAAAAGTTCTCAAAAATCTGTCTGTCTGGTGCCACGGGTCGTACCATGACTCGTGGTGGCTTCCTACGGGTTGTGGTATGCCATTCGTGGCTTATCGGAGGGTTAAAAAGATTGCTGAACTCCTGGTACGGGTGCCTGGTTTGAGTCGTACCTTCATACCACGAGTCGTACCAATACTCGTGGTAACATGGCTGGTCCTATCCGCCAAACCTGATAGTGCTTTACTAAACTGGCCATAACGTATTACTCCAAACTCCAATTGATTTAAGATTGGATGAGTTGGAAAGAAGACTCAAAGATATTTAATTTGATATGCTGGATTACCCAAAAGCAATTCGTATAATATGAGTTATGATCATTTAAAGTTGTCCCTTGCAAGAACTTTCATGAAAAATCCAATCGGTAGGAAGACTCTCAACTCAACTTTTTGCTTGAGGTTTCTTATAATCTTAACTTTCATCCAATGCACTTTTTATACTTAAGAATTTATGTTAACACCTTGTTTTCCTTAAATTCATTGGGTTCGGGTCTATCCACCTACCTAGAATTGTTTCAAACTTAGCCGAAAGTCCATGGTGTACAACATCTCAACTCACGACTGAGATGATGATTCGTACCATCATCTTACGACTCTTACTGAGTCTTTGTAGCTACTGATCCTTCCTTTCAAATTCTCTGAACCTCCTATATATGATCCTTCACTATGACTCATACTACCCTGCTACGGATCGTAGGATCCAATCGTGGTTTTCCTTGCCTCTTCCTGCTAAACTCTCTGAATCATACCATGAAACCTTGGTATGACTCATATTGACTTGGTACGAGTCATGAGAGCCTTCCATGACTTCTCAATTAGATTTTGCTGAGATCTCTAGACCACACTATGAGTCTTTGGTACGACTCGTACAATCCTCTTACAATTCGTACTAAGGCTCGTTCTGAGGACATTTTCCAGTTTTCTCTGTATGATCAACTTCAAATCCAGGCTTTAGTCATAGGGATTTTTTGGGTGTTACAATATCTCCCCCTTGGGAACATTCATCCTCGAATGTAGGCTAAACATACTAAAAGGATAGGACGGAACTGAAATCCCAAATACCGAACATCCGAAACTGAGAACTGACGGGGTGACTGAGCTGAAAGGCTAGGGAAAGAGCTACAATCCCGAGAACTCAATGTTAAAGCTGGATGCCAATTGGCATGAAACTAAGTAGAGTACTAAGGAGAAACTGTTTCCCCAATAGTTCCTCCTACTAGTTGATTGTTCCTTAAAACCTTCACTGAAACCACTTCCTTATTTCCCCCAACTTACAATCTTGACGGTCAAGAATCTCAACTGGAACCTCGTTTTAAAAGAGGTTGTCATCCTCACTAACACCTCATCACCCCTTCATGGGTGAAACTTTTAGAGACACCTTGCTAGCTACACCAACTTCCCTGAATACCACCACACCCTTCCAGCCTATCACTAGAATCATCTTACGACTCCTATGTAGCACACCATCCTAGGATTTCTCCATCTCCCTAGTATATATACCTATTGCAACCATCATTTTTTATCACGAGAGAATGTACAAAGGGCTTAAGATAAGGAAATCATATGCACAAGTTATCTATGAATTTTGAACTGAGCATATGCATGATCTTATGAGTTGTTAAGGTGAATCTAAAGGACTGAGTTCATGGAGCTGAGCATATTATGACACATGAGTCCACGTACATGACGAGTTTCATGACATGAAGCTGAGATTTATGGAATCAAGGAGTAAGACTGGGATCGCTGTCTGAAGCGGTTATCTATTATTCTAGGAGACTGAACATAAGCATGAGTAGAATGTAGTGTTAACTAAAACACAAGAGAAAACATTTGGATAGGAAGGTTTGACATCCCAAAGCTTCTATGTTTGGAGCCTTTCTACTAGAACACTTGGGGCTTGACTTGGCCTTTTTAACTTATCATCTCCTCCTTAGATTTAAGTCATCATTCTCAAGCTCTTAGATCCTTTATTAAGGCTAGGATGACATCACTAACTCTTGAGTTCTCCTTCGCCACGAAAGCTATCACTGTAGGCTTCATACTTATAGCCACTTCCTACCAGTCATGGGATAATTCTCATACTAGCATGCTAAAAGGCATCTCATACCTTATACTATCGCTCCTGGGCTTACAACATGCAAGGATCAAAATGAGAAGCTCATAACATACCTACAACTATATCTAGAGCTATCTGCCACTTGTACTAGATTTGTGCCCTACTGAGATGGGCGAGCTGCTGAAATGGTGGACCGAGTATTCCCACATCCCACTAGAGAGAAATTCTTTATTCTATGACCCGATTGACCACATCCAAAACATCCTTCCCTACCGAGCAAACAATTAACATGGTGGCTCCTTCCACATTTCTCACAAATTGGGCGACTTGACAGGGCTGCAGAAGAGTTAGCCAGAGCTCTACCTTCACCCCGTTTGGCTGCTTTGCACTCTCGGAGTTTATGGTCTGGCTTGCCGCACCAAAAGCAATCGCCTGAGCCAGCCCTGTGTTCTCCCAAATGTTTCTTCCCACAGTTCTCGCAAGCTGGGTATGTAATCTCCTTTACTCTGGGTTTGTTAGGAATCTTGGATACCAATGGTGCTAGGGCTGATGCCCTCCTATGAGACTAGAAATGAGGTCTGCACTCATCCTCTATTGGGAATAACTTATATCCCTTATCCTTCCTCTCTTGCTTCCCTTTTCTTCTCCCCTGATCCTTCCATGTGCTTTTGGACCATAAAGCTCAGATGGATCCCTTTTTAAGAAGTTTTGATCCCTGGTAGCTATTATCTCTTCGGTAGGATTTGTAGGTGTGATTGCCTGCTGGTAAACTTGAGTGGTCGCAGCCCATATTAACACTCTAAGGGCAGCCCCGATCTTTGCATCTGTCACTTGCCCACTGAGAGGGTCTACTGGGCTTGGTGGGACTGATGGATTCCCGCTATTGTTTCCTCTATTAACACCCCTTCTGGGAGACATTATCTGTGAACGCGTTGCACACGTATTAGAAGAGAGAACTTAAAGTTTGCACCCTATCGCACGATGGGAATATGAACAAAAGGGGAATTTTTCTAATAACATCTCGTAGCCTCCTCGTCATATGTGTGACGCGCTTCAAACCCATGAAAAGGACTCTACTCGATGCGGCTTTCAGACATTCCGAGGATACTCTAAACCTAGTGCTCTGATACCAAGTTTGTCACGCCCCGAGTCTACACCCTCGACGTAACACGGTACTTGAAGCCACAAGTGACCCCAAGTCAACCCCTAGTCTGTCATTCACTAGCATTCTGAGTAAACATGCACAACGAAACTTAAAATAATAGCATAAAATATTTAATAAAAACAAATCCGAAAGTAAAAGTTCAAATCTTTAAGTAACACTGAATAAACTTAAAGTCATGTCTGTCTGAAAGCCATCTAATTAAAGAGTTATTGGGACAAGCCCCCAGCTAACTCTAAGTTTAAATGAAGCTAATAAGTGACTAAAAGAAAGAAATTATGCCCTTGGATGATGAGGACTCACACTTCAACTGCTGAGGTGGGATACTCTAAAATGTGGCAGCTATCCATACTGAGTTTGAGAACCCGTAGCTGTATCATCAAACGATACAACATAAAAGAATGCATCAGTACTTTGAATGTACTGAGTATGTGAGAGAAACACAACACGAGATAAGTACTACTAATACTGAATTGAGAAAACGTGCAAGAATCAACTAAAACTGTTGAACTGAATAACTGATATAACAGGGAAGGTCTGAAAGACCTTGTCTGGTGGTCTAGGTTGTTTTAAGTCTAATTCTGATCTGTACTGAGCTAAACTGAACTTATACGACATGAAATGACCAACTGCAATATTGAAAAATGATACAACTGGTGGAGAACTGATATGATCAAAAATGACCTTGACTGATGGTCATAAACATGTTCTAAGTCTGAGATATCGAGTCTGGACTACTGCACTGTACTGATCTGGACTGGAGGATCTGAGAGTAACTGCTCTGACTAGTGGGAGAGACTATAACTGACATATAACCACGTGAGCTAAACGTGGAGTCCGATGTACACACCCCGTCGGTAGGACCCAATATACCTTGCCAGGGTATAAAGGCATGGACTGCGAAAAATCACTATCAAAAGGGGGCCGTTAGGCCAAGTAAATAAAACCTACAGTGGCAACGTAGTTTTGGAACCTGGGTGCACTGGAACCCCGACCCTTTCGGTGATAAGTCCCACTCCCACTAGATAATCCTACTACTGCTACTACTGACAAACGGATAGCTCGATATTAAGGACCAAGAATATACTGACCCAAGGATACCGTTATAGAGTTCCCTAAGAGTATAATAGGACCAGATTTGGAAACTGAGTTCTAAGACTAGTCAGAGCTGCTTATCTAGAAGCGTCGTAACCGTCTACAGAACAACTAATAACAGAACTGGGATCCTGGGGCTGGTCAGAGCTATGATTGAATATCATGACCGCCTAATGGACCAAATATCTAAAATCTGAATCTGAGTCTGGAAACTGGGAGGCACCACTGACACCTCAAAAATAAACTAGAGTCAAATTGATCAGTTGACATTTTCTGGACAACACTGATATTGCTAAAATTGTCTGAAGCTAGACTGATATGGTTCGGACTGAGACTAGACTGCTAGAGTTTTGTGTTCTAACTAATTAGATTACTAACAGCTAGTAGAGAGCTCATTTGTGCCGACAACACGGATAATTTCATAATATAAGAAAATTTCAAAAAATTTTAGAATTTCATTCAATAGGGCTAATGTCATTCTCATTAATGAAATATCTACTCCATATATATAAATATATGGGAAATTCTAGAAAATTCAGCCCATAGCATTCTTCATTCACTAGAGGAAATTTAATAAGCAAAATTCATAACTCAAAAGTTAGGGCTTAGATTCACTTATGTGTAAACACTGATAATTTGATAGGAATTTATGGGAATCATATCAACAATATACATGAACATCGTTCTAAGTGAAATCAACGAAAATAACCGTGAAACCTTTTCATACTCGAAAACTCAGGGCGTAAAACTAATAGAACAAATTGATGAGGATCTTGGGGGCACAAGGGAAGAGAAATCCCCTTGTTAAAACCCCACATACCTGGTTGAAGAATCTCTCTAAAGATATTGAAGCTGCTGCACCTTGGAGAGGAACCCTAATTCTTGAGCCTTGAGAGAAGAAAGGAGAAGAACTTACGATGGTTGTGAGAAGAGTGAGGGGTTAGACTAGGAAAACTCCTTTAATTCGACTCATAAGAAGCCTACACGACCTATTTTAAGAGTTAGAAACATACAAAATTACAAAAATAACCCTGGGAAAAATTTCTCAAAAATCTGTCTGTCTGGTGCCACGGGTCGTACCATGACTCGTGGTGGCTTCCTATGGGTCATGGTATGCCATTCGTGGCTTTTGGGAGGCTTAAAAAGATTGCTAGAACTCCTGGTACGGGTGCCTGGTACGAGTTGTACCTTCATACCACGAGTCGTACCAAGACTCGTGGTAACATGGCTGGTCCTATCCGCCAAACCTGATAGTGCTTTATTAAACTTGCCATAACGTTTACGCCAAACTCCGATTGATGTAAGGTCTGATACGTTAGAAAGAAGATTCAAAGGGATTTAAATTGATATGTTGGATCACCCCAAAACAATTCGTATAATAGGAGTTATGATCGTTTAAAGTTTTACCTTGCAAGAACTTTCATGAAAAACCCAATCGGTAGGAAGAATCTCAACTCAACTTTTTGCTAGAGGTTCCTTATAACCTTAACTTGTATCCAATGCACTTCTTATACTTAAGAATTTATTTTAACACCTTGTTTTCCTTAAATTCATCGGGTTCGGGTCTATCCACCTACCTAGAATTGTTCCAAACTTAGCCGAAAGTCCATGGTGTACAACATCTCAACTCACGACTGACATGACGATTCATACCATCATCTTACAACTCGTACTGAGTCTTTGTAGATACTGATACTTCCTTTAAAATTCTCTGAACCTCCTATATACGATCCTTCACTACGACTCGTACTACCCTGCTACGGTTCGTAGGATCCAATCTTGGTTTTACTTGCCTCTTCCTGCTAAACTCTCTGAATCATACTATGAAACCTTGGTACGATTCGTATTTACTTGGTATGAGTCGTGAAAGCCTTCCATGACTTCTGAATCTGATTTTCCTGAGCTCTCTGGACCACACTATGAGTCTTTGGTACGACTCGTACAATCCTCTTACAATTCGTACTGAGGCTCGTTCTGAGGACATTTTCCAACTTTCTCTATATGATCAACTTCAAATCCGGGGTTTAGTCATAGGGATTTTTGGGGTGTTACGTCCAACCTTGTATACAAGCTTTTCAAATGTTGAGGTTGGTAATGTTTTAGTGAACAAATCCGCCAAATTATCAACTGAACGAATTTGTTTAACATCTATTTCACCTTTCTTCTCAAGATCATGAGTAAAGAAGAATTTTGGTGAAATGTGTTTTGTTCTGTCTCCTTTAATGTATCCTCCCTTCAATTGATCTATACATGCAGCATTATCTTCATACAATATAAGTGAAATATCATTTTTCAAGGAAAAACTACACATTTCTTGAATATGTTGAGTCATTGACCTCAACCAAATACACTCCCGACTTGCTTCATGAATGACTATTATTTTTGCATGATTTGAAGAAGTGATAGCTATTGTTTGCTTCATTGAACGCCAAGATATAGTTGTGCCTCCATATGTAAACAAATAGCTCGTATGAGATCGAGCTTTATGTGGATCAGACAAATATCCTGCATCTGCATAACCAACCATTTCTGACTTGAATTCATTAGAATAAAATAATCTCATGTCAATGGTTCCTCGAAGATATCTGAATATATGTTTAACACCATTTCAATGTTTTCTTGTTGGAGAGGAGCTGAATCTTGTCAATAAACTTACTGCAAAACAAATATCTGGTCGGATATAATTGGCCAGATACATTAGTGCCCCAATTGCACTAAGACATGGAGTTTCATCACCAAGAAGATTTTCATAATTTTCTTAAGGTTGAAATGCATTTGTATTTATGTCAAGCGATCTCACAACCATCGGGGTACTCAACGGATGTGATTTATTCATGTAAAATCGCTTTAAGACTTTTTTAGTGTATGTTGAATGATAAACAAATACTCCATTTGTTAAATGCTCAATTTGTAGGCCAAGACAAAATTTTGTCTTACCAAGATCTTTCATTTCAAATTCTTTCTTCAAACACTCAATAACTTTTGAAAGCTCTTTAGGAGTGCCCATGATGTTCAAGTTATCAACATACACAACTATTATAATAAACTCAGATCCAGACCTTCTTATAAAAATACAAGGAAAAATAGGGTCATTTTTGTACCCTTCCTTCAGAAAATAATTGCTAAGATGATTGTACCACATCCGCCTTGATTGTTTCAATCCGTATAGGGATTTCTTAAGCTTTATTGAACAAGTATCTTGTGAACTTTTTTATGTTTCAGGAACTTTGAATGCTTCAGGAATTTTCATTAAAATGCCGTGGTCCAATGAGCCATATAAATAGGTTGTGACAACATCCATTGGCCGCATTTCAAGTTTTTCATGAACTGCCAGATTTATTAGATACTTGAAGGTAATTGCATCCACCACAGGAGAATATATCTCCATATAATCAATGTTAGGCCTTTGCAAAAATCCTTGTGCCACAAGTCGTGCTTTATGTCTTACAACTTCACCTTTTTCATTTTGTTTTCACACGAAAATCCATTTATACCCCACTGGCTTAACACTTTCAGGTGTTCGGACTATTGGTTCGAAAACTTCACGTTTTTCAAGTGAAGTCAATTCTGCTTGAATTGCGTCCTTCCAATTTGTCCAATCATTTCTCTGTCTACATTCATCAACAGATTTTGGTTCAAAATCCTCATCTTGTTGCATTATTTCAACAACATTATAAGCAAAAATATTGTCAACCACAATATCATTTCGGTTCCACCTTTTTCTCGTGGAGATGTAACCTATTGAGATTTCTTCATTCTCATTATTTTCTGTTATTTGGACCTCTTCATTGGTCTTATCATTTGTTATGTCTCGAGGCTCTTCTTGAGCAATTGCCTCTATATTATGATCATTTTGATCATTTATTTGTTTTCTTTTTCGAGAATTTTTATCCTTAGAACTGATTGGCCTACCATGTTTTATATGTAGTTTAGATTCATTAGCATGAATAATTTATTCTATCGGGTCATCAACTCGAACTGGAACATTTGCAGCTGGAATATAAGATTTAGTAACTTTTGGAAGGTTAGTAAATGCATATGGCAGTTGATTTACAAAATTTTGCAAATAAATCATCTTTTAAACCTCTTGTTCACATGATAATTCATTCCAATCTATCTCCTTTTCCAACTGCTTATTTTCTCCCCCTAATATTAGGTATGTTGATTCATCAAACCGACAATCAGCAAATCTTGTCGTAAATAAATCTCTAGTCATCGGTTCCAAGTATTTTATAATAGAAGGAGATTCATACCCAACATATATCCCCAACCTTCTTTGGGGATCCATCTTGGTGCATTGTGGTGGAGAAATTGGAACATTACCGCACATTCAAAAATTCTAAGATGAAAAATATTTGGCTCCTGGACAAAAGCCAACTGCAATGAGGAGAATTCATGATAACTGATAGGCCTTATATGCACAAGTGCTGCTGCATGCAAAATGACATGCCCCCATACTGAAATAGGCAATTTTGTCCTCATTAGCAATAGTCTAGCTATCAATTGTAGGCGTTTAATCAATGATTCTGCTGACCATTTTGAGTATGAACATGAGCAACCGAATGTTTAACGGTTATTCCAGTGGACATACAATAGTCATTAAAGGCCTGAGATGTAAACTCACCAGCATTATCAAGACGTGTTGTCTTTATTGCATAATCTGGAAATTGTGCTTTTAACCTTAATATTTGAGCCAACAATCTTGCAAAAGCCATGTTGCAAGTTGATAATAAGCATACATGTGACCATCTTGTAGATGCATCTATCAAGACCATATAATATTTAAATGGTCCACATGGAGGGTGAAGTGACCCACATATATCACCCAGTATACGTTCCAGAAATGCAGAGGATTGAGTCCCAACCTTAGCTGCTGATTTAATAACCAACTTTTCTTGAGAACAAGCAGCACAAGAGAATTCCTTTGATTAAAGAATCTTTTGGTTCTTCAAAGGGTGCCCATGTGAATTCTCAATAATTTTGCGCATCATATTAAAACCGGGATAGCCCAACCGGTCATGCCAAATGATAAAATCATTATAACCAATAAATTTTTTGTTTACTACGACATGTGATTCAATCATATCAACACTTATATGGTACAACCCAAAAGAAAATGCGGGTAATTTTTCATGCACAATTTTTGTTCCCGACTTTATTGTAGTAATATAATGGTATTCAACGTTTCCTTCATTTGCAGTCTCAACATGATAGCCATTTTGACGAATAACCTTGAAACTTAATAAGTTTCTTTGAGACTTACTACAATATAGTGCATTGTTAATAACCAATATTGATCCTCTAGGTAATAATAAGGTCACTCTTCCAGAGCCCTCAATCAATTTTGTACTACCACATATTGTATTAACATATGCCCTTTTCATAGTCAAATGAGATAAATATTTTTTTCTCTTAGTATAGTGTGAGTTGTAGCACTATCCAGAAGACACATATCTCCATTACTCATCTTGAATCCAATTGAAGACTGAAATTTTTTATTTATCTTCATAAAAACAAAGTACATCATGAGAAATAGGAAATCAAACAATATTGCAAGATAACTTAAGTACATTTCCTTTTTTCTTTCTTAGAAAATAAAAGCAACATAAAAAAAACATAACAACTAAAAACACATAAATAAAGAAACAACATAATTATTTTTTCCGGTAAATGATCAAATTTCAAATTTGATCCTCAAAGAAGTCTTCAACTTCCAAATGAGTAATAGCATCCAGGCCAGAAAATTCATCATCTTTTAAATCCAAATTTGCTTTAATATTGTCATCATATTTTTATGAAGGCTCTGCCTCAGCATCATTTTTAAAAGTCAAGTGTGATTCCACTCGGGCATTAGCAGATGAGGCACCACCTCTATTTGTCTTTCTTTTGAAATAATTTTGATAAAGCGTAGCAAAATACTCAGGCGTCCGACATTCATTCTTGCAATGACCTTTCATGCCACAACGATGACAATTGCCTTTTGAAGGATTTCTTTGAGAACCCATATTGTTCTCCCTTTTATGGTGACCACCACCACGACGATTATTATATCGTCCTTTTCCATTGCCACACCCATGCACATTATTCTGACCCCGATTTTTCTTTTTTCTTTTTTCAGACTGGTCATGTGCTTCAATAATATTTGCTTCCGTTAGTGGAGCAGTTCCAGTTGGGCGGGTTTCAGGATTTTTCAACAAAAAAGTATTATGTTGCTCTGCCACAAGAAGGCATGAGATCAAATTAGAATATTTTTTAAATCCTCTTTCACGGTATTGCTGTTGTAATACCAGATTTGAGGCATGAAAAGTTGTTAGTGTATTTTCCAACATATCCTCATCTTTTATATCTTCCTCACATAATTTTAATTGGGAAGTAAATTTGTAACAACAGATTTATAATCACATATAGTTTTAAAATCCTATAACCGTAAGTGAATCCACTCATAACGAGCTCTTGGCAATACCGTTGCCTTAAGGTGGTCATACCTTTCCTTCAAACCAGTCCAAAATTCAAATGGATCTTTCATTGTTAGGTATTCAACTTTCAATCCTTCGTCCAGATAATGACGAAGGAAAATCATAGCCTTCGCTTTGTCCTGACTTGATGCTGCATTACCCTGTGTAATAGTGACGCCAAGACCTTTAACGTCTAGGTGAATCTCAGCATCAAGTACCCACGAAAGGTAATTTTTTTCAGAGATATCAAGTGCCACAAACTCAAGCTTTGATAAATTTGACATGATGAAAACTATCACAAAAATAATAAAGTTAGAAATAATAATTATAATAACCATACAATTACTGTTGATATATATAGACACACACACACACACACCATTGTATACCTAAAGTTAATTAACAATTTATAAACTAAAGTGTTTAGGAATCAATAAAATAATAGAGAAAGAGTTACTAGGTGATATAATCACATAAAGAAGATTTCACCATAAAAATATAGCAACATAACTATTAACTCGCCTTAATCTAAAGCGAAACTAACACAACTTTGAGATGATATATTATTTATATTACTAGGTATATTAGATAAAAATCAACCATGTAATTGATGAAATCAATAAACATAGTTAATAAAGTGTTCTTTCTGTAATCTATATAATCTACTATCCCTTAACAATTCTAAGTAATTTTAGTTTAAATATGTTCACTAAAGGATCAAGCAGATAGATGAAATGACAAACAACTAAACATGAAAGAATGAATAATTATTTTAGCACTAAACAAATATTAGTGACTAAATTATTTAGTGAGTGTAATCACAGTAAGTAAAGCACACACCAAATTCCACATACAAAGTGCATAATATAACTTCAACATGAATGTACCTTTTTCTGAAGAAGAAAATAAACTCAACCTCAAGATGATGAATTTGGTTAGAACCTCGTACTGATAACGTGTTGTAAAATAAAGCTCAAAACAACAATGTAAAGAAACAATATAAAGAACAAGAGAAACAATAAGATAGAACAATATAAGATAATTTTTCTTCTTTCAAGTGTGTACAATTCATCCTCAAGACCTCTATTTATAGGATTACATTGAGGAGCACCAAAAGGTTGTCATAAACATGACATTAATCCTTGAGAATGTGGGGGAGATCAAGGGGTGTGGGTACTTTGAATGCGTCAGTACTTTGAATGTACTGAGTATGCGAGGGAAACATGAATGACATGAAAAAATAGTAACTGAGCTAGCATGACATGAAATGACCAATTGAAATGTTGAATACTAAAATCAACTGATATAAAACTAATATGGTCAAAAATGACCCAGGCTGATGGTCATAAACATGCCCTTTATCTGAAATACAGAGTCTGAGATACTGCACTGAGCTGATCTGGGCTGAAGAATCTAAGAGTAAATTGTACTGACTAGTGGGAGAGGCTATAACCGACATATAACCATGTGAGCTAGATGTAGAGTCTGATGTACACACCCCGTCGATAGGACCCAATATACCTTACCAAGGTATAAAGGCATGGACTGTGAAAATCATTGTCAAAAGGGGATCGTTAGCCAAGTAAATAAAACCTACGGTGGCAATGTAGTTCTGGAACCTAGGTGCGCTGGAACCCCGACCCTTTCGATGCTAAGTCTTACTCCCATTGGATAATCCTATTACTGCTACTATTGACAAGCGGATAGCTCGATACTGGGGTCCAAGACTATAATGACCCAGGGATACTGTCAGAGAGTTCCCTGAGCGTCTTATAGGACCAGATTTGAAAACTGAGTTCTAAAACTGGTCAGAGCTGCTTATCTAGGAGCATCGTAACCGTCTAGAGAACCAACTGATAACTGAACTGGGGTTCGGGGGCTGGTCAGAGCTATAATTGAATGTCATGACCGCCTAATGGACCAAATAATCTGAGTTCTGAGTCTTAGTCTGATAACTGGGAGGCACCACTGACACCTCGAAAATAGACTGGAGTCAAACTGATCAGTTGACATTTCTGGACAACACGGAGGTTGCTAAAATCTGACTGAAGCTAGACTGACGTGATTCTGAATGAGACTAGATTGATAGAGTTCTGTGTTCTAACTGACTAAATTACTAAGCAGCTAATAGAGAGCTCATTTATGCCGACAACCCGAACAAATTCATAATATAAGGCAATTTTCAAGAATTTTGGGAATTTCATGCAACAGAGCAAAAGTCAATCTCGTTAATGGGATATTTTCTCAACACACACACACACACACACACACACACATATATATATATACATGAAATTCTGGAAAATTCATCCCAAATCATCCTTCATTCACTGGAGAGAACTGAACACGTAAAATCATTACTCGAAAGTTAGAGCTTAAATTCACCTTTGTAATAACACTAAAATCTGATAAGGAACTGATGGAAATTATATCAACAATAAATATGAACATCGTTTTAAGTGAAAGCAATGAAAATAAACATGAATGCTTCTCATACTCGAAAGCTCAGTGCTCAAAATTGATAGAAGAAATTGAGGAGGACTTTGGGGACGCAAGGGAAGGAAAATCCCCTTGCTAAAACCCCACATACCTGGCAAAGAAACCTGGGGAATCTTCCTGAAAATCGAAGAGAAAAGTTTCACCCTAGCCCTTGCTCTGAAATACTCTGAGAGAGAATTCTACGATGTTCTTTTGAGGATTAGCGTGAGAATGAGGGGAGGAACCGTTTTCCCCCACTATAAAGTCTAAAAATGAAGCTAAAACGATATGGTTTAGGGTCCAAAAGCATAGGAAAGTCAAATTTGCCCTTATTGAAATTTTCCTGAAAAACAGTTCTGGCCCGACCACGACTCGTACCACGAAGTCACGACTCATGGTCACCTCACCATTTTTCTCAATCTTCTGAAACTGGCCACAACTCGCATACCACGACTCGTAGTACCATCCTACGGGTCGTACTGCCAGTCGTGGTAGCATCCACCCATACCAACAACGACTTACCCACGACTCCTTATCACGTCTCGTTGCTACGTCCTACGAGTCGTACCATGACCCGTGACTACTCACTGGCACCACTGAGAATTTCACCACGACTCCTAACCACAAGTCGTACCTACGCGTCACGATTCGTAGGACCACTCATGATATGACCTCAGGCTCCCAAACTTCATCACAGGTCGTAGGTCCTCACCACAATTCGTACCTCGAGTCGTCCTGGTGAAAAATTTCAAAGTTTTCTGCAGTTACCAACTTAAACTCCCGGGTCTATTCTTAGGCCCTTTCTGGGGTATTACATCTTAATTCAGATAAGTCACGGATTCCTTACTTAAGGATTAACCCAGATTACCAAAAACCATCAACATTCAACAACATGCATAAGAATTTTTTTACATAGAGACCTACTGGATATGTACAAAAGTTTGGTCAATAGTGGGATTGCTAGCTAACCCTAGCTACGGTAGCATCAAAAAGGAAATACCAATAAAAATAGCGCTACTTATGGAAGATTTCAGCACACAGGTGAAGATAAGATGTTGGAGATTTGGAGCAACTCGATTTTCCCCACAATCTGCATCGAAGGAAGATCTTCACTAGAGTCTTGACTGAGCACCTAGAAGATCATTTCCAACTGGATGATTCACCTGAGAACACAAAGAGTTAAGTCAGAAAGTGGAATCGGAAGAAGAATGATGCATCTGAATGAGAGATACCTTTTTGAGCCTAAGAAAGGATGAATGATTGAAGATTGGAGGTCGATTTATCACCCAAAGAAGAACAAGGTACAACTTCCAGTTGAAATAAGGAGGCATGTTTACAGAGTTAAAGGAAACCCTAAATAGGCGGAGAAGAAGAGAGGAAAGAGAAGGATTTCTGTTTTAGTATTGCTCTGAACAATGTATTTGATGATCTTAGTTTATTAATAAAAGAGCCCACGGCTCAAGTTAATTTAAAAAATAAAAAACTTTAATAAATTTAACATGATAAAAACTTTAAAAGAATAAAAATTAAGTGAATCAAGAATGATAAGGACAACTAATAATGAAAACTTTGGTAATCAAAAACTGCACGTACGGTTAATATATTATGTATCACAGCAAACTGAAAAGCTGTTGAGTGCTAGATTAGTGTCACAGCCACAATCTTTTTTATAGCTACAAAAACTTCAAGGAACATAAGCACTAGGAAGAAAAAAATCCTTCTTGATTAGTGTTGCAGTCACAAACTTTTTTTTTAAAAAAAAAAATAACTACAAAAATTGTAAAGAAGACTAGCATCATGAAAACAATTCTTTAATATATGCAAAATGGACTAACTAAATAGAAGTGGACTAAATAAAACTGAATATATATAAGCAAGTATATACTTATTATCAGAAATCAGAAGTTAAGACAATTAAGCCAAATAATTTTAAGAATTATATCATAGGTATATTTCTCGCAAGAAAAGTACAGATTTCGTATAGATAATATATTGTAAAATCAAACTCAAAATAACAAAATAAAGATCAAGAGAAATAATATAGAACAAGAAGAATAATATAAGATAACTTTTTTTTTTTTCAAGTGTGTACAATATGATTCTCACGATCTCTATTCATAGAATTACATTTAGGAACATTAAAATATGTCATAAACATGATATTAATATTAGAAAATACGGAAAAGATTAGAAAGATGTGGAAAATCAATAAAGAGATAATAAAAATATGTGTATTACTACACATAATAGTAAAAATTACATCTCGAAGTTATGAACATTTATAATTAAGTAATAATCTATACCTATATCTATTATTAAAAGGAGAGAATAAAGGCTCTACATTAAGCCAAGTGACAAGACAATAAAATGACATGTGTCAACTTAAGAACAAATTTGTTATGGTAGGTAAAAAATTAGTTATTAGTCGCTGTTTTTAAATTTGAAATTATGATTTTTTTCAATTTAGAAATACATTTTTCTTAGTTTGAAAAAAAATGAAAATTCACTTAAAAGATGTCTATCCCACGTTTGCAATTTTTTAAAACCAAAAATCAGCCAAATACGTAAAAAATTCAAAAACCACCAAAATTATTGTACCATCAGCAGACTATTATATTATATGTGTGTATTTTTATATGTACAATCCTGTTCTCGAAATTAAGTGCATTGGCTGTAAATAGGTCTGGGCAAAGAGACGAGTCGGTTCGGAGCTTGGCTTGGTTCGACTTGGCTCATTTTGAAAAAAAGTTTGGCTCGGTTTGGCTGGCTCGATTTAAGAAATAATATCCTTTCATGAAGCTCAATTACGAAGTACATTAGAAATTAACTTAACATATTATGTTAATTTAACATTATATAATTAATATTTATTCAATGTTAGTAAATTTTTAACCACAATGTAACTTAAGCCTACTATATCAGTATGAGTGTTCTTAGTTCGATTTGGATTGATTTTTTATTATAATCAAAATCAAATCAAATTTTCACCTATTAAAATCAAGTCAAATCAAACATAATACATATTCATCAATTTGGTTGTTGTCGGATGTGGTTATGTTTTTTTCAATTTTTAAAAAATCTAATGTTATTCGTCTCTTTATTTTTCTTCCTGCACTTATTAAGAAAAAATAATTATTTGTCAACTTATAATCCTTTGATATCCTTTTATTATGGTGAGCATAATTTCTTTAAATTATTGAGAAAATGTCTTGAGATCTATAAGTATTAATTAGGTAAATAAAATTTACAAAAAATATAAAAAAGTCTAAATTCAGAAAGAAAAGAAAAGAGGAAGCTGAAAGTGTTGGTCCTAGTGGAACCGTTACAAACCAAAATTATGATGCCTTCAATTCCAATTAGAGAATAAATCACCACCACAATGGAGAAGAATGAAAAAAATATCATGGCTATATATATTGTTTTGAGGATATTGTCTCTCTATCTTCTATCTTTTTCATAGAATACATAGCTTCTAAAAAACAAAACTTAATATCTTGGTTTTCAGTTATTTAACTATACTCACATAATTGATATGATGTGGGATAAAAGTGAAACAACAACTTTTGTTACTTTTAGGAATTCAAAGGCTAATGGTAAGGGATATATGATATAATGATTTTTGATTGCTCGCAAATATGTGAACTACTAGAATTTGGGGAGAAGAAGTCCTATTGAATTTAGATCTTTCCCTTTGTCATCTTTAAAAAATAGATAGCAGTATTCTTTAATTTTTTTGAAGGCTTTTCAAATATAGTCAGCAGGACGCAGGTGAGTTGCCTCAGGAACAAGGTGTTGGGTTTTCAGCTTTTAAAAAACTGAAAATAATAAGAATAGGAGGAGAAGGGGTAGTTGTATTTGAACAAAAGGGGAAACCATAATATCA
The DNA here is from genome assembly GCA_018107945.1 of Datura stramonium. Classification (NCBI taxonomy): domain Eukaryota; kingdom Viridiplantae; phylum Streptophyta; class Magnoliopsida; order Solanales; family Solanaceae; genus Datura; species Datura stramonium. The sequence goes on from JACEIK010000361.1 coordinate 291,862, forward strand.
CCAATCATAATACATGAGAAAGCCAGACATTACATGATGAAAAATCAGAGACCAAAATAGGACAAGATTAACAACATCAAAGGCAAATAAAGAAAACACACTAAAGCAGAATCAACCGGTTTATACGCAGACTCTTGAGAATTATTTGAGTACCCACTACACATATTGTAGCCACCTCACCCTCCATCCTCTATGTTAAACAGAACAATATCAGTGGCCGGCCGACCGACAGACAATAGCATTCCTGGACTACGCACTTTGGAAATAGAACTAGTAATACAATCAATTTTGCAACTGTTAAAAAATTATGGCAATTTCATTATTATATATTGCTACACGGCATCAAATATGTGGCTTGCACTCAATATATCCTTTGCTTCACTCTTCTTCCATTCACATCAGTGCCATCTAGGATGTGCCCACCGTGTATATAAGAAATGATTGCATGTTCATTCATCCCAGCAACATACTTCAGCAATTCCGTGATGACAGAAGGACAACTCTCCTTTAAGTGATCAAATCCCTCCGATTGCATCACAGCTGTGATAACAATTTTTTTTTTAAAAAAAAAAGTTAGATTCATTTAACAGGCCATATCAAGTACGTCTGTGGATGCATCACAGATTATTTAACGGGACAAATAGCTGAAGTGCAGATAGATGATATCTAGCCAAAAGTTTGTGCTGACCGCAGTGCAAACAAGATGTTCACACCAAAGTGTCCAACCAGGAAAATCTTTTGATAGCCCATTCAAAAACTATTCACTTATCCCACACAACACAATTTCAAGGTCCGGCTGCAGAAAAATGAAAAACTCCAATACTGCAAGCTAAAATGAAACTACACTTTGAAGACTAAGAGATATTGTAGCAAGCACAAGAACACCAATAGATGTGATTAAATAGTGGCTCAATTATAAAATTGATGAAAGAGTAGTTCTCCAATTAATAGGCGTCCAAGTACTTCACCTTTCAAATTCTCAGGCAACGCGATGAACCTAAGACACACAGATTTCAGTTGGACACAATGATGCTGATCTGCCAACGCTAAAGTTGTAGCTACAGTGTTGATTGTAACATCCTCACAAAGTTTAGCCTCACAAAGTGCTCTCAATCTCTCAAGGCCATACTGGTCAGCTGCAGCAAGCAGATGCTGAGCCATTAAAGCAACTGCCCACTTTGTATCGAGACCCACAAGCTCTTGTAAATCAGGGAGGGCATCCCAATAGATGAAGTGGAGCAACGCCTGAAAAGAGGAGAAGCCAAAAAAAAAAAAGATAAGCTCTAACAGATGCCAAGATTCTCTTTTTAAATTAAAAATCATAGATGCCAAATTCACTATGTTCAAACTTAGAAAAAAATAACTGTAGTAAAAAGAGTAAGAGCTATCTTATGACAATCTGCAGAGATATCTGAATGCATAGTAAAATGAGGAAACAGTACAAAGTAAAGCATAGCAAAGACTAAAAGAGAAAAGCAATAATCCTGATGGACTCTAAGGAGGAAAAAGAAAATGCAGATATTTTGCAAAGCCAAATTACCAGAGCCAAAAGTGCCATAGCCAACATAGAAATCACTAGGGAATATAACAGGAGACAAAACACCTCTAGAGTCGACAGATATCGTAGGTGTTGAGCTCAACTCCAGTATTGCAAGCCAAGCTCACCTCAAATACCAATAAGATCAAACCCATCTTGAGCTCTATGCATATAATTAAAACACTTGAACTTGACCTCATCTGGCCCAGGAAGTAATGCTCCCCTCCCATTGATCTCAAATTATATTAATCCTAAAGAAAATAATATTTAAGCATTGGAAAGAGCTAGAGCAATTCAAGTTAGGGTCCCTTAATGTCTATGCTCAAAATTGAGTTTGAGAAGCCCATACTATAAGTAACAAAATGTTCCTCACCAACTCTGACAATTTGTGGTTCTAACTTGCTGCTGCTAGGATGGAACAGCAAAAAGAAACTTTGATCTCTCTCTCTCTGTCTCACACACACACATTGTTTCGCTATTATTTCCTGATTTTAGGGGACCATTACCTGGTTTACATGTAATTTTGTGAGAACAGAAAAAAAATATAAGAAAGAAGAGAATCTAGAGAGAGGGTTCACTCCTGTTCTTTAAGCCTTATGAAGCTAACAGTAGTGGTGTCAAAGGCTCATTGTGTGTTTCACCTTACTTAGCTGGCATTTTAGTTTAAGCGCTACAAAGTGTTGTCAAAGGCCCGCTTAAGGTGGCACACTTAAGCCTTTAAGCTCAGGGAGGGTGCTTCGCCTTGCTTAAGTTGCACTTCAAAGTAGGCAAGCACTAAGGCATGCACCTCATTGCCCAGGAGTTCTATCTTGAATCTAGCAGTACAAAACAACAAATATAATCGGCAAACAAGTGTATTAGTCAGTTGTAAAGAAAATTATATTTTTCTTGAATGACATATTCTTACTTTTTTTCCCTTCATTGCACCTTTTTTCACTGAAGCCCACTTAAATTGCAGTTTGTGCTTAAAGCCCCAATTGACCTGGAGCTCTCTTTAGAGCTTTTTCGCCTTAGACTACACCAGCGTTAAGGTCCTAAGGAACATAACGGGGCAGCACTAGACAATAGATATAGTTGGCAAATCAATATGATAATTGTTAAGAAACTATATGAATGAATATTAGCGATTAAGAGTAAAGTTAAAATTTTAGTACTAGAAAGCTAGCTCCAAGAATATAAATTACAACATCTCACCTAAATCAGAAATTTAAATCATTTCTAACTTGATTGACGTGATTTTACTTGATAAATGCATTTCAATTCTTTAGTCCAAATAGTTATTGTTGTGCTTGTAGTTCCTTTTCATTGCGTTACATATATTTGTTATTATTTCTTCTTTAGCGCCTTTCTTTGTTAAAGACCACACTTTAATTAGCTTTGCGTTTAAACCCTTAGTGCTTTTTTTTGCTTTCTGCTTCCAACTACTATGGCTAACAATATACTAGTTTCAGAAAATTCAACCCAACTCCTACTACATAAACCCGATTGAAGATAAACAAGACTATAAGATTACTAGTAGTCGTAGGAATCCAACTTATCTTAGTAAAGTTTACTTTCCTCCCCTTAAACCTACATATCCGTGAAGCACAACCGGTTGCGACAAATTAAGGATAGCTAGCAGGATTCCAACTTGCAATAAAGGGTGACTAACTAACAGTGTTATCAAAACAAAAAGCGCAACAGAACTCTAAGGTTTGTTGGGGCTTTAAGTGCAAATAAAGGGTGGGCTTTTGAAAAAAATGCGCAAACAGAGAAAAATACAAAAATATATGTTTGGTCCAAGACTAATAATTATAATCATGAATGACAAATATATAAACAACGAAATTGAAAAAAGAATTACGACAAAGTAAAATATCAATTTTTTTGTGTCGCCCCTCAGAAAAGGAAGAGGCTCATTGGCAAGGGAAAGTATGTCTTAGAATCTTAATGACGACACTGAATCAAACATTAGGCGAAGCGCTCAACACGTTTGGAGCCTCGCTTCAGAGCGTAAGCGCGCCTTTGACAACACTACTAACTACTGTTAAGCCAAAATCCAAATTTCAGCGCCATTATTACTCCCTCCATTTATGTGACATTGTTTGGATCAGCACAGAGTTTATGAAAGAAATGAAGCCTTTTGAAACTTTTGGTCCAAAACATGCAATGCATTGGTGCGGCTCTAAAACTTTTGGAACTTGTGGTCTTAAACATAAAGATTTTTGTGGTTATAAAAGTTTCTCATCAAGAGTATAATGAGAAGTGTAAAGTTAATTGTTTCCAAGTTAGAAGTGCTTTTAGAACGAACTAAAAAGAAAAAAGTCACTTAAACTGGAACAAAGAGTTCAAGACGGAAAAAGGGCTTTTAAAGCATTTGGTCGATAACATTCCGGAAACTTTCATGGCTATAAAGTCACGTCAAAAAGGATAAACAGGAAAGTTTAAACTTAAATTGTTTCCAGATATAGAAAGGTGTCTTATTTTGGGACAAACTAAAAGTGGAAATGTCACATAAAATGAGATAGGAGTAACAGACAACACAAATCAAATGCTAATACATAGTTTCACGAAGATAGGAGAATAAAAGGTTGTGGAAATACAATCTCCAAAAATTCTGCTGATAAAAAATGTAACCCTGCATATTGTAGCATTAGCAACAAATATTACTCAGGAAGGGAAATGAAAACACTCAAGTGCATGTCAACCTACCAGCACAAAAGACAAAATCGCGAACCAAAAAAAAAAAGGAAAAAAAAGAGAACTACAATAGACATTAGTCATTCGGCCATGCCATGTGTATTTACCAGCATTTTTTAGTTTTTAGATTAGAACACTTAGATTAACTTGTAGCAACAATGGGCAAAATACCTCCCTTCATAAAGAATAATACTCCATCCCTTCGAAAATAAATGAATTTCTGTCACTTTTTTCTATGGTCCAAAAGGAATGAATTTTTCAAAGTCCAAAGCTGTATTAATTAATTATTTCCAAAATTATCCTTCTCATAAATGGGGTTTTCAACTATCTCTAGTTTTAAGAAAAACTTGAGAAGAAGCAAAAGGATAATATTGACAATTTTTTTTTGAGACTAGGGTAATATTGACAAATTACCATTTGATTAACGTCATTAACTTTCTTAAGAGGTGTGCCACACCCCAAAATTTATTTATTTTGGATGGGAGGGAGACAACAGAAGCGGGTCAACAGACAATGCGAAAGAAAAAGAGGATCTCAAACCTTGAATACTGGAGCTTGTATTTCTTCAACTTTAATACTTTGTACATTCTCTTCCTTCAATGGACCAAAGAGTTGTGCCCGAAGCACTGGGGAGCGGGCAGCAAGAACCAACTTGTGTGCAGCAAATACTTCACCTTCAACTTCAAACTTTATATCAGCTCCCTCTCCACTCTCTAGGAGCTGCCCAAAATGAAGCCCAATGTCTGACGGGGGCACAGGCAGGGAGAAAGTCTTCGGAGTTTCATTGTATGATCTAACAACACCAACAGTACATTGGATCAAGAGACAATCATCTTTAAGATAGTCTGATGATTCTAATAATGTTCTCCTGAAAAAGCGTTTATAGCCCCTGCAAAGGCAACCATGAAACTGGAAGTGGTCAATATATACACTGATGGAAAAAGCAATACAAGAGTACATGTGCTATAGAACTAAAATTCCCCAAATTTTTTTTCCTAAAATGATAATAAGCTAATAAAATAAGTTCCCTAAATATCCCTATCATAGATTTGGCTAATCCAAAAAGGAAGTACAGTTTTGGAATGAGAAAGTTCTTTTTTCACACATCACTTTCAGCATTGTGAAGCAAAAG
>JACEIK010000361.1:309340-321118 GCA_018107945.1 Datura stramonium
ATACTAGTTTGGCCACTTTGGTGACTAACAAACTATATGAACATAAATGCACACATAAAATAGATATCGTAAAATTTATGCAGGTAAATATGTTTAACATTCTAGTTTGACCACTTTGGTGACTAACAAACTATAAACATGCTACATGCATAAAATAAATATAAATATTATGTATGTACTTGTTTTAAACGTACTAGTTTGGCCACTTTGGTGACTAACAAACTACATAACTTTAAAAACACATACGTTAATTATTATTCAACATAAATATTACATTAGTTATTGCACAAAATAAGAATTACATCACAACTAATACATTATGTGGGATTTATGTGCAATTATCAAGGTTCATACATTCCAGAATGCAATATGATTATTTTTAATGGCCTAAAATATTTGAATGGCAAGGAGCCAATTATTGCAACCCAAAATCACAATTTGTTGAAGACTTAAAATAATTAAGATTTTATTTCAAAGACCATTAAGGATTCACCATAATAAGAACGACCCACAATTACATTAAAATTTGACAGGAACCCATTGCATTAAAATTTAAAGTCCTAACCCAAAAATATTTCAAAGGCTTTCTCATAGTTTGGACCATTACCTTTAATGCCCTCACTTAAGTTTTGAAAAATTGTGACGTTCTGATTTTATGAGGCAACAAAACGACGAACAAAACGACGACACAATTAAAGTTTACAAAACTCTTTCGACGAAGATTATCGGTTCAAGCAATTCAGGCTCTGATACCACATGTAAGTTTAATCTTAACGCATGTCAGGATCTTAAACACGATAATCTTACAGAGAGACACATAAAATATACCTGAAGCGGATGACATTATTGCAGAGAGAAGCGGAAGCGTTAGACGTTAGTAGAGAATTGGTTTCTACCTCATTTCCCTAGCCTTACGTTACCACAACCGTCAGCGATGGAAAAAAAAGTTGAGAATATGTGGTAACCCTAATGGGTGGAGGCAGAACCATTTATAAAGGTTAAATTAATTAATACCTAATCCCATACGTCCATCAAATAACCGGTGTACGGACGAGATCTATTCCTCTGTCACGCCCCGAGCCTATACCCTGAACGTAACACGGTACTTGAAGCCACAAGTGACTCCAAGTCAACCCCTGGTCTACCATTCACTAGCATTCTGAGTAAACATGCACAACGGAACTTTGAAATAGTATCATAAAACATTTATGAAAGACAAGTCTGAAAACATAAAGTTCAAACAATTGAATAATACTGATAAATCTGAAAACCATGTCTGTTTGAAATCCATCTAACTGAGGAGTTGCTGGGACAAGCCCCCAGCTAACTCTAAGTCTAACTGAAACTAATACATGACTGAAAGAAAGAAAATAATGCCCTTGGATGATGAGGACTCACACTTCAACTGTTGCGATGGAGAATCTGAATTGCGGCAACTAGCGATGCTGAGTTTGAGAACCTGCAGTTGTATCATGAAATGATACAACATAAAAGTATGCGTCAATACTTTGAATGTACTAAGTATGCGAGAGGAATATACTGATAGATGTAAATGACTGAACTGGAAAGGCATTCAATGACCAACTAATTATCTGAACTGAAATAATCTAAAGTATCTGAGATGGTCAAAATGAAGATGTCTAGTGGTCAAAGACATGCCCTAAATCTGTAATAATGAATTTGAAATACTGCACTGAACTGAACTGATAGGTCTGAAACTGGACTGGACTGACTTGTGGGAGAGTTTATAATCGATATTTAACCACGTGAGCTAAACGTGGAGTTCGATATATACACCCCACTGACAGGACCTAATATACCTTGCCAGGGTATAAAGACATAAACTGGGTGATCTAAAAACTCTAGGGCCAGTCGGGCAAAGTAATACTGTAACCTACACTGGCAACGTAGTTTTGGAAACCTGGATGTGCTGGAACCCCGACCCGCTTGGTGCTAAGTTATACTCCCAATGGAAAACCTAAACTGAACTACTAAGATGATAGCTCAAAACTGGGGTCCAAGACTAGTCAGGGACGTATAACTGAATGTACCCCGAGAGTCTTATCGGACCAGATTCTTAAACTAGATTCTAGACTGGTCAGAGCTGCTTGTTTGGAAGCGTCGTAACCGTCTAAGAACAAGCTGTAACTGAACTGGGGTCCTGGAGCTGGTCAGAGATATACACTAAAATGTCATGACCGCCTAATGGACCAGATAACTATAATCAAAGTCCGATTCTGAAAACTGAGAGGCACCACTAACACCTCGGGAAAAGATTGAAGTCAAACTGATCAGTTGACAATTTTGTGAATGATTTTGAAGAGATTCTACGTTCTAACTGGTCTGAATTAGTAACAGCTAATAGAGAACTCAACTTATCCCAACAATACGGAAATTTTCGTAATATGTCAAAAAATTAAGAATTAAAGAAATCTCATCCGACAAGGCTAAAATCCTTCTTATCAATGGAATGATTTCTCAACATATATATAGTAAGAGTTTCTAGGAAATCCATCCCAAAACATTCTTCATTCACTAGATAGAATTTAATAGGCAAAAATCATTACTCGAAAGTTACGGCTTAAATTCAGTTTTGTGCGAACATTGAAAATTTAATTATGCACTGATGAAGATAATATAAACAACCAACATGGATATTTATTCTAGGCGAAATTAACGAAAAACAACATGGAAATCACTCGTATTCGAAAGTTCAGGGCTAAAACTGATAAGGGAGTTATGGGAGGATTTTGGGAGACACAAGGGAAGGACAATTCCTTTGTTGAATTTCCACATACCTGATGAAGAAACCTGGAGAAATTGCTGGAGAATTGAAGAAGAAGGATTTGCCCTAGTTTGAAGCTCTGAACTGCTCTGAGAGGAACCCTACGTTTTGTTTCTAGGGAGTTTAAGTGGGGAATGAGGAAAAGAACCCATTACCCCCACTAAAACGTCTAAAACTGATGCTAAAACGACGTAGTTTAAAGCTTGGGAGGGTATAAAATTACTAAATAGCCCTTAGAAATTCATTGGGAAAAATTGCCAGGTGTCCCTAACGGGTCGTGGTGACTGACCACGGCTCGTGGTCACTCCCGTCAGGTACATTGCCTGGAATCCTCAGTAGGTCACCACGAGGGACTTAACGAGTCGTGGACCACACTGGTTCACTGCTGAAGATTTAACCCTAGACTAGGTAATGAGTCACTTAACGAGTCATTGCCACAGGTGACGACTCGTTTCACCCACTCGTCAAGTACACTAGTCAACTAAAAATAGTCTCAACTCAGGCCTGACCACGATCCGTGATGTCCCTCGTTAGGTACACTTCCTCTCTCCTCACGATTCACTTAACGAGTCGTGAGGTTGCTTTACGACTCGTTAGGTAGGCTGTCCTGCAACATTTCTGCAGTTTTTTTTAGATTTTCTGATTTAAGTTCCGGAATTATATTTTGAGTTTTCGGGGCATTATAATATCTCCCCCTTGTAAACATTCGTCCTTGAATGTTAGAAAACACACAGGAAGCAGAAAAATAGCAATCAAAATTTCCAGATACTGCTCATTGGACTTCAAACTGCCGGAATGACTACTCTATTTCAAAATACATAACTAAACTGGATTTACTTATCATACATACATTCAAAAACATAAAAGAGACTTGAACATATGAATTGAGTCATGAAAACTAAACTGAGTTCTAGGGTCATAGCTAATATCTCAAGCTGTACTGGAGCCGGTAGGGAACAAGTGCGGGTATTTGGCCATCACATCTGCTTCAGCCTCCCACGTAGCTCCCTCAACCTAATGATTTCTCTATAAGACTTTAACTGAAGCTATTTCTTTTCTCCTTTACTTACGAACATGACGGTCAAGGATTCAGACTGGTACTTCCTCATATGAGAGACTATCTTTTATTCCTACACTTTACTGTCCATTGGCACAAGTGAGGTTGGATCTCTGATGCACTTCTTCAAAAGTGACACATGGAAAACTGGATGTACAACTGCTAATTTTGAAGGTAGCTCTAGTTCATAAACCACATTGCCGATACACCTCAAAATTCTATAAGGTCCCACATACCTCGGATTGAGCTTCCCCTTCTTTCCAAACCTCATCACACCTTTCATAGGCGAAATTTTCAGGTATACCCAGTCATCAACTGCAAACTCCAACTCTCTTCTCCTCACATCGACATAAGAATTTTGGCGGCTCTGAGCCATTTTTAGCCTTTCTCGGATGAGTTGAACTTTTTGCATTGCCTCGTGAACCGAGTCTGGCCCTATCACGGTAGTTTCTCCAACTTTGAACCACCCTATAAGAGATCTACACCTTCTACCATACAATGCTTCAAATAGGGCCATCTGGATGCTGGAATGGTAGCTATTGTTGTACGCAAATTCGATAAGAGGTAAATGGTCATCCCAATTACCCTTAAAATCAATTGAGCACGCTCTTAGCATATCTTCTAGGGTTTGAATGGTCCGCTCTGCTTGCCCATCGGTCTACGGATGAAAAGTAGTGCGGAGTTTGACCTGAGTGCCAAGTCCCTTCTGAAAAGACTTCCAGAAATGGGAGGTGAACTGGGTACCCTTGTATGAAATAATGTCCAATGGCACCCCATGAAGTCTAACCAGCTCCGAATATAAAGTTTAGCATAGTTCTCAACTGAATCTGTGGTTTTGACTGGGAGGAAATGTGCTGGCTTAGTCATTCAGTCCACTACTACCCAGATTGAATCATGCTGCTGACGAGTCCGAGGTAGACACGTAATGAAGTCCATGTTTACTTCTTCCCACTTCCATGTGGGTATGCTGATATCCTAGGTCATACCTCATGGTCTCTAGTGTTTTACCTTAACTTGCTGGCAATTCAGGCACTTAGCTACAAATTCAGCAATGTCTCTCTTCATTCCATTCCACCAGTAAATATCCCACAAATCGTGGTACATTTTTGTAGCATCAGGGTGAATGGTGTATCTCGAGCTGTGCGCCTTATCCAGTATCTGCTGTCTCAACTCACCAACATCTGACACGCACAATCTGCCCTGGTAACGAAGCACCCCATCTCCCCCTTGGGAGAAGGCCTCAACCTCCTCTTCTGAGGACTGCTTCTTTAAGTTTAAGTAGAAATGGATCTTTAGCTTGCCTGGATTTAACTTCTACTACCAAAGATGAATCTGACCCGCTTTGTATTACCACGCCACCTTCAGCTGAATCCACCAACTACACCCCTAACCGAGCTAGCCTGTGAACTTCTTTCGCTAGCTCTCTCTTGCCTTCCTCAATGTGAGATACACTTCCTATAGACTGCCTGCTTAGGGCGTCAGCTACCACATTGGCTTTGCTCGGGTGATACAGTACACTCATGTCGTAGTCTTTCAGGAGCTCTAACCACCTTCTCTGTTGGAGGTTTAGGTTCTTCTGGATGAACATGTACTGAAGACTCTTGTGATCCGTGAGTACATCCACATGAGCCCCGTATAAGTAGTGTATCCATACTTTTAACGCGAATACCACCGCTGCCAACTCTAAGTCATGAGTTGGGTAATTCTTCTCATGAACCTTGAGTTGTCTGGAGGCATAGGCTATCACTTTGCCCCGCTGCATCAGAACGCAACCGAGTCCAACTCTGGAAGTGTCACTGTAGACAACTAACCCATCTGACCCTTTCTACAAGGTTAACACTGGAGCGGTAGTGAGTCGAGTCTTCAACTCCTGAAAAATCTTCTCACACTTGTCTGACCACTGAAATTTCACTTTCTTCTGTGTTAACTTGGTCAGGGGAGATGCTATGGAGGAGAAACCTTCCACAAACCGTTGGTAATAACCCCCTAAGCCCAGGAAACTCCTGATTTCAGTAGGAGAGGTAGGTCTGGGCCAATCCTTCACTGCTGCTATTTTATGAAGATCTACCTGTATTCCTTCAACTGAGACCACGTGACCCAAGAAAGTCACAAACTTCAACCAAAATTCGCACTTACTGAATTTGGCAAACAACTGGCGGTCTCTGAGTGTTTGAAGCACTATCCTCAGGTGATCTACATGCTCTTCCTCATTTCTGGAGTATACCAGAATGTCGTCGATAAATACAATGACGAACATATCTAGGTACTGCTTGAAAACCCTATTCATCAAATCTATGAAGGCTGCTGGAGCATTTGTTAACCCAAAGGACATCACCACAAACTCGTAGTGACCATACCGAGTTCTGAGTGCTGTTTTTGATATGTCACTCTCTCTAACTCTTAACTGATGGTACCCTGAACTGACATCGATCTTGGAGAAACAACTGGCTCCCTAAAGTTGATCAAATAGATCATCAATTCTAGGTAGAGGATACTTATTCTTAACTGTGACCTTGTTCAGATGACGGTAATCTATGCACATTCTGAAGGTACCGTCTTTCTTGCGCACGAATAACACTGGATCACCCTAGGGAGAGATGCTGGGTCTAATAAAACCCATGTCAAGAAGATCTTTTAGCTGCTCCTTCAACTCCTTAAGCTCAGCTGGAGCCATTCTGTAAGGAGCGATGGAGATAGGCTGAGTATATGGGAAGAGATCTATTCCGAAGTTTATTTTCTGTTCAGGGGGAACTCCGGGAAGATCCTTAGGAAAAACATCTGGGAACTCGCTGACTACTGGAACTGACTGGATGGTTTGGGTCTTAGAGTTGGAATCCTTGACTCGAACCAGATGATATAGACATCCTTTGGAAATGAGTTTCTAGGCCTTAAGGTAGGAAATAAACCCACCCTTAGGCGCTGAACTGCTGCCCGACCATTCTAGCATTTGTTCGTTAGGAAACTGAACTTGAAAACTCTGGTTCTGCAATCAACTGAAGCATAGCAGGAGTGTAACCAATCCATGCTGAGAATAAGGTTGAAATCGACCATGTCTAGCTCTAGGAGATCTGCTGGAATTACTTTGTTCAAGACTGATATTGGGCAATTTCTATACACCCGGCTGGCTCTAATTGACTCACCAACTAGGGTGGAGACTGAGAATGGTTCTGAGAGGACCTCTGGACTTATATTGAATTGAACTGCTATATAAGGAGTCACGAACGAAAGAGTAGCTCCTGTATCTAAGAGGGCATATACGTCTAGATGGAAGAGACGTAACATACCAGTAACTACATCAGGTGAGCTTTCCTGATCCTGACGGGAAGATAGAGCATAGAAACGATTTTGGAGTTGACCGCCATCTGTACCTGATGTGTTAGCCTTCTGGGATGGTCGACCTGCTGGAGCTGATGATGTGGTAGAGTGTGATCTCCCTCGTCCTGTTGACGGGCACTCCCTAAGCTTGTGTCTAAGCTGTCCACACCCAAAGCAGCCCTCCCGTCCCTGAAGGCATTCTCCTGGGTGATTCCTACCACACTTGGGACAAGCTGGATATTTGTTCCCAGTACTGTGAGCTTGAATTGAGTGCCAGATGACCCACCTCTCCGATCCTGACGAGACTAAAAGGTTGGGGCGTTAGCTGAGCTAGGTGCTGGGGCCCTCTACTGTTGCTGCTGCTGTGAGCGGTTACCACCGCTAGATCTCTGATGGCCGAAATCTAAATGGACAGTTCTTTCCTGCTTGTTCTTTCTCTCCATATCCTTTATATTCTCAGTCTCAATTTGTCGGGCATAGACAATCAGACTAGACAGGTCCATGTCCTTGATCAGCATCGTGGTCCTGCACTCCTTGAGGACCAGATTAGATACCCCATTTACAAACATCAGCATGCGGGCCCTTGGCTCGGCTACCATCTCTGGAGCATACTTTGATAACTTGGTAAACTCCAAAGCATACTCCTCCACTATCCCGTTGCCCTGACGCAAGTTCATAAACTCTGCCATCTTCGCCTCCCTCAGCTCCCGGGGAAAAACCTATCCAAGGAAGCTGTATGGAACTTCTCCCACTCCATCGGTCCTGCTCTCGCTGGCCGTCCCTCTTTCCATTGTTCATACCAGACCTGGGCTACTCCTTTAAGCTGGTAGGCAGCCAAGTCGGCACTCTCCGAGGGACTGAAACCCATAATCCGGGTGATCTTTTTAATTCCATCTATGAACTCTTGTGGGTCCTCTCCCACCTTTATTCCATAAAAATGCAGGGGATTCATCTAGGTAAAACATCGTACCCGAGCAGCTTCTGTAGACCCATTTGTGGCTACCGGAACCACCTGCTGATTCACCTGATTGGTCATGGTTTGAGCCAGTAACTGAATGGCCGCTCTAAACTCTGCAGTAGAAACCAAATCATTTTGAGGAGCTGATGGGGCTGGTGGGGCAGGTCTGTTGGCATTTTTGGCCCTCCTTCCGTTACCGCATCTAGGAAGCATGGTTCACTGAAATGAAGTAGAGTACGAATTAGAAGGACACTTCTGGAATTTGGACTTTGACACACGATAAAGAATATGAACAAAAGGAAAATTTTCTAATAACATCTCGTAGCCTCCTCGTCATAAGTGTGGCGCGCTTCACATCCATGAAAAGGAATCTACTCAATGCGACTTTCAGACATTCCAAGGATACTCTAAACCTAGTGCTTTGATACCAAGTTTTTCACGCCCCGAGCCTACACCCTAGACGTAATACGGTACTTGAAGCCACAAGTGACCCCAAGTCAACTCCTGGTCTACCATTCACTAGCATTCTGAGTAAATATGCACAACAGAACTTTGAAATAGTATCATAAAACATTTATGAAAGAAATGTCTGAAAACATAAAGTTCAAACAATTGAATAATATTGATAAATTTGAAAACCATGTCCGTCTGAAAGCTATCTAACTGAGGAGTTGCTGGGAAAAGGCCCCAACTAACTCTAAGTCTAACTGAAACTAATACATGACTGAAATAAAGAAATAATTCCCTCGGATGATGAGGACTCACACTTCAACTGTTGCGATGGAGAATCTGAACTGCGGCAACTAGTAATGCTAAGTCTGAGAACCTGCAGCTGTATCATGAAATGATACAACATAAAAGTATGTGTCAGTACTTTGAATGTATTAAGTATGCGAGAGGAATATACTGATAGATGTAAATGACTAAATTGGAAAGACATTCAATAACAAACTAATTATCTGAACTGAAATAATTTGAAGTATCTGAGATGGTCAAAATGACCATGTCTAGTGGTCAAAGACATGCCCTAAATCTATAATAATGAATTTGAAATACTGCACTGAACTGAATTGATAGGTCTGAAACTAGACTGGATTGACTAGTAGGAGAGTCTATAACCGACATTTAACCACGTGAGCTAGACATGGAGTCTGATGTTTACACCCCACCGGTAGGACCCAATATACCTTTCCAGGGTATAAAGGCATGAATTGGGTGATCACAAAATTCTGGAGCCAATCAGGCCAAGTAATACTGTAAACTACACTGGCAACGTAGTTTTGAGAACCTAGGTGCGCTGGAACCCCGGCCCGCTCGGTGCTAAGTTCTACTCCTACAAGAAAACGTAAACTAAACTACTAAGATGATAGCTCAAAACTGGGGTTCAAGACTAGTCAGGGACGTATAACTGCATGTACTCTGAGAGTCTTATCGGACCAGATTCTTAAACTAGATTCTAGACTGGTCAGAGCTGCTTGTCTGGAAGCGTCGTAACCGTCTAAGAACAAGCTGTAATTGAACTGGGGTCCTGGGGCTGGTCAGAGCTATACACTAAAATGTAATGATCGCCTAACAGACCAGATAACTATAATGTGAGTCTGATTCTGAAAACTGAGAGGCACCACTGACACCTCGGGAAAAGACTGCAGTCAGACTGATCAGTTGATAATTTTCTAAATGATTCTGAAGAGATTCTACGTTCTAACTGGTCTGAATTACTAACAGCTAATAGAGAACTCAACTTATCCCAACAACACGGGAATTTTCGTAATATGGCAAAAATTCAAGAATTAAATAAATCTCAACCGATAAGGCTAAAATTCTTCTTATCAATGGAATAATTTCTCAACATATATATAGTAAGAGTTTCTACGAAATTCAGCCCAAAATATTCTTCATTCACTAGATGAAATTTAATAGGAAAGAATCATTACTCGAAAGTTACGGCTTAAATTCACTTTTGTTTGAACATTGACAATTTAATTGTGAACTGATGAAGATAATATGAACAACAAACATGGATATTTACTCCAGGCGAAATTAACGAAACATGGAAATCATTCGTATTCGAAAGTTTAGGGCTAAAACTGATAAGGGAGTTATGAGAGGATTTTGGGAGACACAAGGGAAGGACAATTCCTTTGTTGAATTCCCGCATACCTAATGAAGAAGCCTGGAGAAATTGCTGGAGAATTGAAGAAGAAGGATCTGCCTAGTTTGAAGCTCTGAACTGCTCTGAGAGGAACCCTACGTTCTGTTTCTAGGGAGTTTAAGTGGGGAATGAGGAAAAGAACCCATTACCCCCCTTAAAATTTCTGAAACTGATGCTAAAACGACGTAGTTTAAAGCTTGGGAGGGTAGAAAATTACTAAATAGCCCTTAGAAATTCACTGGGAAAAACTGTCAGGTGTCCCTAACGGGTGACCTAACAGGTCGTGGTGACTAACCACGACTCGTGGTCACTCCCATCAGGTACACTGCCCTGAATCCTCAGTAGGTCACCACGAGGGACCTAACGAGTTGTTGTCACTGGACACGACTCGTGGTCATCAGTCATGGACCACACTGGTTCACTGATGAAGATTTAACCCTTGACTAGGTAACGAGTCACTTAACGAGTCGTTGCCACAGGTGACGACTCATTTCACCCACTCGTCAAGTACACTGGTCAACTAAAAATAGTCCCAACTCAGGCCTGACCACGAGTGACTTAACGGGTCGTGGTCAGTGACCACGACTCGTGACATCCCTTGTTAGGTACACTGCCTCTCTCCTCACGGCTCACCTAACGAGTCATGAGGTGTCTTAACGACTCATCAAGTGGGCCGTCCTACAACATTTCTGTAGTTTTTTTCAGATTTTCTTATTTAAGTCCCGAAATTAGATTTTGAGTTTTTGGGGCATTACATCCTCATTAAATATTAGTTATGGGCTTTACATTAATTGGGCCATAAATAAAATAAATAATAAAAATTCTTACACATAAAATACAATAGGACATTAAAGCGTCGTTACAATACGCACAATGAAATTGATCCAATTCTCTTGGACAATATTGATGATGCCAATGAACGGCTAACTGGAGTTGAAAATACCAAAGATGAAGTAATTTTTCAGGGAGATTCTAATTTTACTTGGGGTGTTGTTGCGGAGGCAAGTGAAGTTGAGGAGAACCATTATAGTTTAAGGGCGAATACTTCAAGTTCAAGCTTACATAGGAGGAGAAAAGAAGTAGCTACGCACCTAGTTGATGAAGATGATGATGGAGTTGGAGATAACGATAAGGGAGAAATATAAGATTTTGAAAATCTTGTAGAAGTAGAGCTTTAGACGAACAAGAAATAGTTGTTGAACCATTAATAACTTTAATTTTATTTGTCTTATTGTATTTTGTGATAACTACTTTTGGATTTTAATTTGAACGTTTGATAATATGTTTTGTCTCTATTTATTTTGGTCTTTTTTTAAAAAAATTACGCTTCACTTCAATGAAGCGAGCGCTTTGCTTCACACTTCACTTCATGCTTCAAGCTTTAAGCGAAATAGGGCCTTGTCGATTTTTTCTACTTTACATTTTCCTGAACACTAGTTTATACATTATGTATAGTAAGTGTATAATGTTGTATACCGTGTACAAATACTATTACGAAAAAAAAGGCGCGG
>JACEIK010000361.1:328418-370274 GCA_018107945.1 Datura stramonium
TAACATATAGCAGCACTTGAATGCATCAAGACAACAAGGTTTCCTATCACAATTGGTTTAGGGTCAGGAACCAAATAATTCTATCTAAAAATCTGAATGTGTGGTATATGATTCAATTGCTCCACCACAATGCACAAAGATGGATCCCCAAATGAGTTTGGGGGTAAATGTTAGTTTTTTCAATATTAGGGGGAGAAGTGATTAGCAGCTAAAAATTGTGTGCAGGATGAATTATCTAGATCCTTGAAAAAAATGTGAACTTAAAGTTCAAGAGGTAATTCACTTGCAAAATATTGTGAATCAATTGTCAGATGTATTTGCTTACCCTATTTTATAATTTAGCTGCAAATGCTTAATGAAAATTAGAGTCCTTTGAAGGACAAATATAAGAAATGCCTGAAGTGTGATAGATCAATCGATTCTAGAAATAAAAATTCCTTGAAGAAGGGGAGGAGCAAATGATCAAGATGACTATAATAATGAAGCAAGTTCTTTAAAACAGCACCACGACATAATACTTCATAAAACCTTGTCAAAGATTCAGGTACCTAAAATGATGAAAAATAAAGAGATCTCGATAAGTTATGTCATATTGAAATCTATATCAAATGACCGTCGACGATATTTTTGATATAATGTAGCGATCAACACCATAAATGATGATGAGGATCTTGAATTCAAATCTGTCAAAGAATATGGACAGATAAATGATTGACCAAATAAAATACGCAATTCAAGTATTGGGTTCACTTGAAAAAAGTGAAAATTTGGACTTTCAGTCCAAAGACCACAAGGAATAATGTTAGTGGAATACAAATGAATTCTTGTACAAAAAGTGAAATAAAAAATAAAATCATAAGACATAAAGCATGGTTTATGCCTAAGGGCATAAAGGTTTTTCGCAAAAGTCCTGACATTTTTATATGGAGATCTCCTCCTATGATAGATGCAATTATTTTGAGGTTTTGTTATGAGTGCAAATACATAATGAAAAACTTGATATGCGTATAATGAAATTATTTTCATATCTTTCTAGACTGTGAAATTTATATATAAATCCTTGGATGATTTAATTTATTTTGAAGCATATAAAGGTTTCTGAGAATTTGTTGAATAAAGCTTCAACAAATCTTTATATGGATTAAAGTAACATTGAGTACCCCAATAGTTATGAGATCACTTAACATGAAGAAAAAATAATTTCAATCTCATGAAAATGGTTAGAAAGTACAGTATTTTACTGCAATTGGTATACTTATATATCCCGCTATACTATCCATGAGATAACATTTTTATAATGTGTAGGAAAAATATAATTTCATTTTATTAGTAGAGATATGAGTGAATGAAAATATTGATATGACTTTATTATTTCTAACCGATATTATCAAAGGATTGTTGGTTATGCAATGCGGGAAAGTAATTTAATTTTATATGAAGATAATGCAGCATGCATAGCAAAAACTAAAAGGAGGATTTATAAAAAGAGATAGAACAAGGAACATTCGCCAAAACTTTTCTACACACATGAGCTCTAGAAAAATAGTAATATCAACATGCAATAGATTCGTTCAAGTGACAATGTAGCTTATTTATTCACCAAATCTATACCAACTTCAACTTTTGATAAAATGATGCATAATATTGGGATGTGAAAATTCAAGTTTTTGAATTGATGTTCTCATCAAGGAGAGTTTATACGTGTTGTACTCTTTTTTCCTTCAATAAAATTTTTTTCCACTGGGTCTTTTTAGTAAAATTTTAATGAGACACATTATCTATCGAATAGACATTCAAGGGAGAGTGTTACAAAGGTATTTTTATTATAGTGAATGTTTATAAAGGTATTTGTATTATAGTGAATGTTTATCTTATTTCTTTGGAGAAAATTTAGGATTAGTTTTCCCCTGTAAATAAAGGGGTTCTCCTTCATTGTACTTCATCCCTCAAAGAAATAAGAATTATTCTCTCTTCTCTCTTTTTCTATAATATTCTTCCTCTTAATTTATTATTTCATAATAATAACATAAATTTTAATTAAACTAATATATTTGAATTTAAATTAAAACATAAATTAGATCAAAATTTAGNTTCTCCTTCATTGTATTTCACCCCATCAAGAGAAATAAGAACTTCTCTCCTTCTCTCTTTCTCTATAATATTCTTGTTCTTTCTTTATTATTTCATAACAATATTATCATTTTTCATACTTTTTTGATATAGTTTTCCTTATCATTCAAATTTGGGCACATATTTGCCTTTGAGCTGTTACCTTTCATGCCCTACCCTTATTATTCTGCGTTGATATATTTTTATCGGAATTAAAATTTTTACTCAATATAATTCTTCTACTCGACTCAATATATATACCCAAACCAACTAACTTAATAAATCCAGTTCTAAATATGTTGATGAAGTGTCTACCTGTTGTTACTATGTGGGAACTATGAAAGGCTGGTTGCGAAGCAAAAAATTGGCAAAAAAACTCTCAATATTAGGAAGTCTATTAATCATATCTCTACTACCCTGTCTCAAATGTAGGCAACCAATTTGAGAAGCTAAAGCTAAAACCACAATGTGAGGCCATTGCCTTACTAATGAAGAGTAATATATGTTATCAAAGATCCATACTGATGAGATGACTTAAACCATTCACTAACTTTGTGAAAATTAACTCCGATGGTAGTTGCAAGGAGAGGAAATATGGATGAGGTGGAGTGATCAAAGATCATGCTGGTCACCTAGTATTTGCTTACTATTTGAAACTGTGAAAAGGTACTAGAAATTGAGCAGAAGCAATGGCAGTGTTGTTTGATGTTAAATGGTACATTAGTTATGGTGATGATTTAATATTTGCAGAAAGTGACTCCAAATTTCTGGTTGACTGTGTAAATGATCTTAACTATACTTCATGGAGGATCCAAAAAGAAATGAAGGAGCGAAAAGACAATATAGATACTACAGGAGACATATTCCAATATTGTTATAGATAGCAAATAAAGTAGCTGATATGTTGTCCTCTCTAAGCTATGATTTAACGATGTTTA
Source organism: Datura stramonium (assembly GCA_018107945.1). Taxonomy (NCBI): domain Eukaryota; kingdom Viridiplantae; phylum Streptophyta; class Magnoliopsida; order Solanales; family Solanaceae; genus Datura; species Datura stramonium. The sequence goes on from JACEIK010000361.1 coordinate 331,466, forward strand.
ATCCACNGATACTACAGGAGACATATTCCAATATTGTTATAGATAGCAAATAAAGTAGCTGATATGTTGTCCTCTCTAAGCTATGCTAATTCTAACAACAAGATGTATGAAAACTATGTTGATATCTAAACTGGGGTTAGAGGGCTCATGACAATGGACAAATAGAACCTGACAAGTTTTAGACCCATTAATAGGAAGAAGAAATAGATAACTTGGGATTCTCCTTGAAAGTGAACAAGTTCTGGCCTTGTATAGCAATAGGACTCTATTGTAAGCCTTGGATTACTTGGTTCTAATTACTTGACTAAGTATCAAAGACTAGACATTGCATTTACATCACCTACTCTAGATAGTAGAATGCCCTTCTTTTCTAATTTGGGAGAAGTAATTCACTGGTTGTATACTCCCTCAGATCAATTGTCTTTTTTGGTGAAAGATGAATAAAATGCAACAATGCTCTACTATTTTGGAGTTAAAAGATATAAATAAAAGAAATCTAATTTCTCTTTATAAAGCTATCGATGCCACCCCTAAGCAGTATGCAGAATGCACAATCCCAACTCCCAAGTTGGAACTCACAACTCACCATTCCTTCTTCCCCAACCAACTACCGTCGAACTAACAAGACTCGCCATTCCCTCTTCCCCAACCAGTTACCAATGAACTCGCAACCAGTAGACTGCTCTGAAGTTTAAATAACTAAGTGACCGATGAGTCATGACTAGCAACATAGCCGGGATACCAGTGACCAGTAATCAACAGTCACAGGCTCGCGCCTAATCGGCTGTTGAGCTACAAGTTTCAACTTCCATGACTCCATCTTTATCACGCCCCATTTTGAGACTCCACCTTTGTCATGCTCCATTTTGAGAGGCATAACTAACACCTGATACCATACTGGACCTAGAGATAACTTAGCTGGACATATACACCTTTGGTGCATACCATCAACATATAATTAAGAAAACAATTAAGTATATCTTAGCTTAAAGAAGCTCTTGGTCGACAAGGCTGCAATATACATACCTACGCAAATATTCAGCTGACCCAATAATTCACAATAATAATAATATCCTATGCAGGTCGACAAGACTACCATATTTTATAAATCAGATAAAGCTGAAAGTAAACATATATACAGGGGCTATTAAGGAAGCCAAACTACCTAGACAAAATAACAAAGCCAGCATGGACAACAATATACTCCTATACAATCCCATTATCTGCAAACTTCTAAAGAATAAATACTTGACTGGGATAAGGCCCCAACCTACCCAAATAGAATTGTACCAAAAAAGACAGGCAAACTTCTAAAGAATGGAAACTCCTGAAGAGAGGAGCTAACCAATATACCGAGCCTGAACTGCTATTGAGGAGGTCTCTGAACCTGTCTGTTAGAACCTGCAGGCAAGAGTGCAACACCCCCAGGCTCAAGCGTCAGTACAATAATGCATCAAGTATGTAAGACAATAACAATAAGCTGAAACTAAACTAATAGTAAGAATTGAATGTAAATAGTTGTAAGAATAAGAGAATAACCCGAAAGATCTTATTAAGTAATACGGGAAACTAAACATGCACTAATCAAACAAGAACCTAACCTATCCCCCATGAACCTATAGGTATAAAAAATAAAAAATAACCTACCTGAGCCCTCATAAGTGATCACACTCAAATTACATATTGCAATAAAGTACAAAGCGGTCATTGTCAAATGTAGTAACCCAATTAGGTTAGAGTCGATCCCACAGGGAATAGGTCAAAATAAATATNGAATAGGTCAAAATAAATATATTAATAGTGAGTAAATCAACCAGTAGTCAATATTTTAGAAGGAGGGTTATAATAAAAGAAAAAATATTTTTTAGCAAAGATTTTGTTGTTATCAAATTTATGAGAAGAAACTAGGACTGTATTTCCTATGATTAATAATGTAGTAGGCTTATTTTATTAGTGATCTATCTTGGTGAATTTTATGTAAGACTGACTACTAAGTTCATGTAACACCCCAAAAGTCTCTAGGATCAAGCCCTTGACATGTAAGTAGATCAGCAGAAAAATCTGCATTTTTCTCTTAGGATGACACGTGGTACGAGTCATACCATGGTGCGGGTTGTAGGTCGAGTCATGATGAGCTACTGGTTGTTAGATAGGTACGACTCATTATTTGGTGTGACTGATAACGCTCAAACTCACACTTCTGACAAAGTATGAAGCGGACGTTGTCAATAAAGAATCCAACAAAGGTAGGGGTCAAACCCTCAGGGAATATGGTAAGAACTAGACTAATGCAGGTATTTATGCTTTTAGGTATGATATCTCCAAATTGGGGGGTTTATAGAAAAACAGTAGTAAAACAAGAGTGAAAATAAGTTGTTATTTATCAAGGTATGTAATTAACTAGGGTAAGTTCTCCCCATGGGTTCATAACTACTTCGAGTTTACACTCGTAATCTATCCCAATGCTTACTTATAGAACTGATAACTAAGGTTCATAAGAAAAACCAGTTCGTCCCTATTATATGACTATACTCAATCACCAGGTTAGGTCTCATGAGCGATTTCAATTGAACTATTATCAATTTATTTAAAATTAACCATCTTGTGACCACAACTCAAGTTATACAATAATCATAAAAATTAAGGCTTTGTTGTAATTCTCTTTTCCTAATCTCCAGTTCTCTAGATTCAAGCAAGTAAAGAATTCGGGCAAGTCTTAACGTTGTGCTTAGTTAAGAAACATTAAAGATAAAGAGAATACAATACAAACGTTTAACATTGATTTTGAATCACTTTGTATAACCCTAGTTCGTTAATCCACCATGGTTTTCACAACCTTATTTGTGGAGATTTTAGTCTCTTATAAGATTATGATTAGTATTCATAGACAAACATATAATTAAATACTTACAACGATGATTGAAAGAAAACTTGCTTTGAATTTTGCAAGAAAAGATGATGAACAAATTTAAGAATAATTGAGAAAATCAATGTTATGATCTCAAGAATTGCTCTCCAATATTGTCAACAACTAATTACAAACTGATAATAATCCTCTTCTAACGTCTTATGACATCTCCTCAACAAAAGAAATCTAAAAAGTATTTATACAAATAATAAAATTCTTTTCCTAAGTTAATAGGAAAATATCCAAATCTGGTGCCGACACTTCATCCAACTCCTCATAGGATCCGTAATAGGATTGTATGGGTCGTGCCTTGTCTCGTACATCCCTTGACTTCTGCAGAATTTGCTAAGTGTTGACCTCTGGTACAACTCGTAACAAGATCCCTCGAGTCGTATAATCAAGTCGTGGTTTGACACTGAGAACTCTGACATCTTTTGAAGATTTCTAGGAATGTCTTGGTATGCCTCGTACCTTGCTCCTACGACTCGTAATAGCTTGTCGTAACATAATATTTGCCATGTCCCAAAAGTCTTTGAATTTCTCCACGGCTCCTGGTACGGGTCATAGGTAGATGCTACGATCCATAACTGCTACCCGTATCAGGAGACTTTAATTGTGTAAATTTCTCCAAAGTATTCTACGACTCAATTTATGGCTCGTACTAGGATGGTACGACTCATACCAGGATGATACGACTCGTACTGAGAGTCGTGCTTTGCCTTTGTCTTGTACCAATCTTGTGGGCTTTTCCATGAGTCTCAGTACGACTTGTACAATCTTGGTACGACTAGTACTGAGATCAATGATGTGCTGTGACAATACTTTCGACGCTTAAAACTGAGAAAATAGCATAGACTTAGGTATGTTTACACAAATATAAGGTGTTTTTACTTTGGTTTTAGGGAAAATATATGTAGGAGCAAAAATGTGCAAAAGATGCAGAAAAGTGTAAAAAAGCAGCCAAATACCGATCTCAATATAAGCTGTACCTAGATTGTATGACCTGTACTGAGACTCGTGAAAAAGCTTAAAAGGCTCGATCAATGCAATGGCAATGTACGACTCTTAGTACGAGCCATATCAAGCTGGTACAAGTTGTAACTGGAGTCATGGAATACTTTAGAGAAAATTTACACAATTGAAGTCTCCTGTTACGGGTAGCACCTACGGATCGTAACATCTACCTACGACCCATGCCAGGAGCGGTGGGATGCTTAAGGTGTCTTAAAGATTTGGCAGAATTCAATATGCAATAAGCAGTCATGAGTAGTAGGAGCAAGGTACAAGGCGTACCAAGATGCACATAGAAAACTTCAGAAGATGCCAAAGTTCTCAAAGCCAAGCCACAGATGGATTGTACGACTTGTAGGATCATGGTACGAGTCGTACTAGATGCTAACACTAGTCAATTATGAAACATTCAAGGGATGTAAGAGAGCAAGGCATGACCCATACAATCTTGTTACGGTCGTATAACGAGTAATAGGACATGTTTGCGCCAGATTTGGATATTTACCTATTAGCTTAGGAAAATGTTTTATTGTTTGTATAGATACTTTTTATGTTTCTTTTAGTAGAGGGAACGTTAGAATACATTGAGAGAAGGTTATTAATTAATTGTTTGTGAATTATTACCAAGTTTTTAAACAATATTGGAGAGCAATTCTTGATATCAAAACTTGGTTTTCTCAATTGTTCTTGATTTTGTTGATAATTTTTTCTTGCAATATTCAAAGCAGGTTTTCTTTCAATTATTGTTGTAAGTATTCAATTATGTGTTTGTTTATGAATACTAATCACAATGTTACACTCCGTAAGTTTTTAATGTTTAGACGGCCTACTCGTACGTTGGTTAAGAGTTTTAGAGTGCAATACATGCAAGGAAGGGGCCCGGGGAAAGGTTGAACGAGCACGGAGTCGGAACCGCGCGGGAGGAGGCCGGGCCAGCTGCCTAAAGAGGCAACATGGCACGGATCATGCCCTCCACGATGGGCTCCGTGACACGGCCCTAAATTGGCGTGACAGGGTCCGTGCCATGGACCCCTGTCCACCTCCTCAAGTATATATAATCCCTTCCCTTTGATTTTAAGTTATATTTCAAATATATATGGGCAGAAGAGAGAAACCACGAGGAAGACAAGTAAAATTCATCCGTTTACGCTGCAAAACGCTGGCCGAATTCAAATTAACTTCGGGTATTGAAGTTTAAGGCTACAAGGAGCATTGGTACAGAGTTATTTTCATGAAATTTGCCCGGCGAATCGTAACCCCGCCAAGATAAAGTTGTTGGAATTACTTCAAACTAGTATCAATATGATCACAGGCTTAAAGTAAGCATTTCTCCTTTCTGGACTTTCGAGAAATTACGAGTTTTTGACCGTGTTCCGTCAAGTTGAAACTAGCCATTTTCCCCCACTAATACGATTGCAGTTGAGAAGAGCAGTTGAGTACGAACTGAAACTTGCTAGTTAATCAGTAATCGACGAACGAGGTATGTTAAGGCATCCTTCGGCAAGTTAGTTTCCTTAGCATAATAACTCAGTTTGAATCCCAGTAAGAGTACCAAAAGCATGTCTATTGTGATTAGTTGTTGATATTAGCTGAAACCCGTATTCCATATTTAGTTGGGATGGATTATGCCTGTATAGCCTTCATGACCGACCCCAGGGTTATTAGCTGTGTCGTTGCCCACCAGGGGTGAGATGACGTCGCTCTACGGAGTGGTATGTCGTCCTTCAGGGACGAAGATGGGGTCCTAGGACCTCATATGACGTGGTTGGCTCTATACACCCCCATCGAGCCTGGTGCTTGAGGTGCAGATATCAGGAGTCACTGGACTCAAACACAACAACAGTCAAGGGTTGAGCAGGCTCAGTTGCAGACCCAGGGGGCTGGTAGGATAACAATAGCTATTAGTTGACTCAGTGCAACCTTGATAGGGGTATATAGACTGAAGGGTACTCACCAGGGCTTATGGGGGGTCCTAGGTGCGTTATTCTGTGCTGGTTGTACCTTCCGGCTTATGGGGGCCAGGTAAGGTTTTTGTTTGCTTTAGTTATTAATAAATTAGATAGTAAGAAGTTCTATTACTAACAATAGCTATTAGTTGACTCAGTGCAACCTTGATAGGGGTATAGACTGAAGGGTACTCACCAGGGCTTATGGGGGTCCTAGGTGCGTTATTCTGTTGGTTGTACCTTCCGGCTTATGGGGCCAGGTGTTTTTGTTTTGCTTTAGTTATTAATAAATTAAATATTAGAAGTTCCCATTACTGTGTATGATCCTACCCCTTTTTATTTCAGTATTCTCAGTTCTACTTTTATTTCAGTTATTTATAGTTATTGCCTTACATATTCAGTACATATTGTAATGGGCACCTCTTCGGCGCCAGATTACTGGCTTGGGTGTGCACGGGGATAGACCCAGGAGCAGTCCCTTGTAGCTTCTACAAACAACATCACCAAAGCAGTTAGCTACTTTCTCCAGCTTGTAGATGGAAGGTTTACTTCTTTTGATTGTACAGTTAATGGGCAGGCCGGGCCCTATCCCGACCATCATATTACTCAGAGGCTTGCAGATTGTTTCTATATCCTTGTGGTTAGTCATATTGGCCTTGTGGGGCCTATACGTGTTTTAGCTTACATGTTGGCTGTGTGGGTCCTTGTTTAGCTGACAAATTAGTTAGGCCTTGTCGGCCACAGTTTAGCTTAGAAATAGTTTTAATTTACAGTCATAACTAGACATCATGGTGGTCTTGTCGGCCCGCATAGGATTCCCCGTTATTGCCTGCTTCTCGGTTAGTCGCTTTTTTCTTTTGCTAAGTGGCAATAAGGCCTTGTGGGCCACAAGTTGTATTTACGCCGAGATATAGCCCGTTGTTTTCTTGATTTGGGAAGTAAGCCTGAACCAGGAGTGCATAGGCCTTATTAAGTCAGTTCAGATCCTAGTAGTGCACCAGCTACTATGCCTCCCAAGATGGGCGTGACACACAATCTTACAATCATGAGGTTAAAATCTCCACAACTAGAGTTGTGGAAACCATGGTGGATTAACGAACTAGGGTTACACAAAGTGATTTGAAATCAATGTTAAAACGCTTGTGGCCAGTTCTTTTCATCTTTAAACATTTCTTAACAAGGTGCAAATGTCTGACTTGCCCGCTCCCTTACTTGCTTGAACCTAGAGAAGCAGTAGAGTAGGAAAAGAAAATTACAACAAAGCCTTGATTTTTAAGTGATAATTGTATGACTTGAGCCGCGGCTCAGGAAAGTTAATTTGAAACATATTGATAATGGTTAATTTGAAACCGCTCACGAGACCCGGCCCGTTGATTGAGTATAGTCATCCAATAGGACGAACTAGCCATTTGGATGAACCCTAGTTATATTTTCTATAAGTAAGCATTGAGATCGATAACGAGTGTTACTCAAAGCAGTTATGAACCCATGTGGAACACTTAACCTAAGTTATTTACAAATCTTGCTAACAATCACACTTGCAATCTTGTTTTACTATTGATTCCGTAAACCCCTCAATTTGAAGATAACCCACCGCCAATTTATGTAACGACATTAGTCTAGTTCTTACCATATTCCCTGTGGGTTCGACCCCAACCTCTTTGTTGGGTTATTTATTGACAACGCCCGCTCATACTTCGTCGTAGGAACTGTGAATTTGAGCATTATCAAAAAAGTGCGCCGCTACCTGAGAATACGACTAAGATTAGATTAATTGCTTGTATTTAACTTTTGGTTGTTATTAACTTAATTACATTTTTTTGTTTTTCACACCCACAGGTTGTCTCTTATAAATGCCAAGTACTCGATGGAGCATAAACCCCCTGTTTGGATCTCGAAATTGAGAGAACACTGCGAAGGATGGAGAACCAAGAGCAGAGAGATGCCCGTCTTATTGAAGAAGCTAGGCAAGCTGCACTTTGTAGCTTCGATAATGCTGAGATGAGGTTGTCAATGTCAAGGCTATGGAAGGGGAAACATAGGACAAAGTTATGCCTATCAATTCTTTGATGAGGATGACCTGTACATTGATGAAGTCGTGTAAACTGAAAGTCATACCACCACCTTGCCTCGGTGGGGAAAAAATTTGACATCACTAGCACCATGATATAGTTGTCAATATGAAAAGGATGTTTAGTGGTCATGCAACCGATGATGCCAACCTACACCTAATGAACTCCATTGGAATATGCAAGGCGATTGTGTTGCCCAGAGTCAGCAGACGCACAAGGCCGAGACTCTTCCCATTCTCTCCGTGCCACGCCCACCTTGGGGGTATGGACTGCACCCTGGGTGCCCTATTAGGACCTGGACTCAAACCGGTGAGCCTAAGCATAACTGGGTGCCCGGCTGGCTCTATCGCAGATTCCTGGAAACAACGTGGTATATAACGACCGTAAATACAACCTCCGCCGACCGGGCTCATAGCCACCGTCCTCGTATCACGCCAACCGTAATCCTACTCTTATGGGAAACCTATGCGGGCTGACAAGGCCACCATGCTGTCTGATGAGCTCGCAAGTGTACGGGTTGTACAAGTAATATAGTGGCCCTTTTTAAGAACCGGAATGTCGAACCCATTGTGGACTGACTGTGGTAAACCTTTCTCGAGTGTTAATTTACTATAACTCTAATAATGAAGACAACAGCTGTATAGAAATTTTTTTATATTTTTGAAACTATTTTTATACTAAAGTAGAATAAGTATACAAGTGAGTCCTAACTATGAATGTGAGCATGCCGAGGCTAAAATGAACATGTAAAGAAATTAATTATCGATCTACGTGGTTTATCTTTTCTCCAGTTGCTAGTCGGAACTTTTGCCAATGGATTAAAAATCTCGTTTTTAACCCAACTTAAGAATCATGAACCTTCCACCTACATTTCTGTGATAAGAAGAAATTCATGTTCTAGCCATACAAAACCATTCCACACTTGACTAATACTACTTTCGTGTATATTTCTATCCCGAAGGTAAATCAATTTCAATTTTCCAAAACTAAGAAAGATCATATCCTATTAATTCACAACTTTCCAGTTTCTTGCCCTCTCGGTGAAACCGAACTTTGGATTTACATTAACATTGGCCGACATTAATGCAAAAGAAGAACAAGAATTAAATAGAACAACCATAGAAGAAAGATGAAATAACCTGTGATAATCAACAATCACATTCAATACAATAGTTCATAACCTCAGCAAAAAGAGAAATTAGCCACTCATTTGTGGATTAACATCGTTAAATGAATGGAAATCATGCAAACAATTGAAAGAAAGAAGAAAGGGATAGAGAAACTCAAGAATTTTGCCCTCTCAACCGCCCGTAACTCCACGCTCTTGCTCCACCAAGTTCCAATAATTAAAAATGAACTCAAGTGTTCTATTTATACTAGGGATAATTTTTCCCGGAATAATAAGCAACGTGTCACGGAGTGCATCGTGGAGCACTGCCCCGTGACAAGGTAAACGCGGGGAGGCTTCTCGAAGTTGGCCGCCCGTACTCACTCCCAACGTGCACGCATGCAACACCTGAGCATGCCTAGTTTGCCACGGTGCAAACGCTGACCTTCACTGGAATGTCAAGGCCTGGGGAAATTAATTCAATGTGCCACGGCTTGATCGCGGACCCTCTCTGGAATTTCTAGAATTTATATCTCCCGGACAATGCTTCGCGATGGCGCGTGTCACTACTCCATCGCGGAGCTTGAATTCCTTGCTTCTCCACCGCTTCCTTGCTCGTTCCCGAGTCCATTCCGATTTCTCCAAACATTTATTTTAACTCCATAAAAAGTATGTTTTTCCTGCAAAACAATGCTAATCATGTTGGTTAGTATAAATTCACACTTCCTATAATTTACATGCGAATGTACACACATTGTTGGATAAACAAGGCAAAGCGATGCATTTGAGTATCAATTGGGCATATAAATATGCCCTGCATCACCTACCCCACACTTAAAATCTGTTCGTCCGAACAAGACTCCTACACCTCATGCAATTGATATCCCATCATGGCTACTTTGACCACAATCCGAGCACGGTTATACCGATATGTTCATAACAAATCATCAAGAAAACATGCATAGTATCATCATTACAATGACACTTAATAAATCAAGACCTCCTAGACTCAAGAATCGACTTCCTCGAGCACAAGGGCAAACCTATGCAAATTAGCTGACCAAGATATCCTATACCTAATTTCATTCCTTCGCAAGCATGCGCCCTCACATCACAAGAGAATTTCCTTTAGATCACATGAACTCTAAATCATTTCATGCAGGGGCATGTACACACACCTCACTCTCTCCCAAAAGAATTACATGCATCGTGTTATAACCCATAGGCTTGCCTCTAGTATTACCCACTAATATAAGGACGCGTGATGTAAGATCAATGTAGGACTTAACGGTTGTAATGTCGCCTATGGAACTCGTATATACCGTCAACTAATAATAGCAACTAGCATCCTTAAGCGCTTTTTTCAATACATCCCATCACACTCGATATTTTCCTTCCGCCTCCTTTTCTTGAAGTCTTTCTTTATTTCCTTTTTTGTTCCCCACTTCTTTAACACACCAGACTAAACAAAAAAATAAGTTATTTAACTCTATTTCCTTTACATCCGGCAAGTACACCTTTGACTCATTTCTTCTTTTCATCACTTTTCTTTTCCTCTTTATTTTCTTTCATCATTTCACTCCTTTACACTGTGAAAATTATATATTTTCTTAAGCGCTTAAGAGCTTCAGATTTGGTTTACGGACAATTAAAAGAAGTGGATTAAACTTGGTTCACACCCTTTTCGACAAAAGAAAAATAAAGGCTAAAGGCTCAATGGGCTAACTAGGATTTAATCTTCAAGGTGGATATGAAAAGGAAAACAAGAAAACTTTTGGTTAAACAAAGAAACGCCTACCATCCTTTCCTACACTACACTTCCTTCATTTCGTTTCGCACACACAACAAAAGTCAAGTTTTAGAACTTCACAATAGCATGGAATAACCAAACCTCACTATACACTCGATGCACATGCTCAGCTCAAGACATCTTCACAGACTCTTTAATCAGCTAATTACAAGAATTCAAAATTAAGCCTCAATCACACCGAATCGAATTCCTATGGCCTAAATGTCTCACATATATACAAAAATTTGTATGTTTCTACGAATCATCTTTGCGTATAAATGTTATGTACAACACGCAACCAAGATGTCGTAGCCATAGAGTAACAATACGCATGGGATACAACCAACACACCAAAAATTTTAAAATAACTAATTCTATCGACTGCATTTCCTTAAGACGGTCGTCATCCATCCATCATAGGAACGGTCACTATTTACGACTGCCCAATGGGACTCTCTTCTCGGCAAAGAACGAAAACAAACTCCGAGAAACCCAAAAGTAAAATAAATAGTTACGAAAATTTTAAAATATCGATAATTTCACAAAACTATTTACACACTGGTAACAGCATCTACAGCACACACAACTTCACAACAAGAAATATTTACACATGAACATACACATAAAAACAAGGCCATTTTCAAACACAAGAACAGTAACATGCGATTATATACAAGACAAGATAAAACTCAGCACACCTAACTACTCCCCACCCCCACACTTAAAATCGAACACTATCCCAGTGTTCATACAATCACAAACAGAAAGGTGGGTGGTGAAACTCCCTGATCAATCAAAGTACTCCACTCTTCATCGTGCTGCCGCCTCGTCCCCCATGTCTGAATCTCCCCATCGTCCTCCTCCGACTCAAGGTCGGAATCCCCGACGTGTCTCCTCACTGCTGGGGACATCATCCGTGCTCCACAAAGTCAAATTCACACAACATAGTGCCCTAGCGTTTTCGCCTAAAAGGGTAATCTAAGTCGAACTGCCATGTATTTCATCATCCGTTGCCGGTCTCCCGCCTATGCGTAGCTGGAGCATCTCGCATCCCGAACATGCGGCCATACTGGTCATCCCGAGCATGTCGTCGCCAATGTGAGAACCGGCCCGTGAGTGGTGTCGGTGCCTTAGTCTTCGTGACATCTATGGCACGCCGCTCCATCTGCGGGGATGTAGTCTAGGGCCTCTTCCTCGACCTCTAGGCCCCTCAGGAACGTAGTCAACAACCCGCCAAACCCGTACACTCGTGCCCTTGACGCAACTGGCTCTTTTCATGGCTGATATGATCAATTCCCCAACATTAATCTCCAGCCCTTTCATCGTGGGCATACACTGTGCATACACGATCCTGTGGTCACATCCGTCATGTGCAACCCCCAGAATCAAATAGGAGCAACAATTTTTAGCCGTGATCCCGCTTCCCTGTTCATCCGTGAATAGGCAAAGGTTCCATGATAGCCCCCTCTCCTTATGCTCGGCTTCCAAACTGTCGTCGACCGGCTCCACACAATGTGCCCTGATATTCCGATAAGGTGGAGTGATATTCAGCCGCCGGAGTACGTGCATCAGTGTTTTGCGCCCCGCATGGCATTGAGGTGGTGAGGCTCAAGTGTGACAATCGCCCCTTATCTTGATGGTGTGACTTCGAGCCGCCAGTTCCAATGGCAGGCTAGAATTCCTAATCAAGTGCAGATTGCACTTCTTGGCTCACAAATGAAGCGCAGCCCGCGTAGTCAATCCGGTGTACCATGCGGGGGAACCTTGAAAGCAATGGGTCCCTTGCAATATGCTCCTCAGGAAGTATTTGTTCTCCTGTGCTTCGTATACCACTCTTCCCCTTCCCCGCTCACCCATCCTGTTCCATATTGGCGGCGCTGGCCGCGTGGAACCGGGCTGCGCCGCTGGATCGCCGCTCCCAGTTCCCAACTGCTTCCTTCCGGCGCCTGATGTAGATGTGCCTCACCCTTGTCCTGCCTGCTTGCCATTGTTCTGCCAAAGAAAATGTGATAAATTCCAATGTCAAATAATAACATTAGCTTCGACTAAGGTTGGGTTTGGCTCCTAATTCACACCCCACACTTAGTCTTCACCAAATTCGAATATTACTAAGAAGAATAATCCTATTTCTAATTTACAAAAACAAGAAAACTAAACAACTAAAACACAAACAATATTGACTTGTGCATTCGCAGAAATACGACGGCAGGGTTGGAATGAATCAGACTACCTTAATCGCACGCCTAATTCCACAATATTATCGACGATCACAATTTACATGTAGCACTGGTAATGTAAGAAAAGAGAAAAACAACTATACAAACCTATGCTATCTCCCCGTTTCTTGTATACTACCATTCCACTTCGAAAATCCTGTCATTTTTCTTTCGCATATTGCTAGATAATGCAACCAACTCATTTCACCCAACATATATACACAACCACAAGAATTCTCAATTCACAAGTTTTCACAATGTCTCTGTTTAATTCCAACCCTACCTATAATTTTCCCCAAATTCGATCAAGCACATGTTTTTATCGATTCATACCATCACAAGGATATTACGAACATAAATTACAATACTTGAACGAATTCAAGTTCAATTTCTACCTAGGCTATGGTTTACCTATACCTCATGCTAAAAATCGTAAGAAATTCGACCAAAAGTGAGATAGAAGTGATGAACGTATCTTTTGAATTGAAGAACCGAAGAAAACTTGACGAAATTATACACCTCGGGCCGTGACACGTTGAGGAGAGGGGATTTTTGGGAGGTTTGTCGCGGTGAGTGTGAGAAAATGAGAAAAATGAGGGGATTTGGGGTTAAAAGTGGATGACTCCTTAAGGGTCGCCCGGGGTGACCTGGTGTGACCCGACGCGACAATGTCAACGTCGCGGAGGGTAACGCGGAGCATCACCTCCGTGATACGGAGCTACCGGCAGGCATCTGGAATTGTAAAATCAGATTTTGCCTTCAACGTCAATGGAGGTAACGCGGAGGTTCTCCTCCGTGACACGGAGCCACGTTGTGCTCAATTTGCCACTTAAATTTTTTCTCTACCTCGTTTTTCTCCTTTGCACTCTTTTGCATTTTTTCCTCCGATCAACCCGTAACATATCTACAATAAGAAATCGGTTAGAATTTCAAGGTTTGATGAACATAATATTTTTATTTTCTATAAACTATTAAAATTTCTTCAAATTCAAAATTATATATATAATTTTTTTATCTTTTTTGATTTTTTTAATATTTTTAATTTTTGAAAATTTTAATTTATAGTGTTTTTTTTTATTTTTTTAGTGATTTTTTAAATACATATAATTTTACAAACAACAATTCACGAGTCGCCTCCCGTGCAGCGCTTTCTTTACCGTTGCGGCTCGACGTCGCACCGCCATTCCGCCCCTAGGTGACAAGCGCTCACGAACATGTCCTCACCCCTGTCAAGCTAACCTTTGTCGGGGGGGGTTTTCCCATTAACTCGAGACTCAAAACCCCGAGCAACACATCCGTCGCTTCAAGCACATTGATGACCGAGAGTTCCTCGTACACGGCCGGGAGCTTGGTGGCCTTGTACACATCGAACACCTCCACCTTGTCATGTGCTCGCATAGTTAGCTGCCCTACAGCTACATCTATTAACGCTTTCCCGGTCGCCAAGAAAGGCCGTCCCAAAAATAAATGGGACTTCAGCGCCCGGCTCAAAATCCAGCACAACAAAATCTACCGGAAGATTAGGGAGCCGACTTTCACTAGCACGTCCTCCACAATACCATCCTGTCTTTGCCAAGGAACGATCCGCGAGCTGCAAGATCACTGTTGTAGGTCTAGGACTCCCTAGCCCCAACTTCTTGAATGAGGTCGGCATCGCCAATGCTCGCTCCCAAATCACATATCCGCGAGCTCGATACTTTGCCCGATTGTTATTTGAATTGTGAAGCTCCCAGGTCTTCGGGAGCTTCAGAGGCAATCGTCTCTGTATCCGGGAAGGTGCACTCCTCCGTAAGAGCCACTCGTGGCATACTCGGTAAGCATGCTTTTGTTGGCCACGATGTCCTTTATATACTTGGCGACTTAGGCACTCCCTTAAGTACTGTTTAAGCACCTCCATGAACGTTTTCAAGGCACGCCTCCTCCTTGTGCTTCTTTAATCGTTGAGGGAACGGGGGTGGAGGTCTTTCCATGGATTCAACAGCATCCTTGTTCTTCCTCCTCTCATCATTTTTCTCCCTCTCCGCTTCTGCTGCTCCCGACTGTTGAGGTGGTCTCCCGGCCCCACCTCCTTCAACCGCAAACCACTCCTTGTGGTCATCGCATTTACCTCGCTTGGGGTTGGGGTCTGTGTCACTGGGCAGTCCTCCTCTAGGCCTGCGGTTCCGGGCTCCAAAGAACCCGCCCAAACCGATACTCCAACGCCTTGGTAGCTAGCTGATTATTCTTGACCCTGGCTGCCAATTTCCATAGTCGCCCGCAATTGAGTTGGCTAGCTATCAATTGCTCGAACATCTCCTCAACGCTCGGGTGATGGTGGTGGAGGAGGGGCACTGTTGTTTCTATACTGTGCCTGATAGTTTTGTGGCCCTCCTTGATTCCTCTGCATACCCTGACTCGAACTCTGTCCCTGATGGTTGTTGCTACTCCCAAGAGAAATTCGGATGATTCCTCCAAGAGAGTTGTAGCTGCTCCCATATCACAGTGATTGTTCCTTTGTGCATTACCACAAAGTTCAATGAGTCTGATTTGCTCCACAACACTCAGTTGAGTGTTCATTGCTTCCGCACTACACCAAATCTTGCTGCACTGTATTTATCGGGGGCTTGAGACTCGACTCAAGCTCATGTTGCCGAAGTGGGTGTTTATTGATTCCTGCAAGGCAGCTATCCGTGGCAACATAGCTGTAAACCCATCCACTTCCAAGACTCCAGCCGCTTTCCTTGCTCCTCCCCTTGAAGAGTCCGCATTCCACTCCGGATTTCCATGCGAAATACGATTAAGCAAAGTATAAAGCTCCTCATAAGTCTTTTCTAATGCTTGTCCCCTGCCTGCCGAGTCCAAAGAAGATTTTGAAAGGGGTTCCAAACCCTCTATAAAAAGTGTGCACCAACACATAATTGGATTGATGGTGATGAGGACAAATGATCCTCACAATGCTGATTTGAATCTTCCCAAGCTTGATACAGATCCTCTCCTTCTTATTGTTTGAAACTTAGAATTTGACTTCTAAGTCTTGTTGTTTTACCGAAGGGAAGAATCGATCAAGAACTTCTTTGCAAGATCATCCCATGTGGTTATAGAATTTGGTGGCTCAAATTATTCAACCACCTCTCTGGCTTCCCAAAAGCGTACCGGGAACAGAGCCCGACATAATCGCTGACACCCGCCGGGGATGTAAGTGTCACTTATCTCCAAAATTTTTGAAGATGTTGTTGTGGATCCTCGTGAGGGTGACCTGTGAACTGCCCGCTTGTGTGCAACAATTGCACCATGTTCGTTTGCTCGAATCCCTCCTCCCGGCTCAGCCTAATGCTAGATGTGACATTACTAGCATGTGGGATTGCCACACGCGAACCGGCCCGTCGCTATTTCCTCGGGCACCAATACTGCCCGCACAATTGGTGGATTCTGTGGTTGCTCCATAATGGTTTGTCTGAGCAACTGCAATTTTCTTTCTAGAGCTTCTCTTCGTTGGCGATGGAATTGTCTTTTCGGCTCTAAGGATGGATCCACCAAATCTTTGTCTCTTGCCGTTGTTCAATGTGACCAAGTATCCGCAAAATACAAGCAAGACCAAGTTGTCAACAATAAAATACCTAAATAGCAAACTAACACTTTTGAAAATTAAAATTTCACCAATTGCCTGTCCCCCGGCAACGGCGCCAAAAACTTAATGAGCCCGCAAAGGTACGGTTGTACAAGTAATATAGTGGCCCTTTTAAGAACCGGAATGTCTAACCCATAGGGACTGGACTAAAGGGGTAAAACCTTCGAGTGTTAATTTACTATAACTTAATAATGAAGACAACAGTGTATAGAAAAAGTTTTTATATTTTGGAAACTATTTTTTATACTAAAGTAGAATAAGTATACAAGTGAGTCTGAACAATGAATGAGTAATGCCGAGGCTAAAACGAACATGTAAAGAAATTAATCATCGATCTACGTGGTTTATCTTTTTCCGGTTGCTAGTCGGAACTTAGGCCTATGGATTAAAAACTCTCGCATTTAACCCAACTTAAGAATCATAAACCTTCCACCTACATTTCTGTGATAAGAAGAAATTCATGTTCTAGCCATACAAACCGATTCCACACTTGACTAATACGCTAGGTATATTTCTATCCTGAAGGTAAATCAATTCTCAATTTTCCCAAACAAAGAAAAGATCATATCCTATTAATTCACAACTTTCCAATTTCTTGCCCTCTCGGTGAAACCGACTTTGGATTTACATTAACATTGGGCCGATATTAATGCAAGAACAAGAATTAAATAGGAACAACCATAGAAGAAAAGATGAATAACCAGATAATCAACAATTACATTTCAATACAACAATTCATAACCTCAGCAAGAAAAGGAATTAGCCACTCATTTGTGGATTGAACATCGTTAAATGAATGGAAATCATGCAAACAATTGAAAGAAAGAAGAAAGTGGATAGAGAAACCCTAAGAATTTCGTCCTCTCAACTCCGCCTCTCGTAACCCACGTTCTTGCTCCACTCAAGTCAGAATAATTAAAAATGAACCTAAGTGTTCTATTTATACTAGGGATAATTTTTCCTGAATAATAGTAACGTGTCACTGAGTGCATCGCGGAGCACGCCTCCGTGACATGGTGCAAATGCGGAGGCTCGAAATTTGGCCGCCCAGGTACTGTTCCCAACGTGGCACGGCATGCAACGCGGAGCATGCCCAGCGTGCCACGTTGCAAACGCGGACCTTCACTGGAATGTCAAGGTCTGGGGAAATTAATTCCAACGTACAATGCGTTTGATCGCTGACCCTCTCCGGAATTTCTTGAATTTATATCTCCTGGACAGAATGCAACCGCGATGGCAGCGTGTCACGGCTCCATCACCGTGGAGCCCTTGAATTCCTTTCTTCCACCTGCTTCCTTGCTCGTTCCCGAGATCCATCTCCGATTTCTCCCAACATGCATTTTAACTCCATAAAAGTATGTTTTTCCTGCAACAATGCTAATCATGCTGGTTAGCATAAATTCACACTTCCCTACAATTTACATGCGAATGTACACACATTGTTGGATAAACAAGGCAAAAACGATGCATTTGAGTATCAATTAACATAAGAACATGCCCTGCATCACCGTCTAGTTACATGTAACTCAATATAAAGAATGTCAGATATCTACGTGCCAACAAGGTCACCACTACTATCAGAACATGGGCCCCACAATGACCAAAATCACAATCAACAATACTAAACCACTAAACAAACGTACGACCCCACATGAATCGGCTACCACCAACCACTGTGGAGATATATATACACAATCAAGTAAGCCTCTATGAATATCGATAAAATACACGGACAAAAAGGCCCCGAATCTACCCATACTGTACAACAAAAGAAAGGAAATAGACCTTCTAGCTGTCTAGCCCGGATTACAGGAGCTGATGACTCATTGAGTTGGCTGGAATCACGAGGGATCGGCTCGCCTATGGGTACCGCAGCAGGTAATGCAGCCACTTCAAACTAGCTGGCAGTATCACCGTGACTGTGCATGAAAAGCAACCTAATACACCAATATAAACAACATAACTAGAAGCTTTGAAAACAGGAAATATCTGGATCTGTAAGAACTGCTATAAGCTGAATCAGACTTTTCTGTACTGTGAATGAGGCAGAAGCATACCTGTCGACATGGCGAATTGCCTATTAGCTTATATATAACATATAAATACATATATATATATATATATAACAAGCAAGAACCAATACCAGCCCCTTGGGCCGGAAGGTGCCAAATCAATCAAACAATCTATATACCCCCTACCCCGTCAAAACCATCCAAAAATAAATCACTCCACTCGTCTACTAACTACGAGCACCCCACCTACTGGGCTTCAGCTCCTGCCATGGCCTCTCGATATAAATAATCGTGGTTCCGAGCCTGGGAGGACTCTGTACTGTAAACTGTAACCGTGAATCGTCCGTATCTGTAACTGCTCCCGCGCAAGCGCACAACAGGGTAAACTGTACCGCTATGCTGATCAGCCCGATACGGGGAAAGCTTCATCCCATCTTCGTCCTAACAAGGACGGCATGCTACCCGTGGAGACGATACCCACTCGCTTAGTGGGTCGACACAGCTAATAACCCAGGGGCGGCGAGGACGCGCAAGGGTGCCCTCACGACACAAACAAGTCTCAACAATCAATAATCACATATAGCAAGCATGTTTGAACCGAAAAATACTATCTGACTGATTTCATTCGAACTCTTTCTTGTTATACCGATTCTCATACCGAATTATACGTATCTGGATATCCGACTGTCTCGGCTATATTGTATCTGAGATATTATCTGACTGTATGGCTATACCGTAGCCGTAGATACCATCTCACTACATGGCTATATTGTATCTGTCTGCCGATTTACTTTACTAGCTTATATCGAATATGCTGTCATAATATCATAAAACATGGCTAAACGCATACTGACTATACTGAGTCTGAAATACATCTTGCCATTTGGCACTGTTTTACTAGCTTACGGACTGAGTATGACATAACAACGCAAGACAAGCATCAATTCGCACAAAACTCAATATTCGACTTCGGGAATTCATTTTCTGGAGTTTACTGTATTATACTAGCTAAAGTTACTAACTTGCTGAAGAAACTTGCTTTATACCTTCGTCTGGATTTTCTGACTAACGGGCGGCTCGGGCCGCACTCCAACTATTTCTCCCAACCGCATCTTCACATAATTTATCAATTAAAACTAAATACACTAATATTCGGAAGAAAACATCACTTCTTTGATATATATACAAATTTCCAAGCTTTGGCTTATTGAAAACGGTTCTAAAATCTGCTATTTCTCGAAAGTCCGTAAGGGAGAAATACTCACTTTAGGGCTAGAAGACATTGACACTAATTTGGAGCAATTCCACTTACCTTTTGGGGGCTCAGGGACGACGGTCCGACTGAATTTCACGAAACTAACTCCGCAGAATGCTCCTGCACTTAATACTTCACTACCCAAGATTAATTCGAGTTTGTACCACGCTAATAGCGTAAAACGGATGGAATTTCAAGGAAATCCCTCGCCCTCGTTTCGTTTACCTCCGGAAATTATGAATTAAAATGACACAATACCAAAGTTGGGGGCTTATATATAATTGGGACCTATAAGTCGTACCTGTGGAATGCCATTTATAAGTTGCATTTCTGAAATGCGATTTATAATGATTCTGAATGCGCCATAAGTCGCATTTGTTTGCGACGCCACTGGAATACAGGTCCGATCTTTCCCTCGGCCTTTTCTAGCATGTAGGGTATCTCTAAAACTCTTAACCAACATGCGAATAGGCCATCTACATGCCGAGAGAAGCTTACAAGGTAACATTCTCCTCCCTTAAGAACATTCATCCCCTCAATGTAACTTATATCTATAGGTATTCCCAACTTACTCAACCTTTTTCTAGAAAATTTTAGCAGAGTTTCCCGTAATATGGACTATCCCAAAAATTTGAAATGTAGAAAAGTCCAATACAAAATTTGCACACAATACTATAGTATTCATCATAAGGAAAGATTGAATCGATTATCTCATTTATACATGTACTATAAGGCACCGCATAAAAATAACAATACTAGCATACCTGTTGCCCGACTAGGCTTGAAACAAACGAGGATATATGGTTCTCATATCTTCCTCTCGCCTCCAAGTCATCTCCTGCTCCCTTACGCCACAAAGACCTGACAGACGTAATATCTTGGTTCTCAATCTACAAACTGCTCTGTCTAAGATAGCTACCGGAACTCCTCTTCATAGGTCACTTCCCATAACCTAGACGTCCGGACTGGACCTTTCTCGATGGGTCTCCTATGCATTTCCTCGCATAGATACGTGAAAGACTCGGACGAACGCGATTCTACTCGGAGGCAAGTTCAACTCATATGCCACTTGGTCATTCTTCGGGATGAATTTACAAGGCCCACCCTTGACTCGAGCTAACTTTCTTGCCGAATTCATCACCTCTCATCGAGATACTTTCAGAAAATACCCACTATTCATCAAATTCCAGGTCTGCGCCGCATATCAGCGTATGATTTCTGACGGCTCTGTGCAGTCAGGTAGGCGCTCTTGGATGCTTCACCTTCTCCTCCGACTCCGTTGAATGATGTCTGGCCCAATCAGCGCCCGACTCCCACTTCAAACCACCTAATCGGCGATCTGCATTTTCGCCCATACAATGCCTCAAAGGGCGCTGACCGGATGGCTGGAGTGATAGCCATATTATAAGCAAACTCAATTAACGACAAATGCCTGTCCCAGCTACCTCCAAAATCTAGCACACGCCCGTAGCATATCTTCAAGCGTTTGAATAGTGCTGTCACTTCGTCCATCCGCTCCGAGGGTGGAATGCCGCCCAAATTAATCCGCATTCCCAACCTCTCCGAAATGACTACCAAAATCTAGCTGTAAATTGTGCTCCTCCTGGCCGAGATAATAGACAATCGGAACACCATGTAATCTAACTATTTCTCTAATATATACTTTGGCATAATCTTCGGCAGAGAAAGTAGCTTTGACCGGCAGGAAATGGGCTGATTTCGCGCCTATCAACTATTACCCAAATGGAATCATGCCTATGTCCGGTATGGGGTAATCCTGCCAAAATCCATGTTCAACGCTTCCCATTTCCAGAGAGGCACAGCTATGTCCTGGGTTAACCCGCCTGGTTTCTGGTGTTCCGCTTTTACTCGTTGCGCTAGGACATTGGCTACAAATTCGGCTATTTCTTTTCATACTTGGCCACCAAGACTTCTTTGATATCATGGTACATTTTCATCGCACTGGTGGAGAGAATAGCGGGCGTAATGTACCTCATTCATAATCTGCTGATCGAGCCCTCTAAAATATCTGGAACACAGAGGCGTCCCTTACATCACAACACTTCATCCGCTTATCTCGAAAATCGCACTTTCCCTTGCCGAATTCTGTCCTGTCGGGACCAGGTCAGATCTTCATACCGCCGCTCTTTTACTCCACAACTAATGACGACACAACGGCGTTCTGAATTACCACCTGTTGTCCTCCGTTTCTGCTACACGAACGGCTAGGACTGGCTAATCGATGTATCTCTCTGACCAACTCCCCGCTGCTCGGCTGCAAATACGCCTAAACTCCCCATATATTTATCGCTAAGGGCGTTTGTTACTACATTGTCTCTTCTTGATTGATACAAAATAGTCATATTTAGAGAACTTGGCATATAATTAACGTTCATACTGGCTTATTATGCCGGAGACCGACAGGTAATCTACCGGTATAGCTGAGCTTATCTGGCCTTCGGCCGCATGCTAAGGCTACTTGTTGGCCGATAACCGAACAACCGTCCGCACACCATGTGCTCGTATTCGATCAGAGGATCCCGATAATGATCATGATCTCTAATACCCGGGCCGATTAACCTTGAATAACTGAATAGCTGGGTTAAATGACCCGAATGCCGAAGTAGTCTAACAGTGCCCTAAAATGTCCTACTCGGCATCTCAGAGTCTGCATAATCGGGGTGGAGCTGTGGACATCTAACTCGTTTGTTATTCTACTCTGAACAACCGTAGAGCTGGGCTTAATCAGACTTACTCTCAGGCGATCAATCTCTGATCTTCATGGGGAATCTACTAATCTCCTTGTTCATAAACACTGTGCTAGCAGAGTACTACCAATTTATTACGCCTTGTTCGTATCCACTTGGATTTATACCGCCGTTCTGGGAAATTTCTGGCCTTATGAGTCATTCGTAAAGACTCGCCTTCGGCTAGGGCTCTGTATCTGAATATCTAACGAGAACTAGCTAAAGTACTAGTCTGTCACTGACTACTGATGTGGACCCTTTCTTGGGGGTGCCCACGGGCTTGTCTGACTGGGACGGCTGGCTGACTTGCGGGTGTCTTAATGTAATAACTCGCTAGGTTGACTAAGGTCGAATCTCACCTACAAGGTTGGAAAAAAAACAGTGTACGACCACTTAACATACTGGAAAAATTCTTGGTATTGCTAACCTCTGAAGTATGCCTATTCAGTCTCTAATTCTGTTCTGGCATGCGATAAATGTTACTGATCTTAGGATGCTTCCCGCTAATACAGCGCTGCCTGGTCGTTAGACCGTCTAACTAGGCCCTTATCATCTAACCAATTCGATTCAGCTACTAACTCTTTGTAAGCTTTTCTAAAGCCTAGATCTGGCAACAAACATATAAGTCTGTTAACTCCAATAACTAAGAACTAAGAAAGTTTCTATGGCTTCATACGTGAATCACACTTAACCTGCCCCTTCTCTTCTCTTTTTTGGGCGAGGGGTCCCGTAGTGCAACTGTATATACTTCCTAGCAGCTAACCAAAATCTATGTGATTGTAACCCCAATTGGCAACAACACAAGATATCTGTTATCTGTACATATATACATCAATAACTACGTACAATACATACTGAATTCTGTAGTGATAATGTAATCTCCGACATGCTTTGCTTGAATTTCATACCGTACATATACAGCTTCTACGGTCTAATGATATCTCCTGTCCTGACTTATCATTTCATTGGATTTTCATCCCATTCTGGAAGCAACAACATATGCGCTAAATTATGGTCTACTATTGAAATTTCTCCACTCTTACAACATGGGATCAGCATCCAAATCTGTGGTCTTAGTTGACATTATATTGAGAGCCCACGACTATCTACTAGGTCTTATCTCCGGTCGCACTAGATTAGAGTCTCGTGTCGCGCTTAACTTCTCCGTAGGCGGACATACCGCAGCATTCTGGAACCGCAATCTTGCTGCCCTTAACCGTCAGTCCGAGGCTTAGTCCTTAATACACGATATTCTATCAACTGGGTGATTCTAATTTTCCCACAAAATCTGGTATTCTCGCTTCTTCCCCTTATCTTGCTTAAGCCGAGCTCTGGGGTTCGAGGTACTTGCCTTACATTGTTAATAGTTACTGGTCAAGTCCCACCTTATACTTCTATGGCTTGCAGTCAGACTCCATCTAATTCCCATGACCTCCTACCTTTCGGTATCACACTGAATCATAACTATTATCTTGCAGTGTATATCCCCGCCGTTGTTAGTGTTTTATGGCAGACTTGGCCTTTTCTGACTCGAACTTAATTGTTACTGGGCGTTCATCACTACAGGTCTTTTACACCTGCTTCGAGTAAGCTAGTAGTCTTACTTGCTCTTTTGACTTATTACCGTGAGGGTCCGCACAACTTACGTAACCATAGGCCTTTAGGCTTTCTAACACCTTCCTGGAATCAACCAATCCCTCTTCACTTACTGCTTACTATGGGAAACCTCGCCTCAATTTTATGCCTTACTGTACTGGAATCAAAATCAAGAGGTAGAAATAGCCTTTTCTTACTGCACAAAACGGAAACATGGAATCACCACATCCGAAAAGACGGAGGTGGGAACTCGCATTTTCCTCTCTTCTCACACTTATCTGATAATCTGGTATTGTCTATTATCTTAATCAGATCTTATATATCTAATAAATAAATCAACTCGTATGTAATGCTATGCCTCTAACTTCCTACCCTCGGTTATAGAAATATACCGGGAATGGTACCGATAAAGGTATCACATTGGGAGGCCCTTGATACCTCCTCCTGCTACTGTAATTACCTTGTAACTGGCTGGTGCCCTCTCCTGTACAGTTAATGGGTAGGTCGGGGCCCTATCCCGACCATCATATTACTCATAGAGGCTTGCAGATTGTTTCTATATCCTTGTATAATGTTATTGGCCTTGTGGGGCCTATACGTGTTTTAGTTTACATGTTGGCTGTGTGGGTCCCTATTTAGTCGACAGGGATTAGCGGCCTTGTCGGCCACAGTTTAGCTTAGAAATAGTTTTAATTTACAGTCATAACTAGACATCATGGTGGTCTTGTCGGCCTGCATAGGATTCCCTGCTATTGCCTCGTTTCTCGGGGTTAGTCGCTTCTTTTACAAGTGGCAATAAGGCCTTGTCGGCCACAAGTTTTATTTACAGCCGAGATATAGCCTGTTGTTTTCTTTGATTTGGAGTAAGGCTGCACCAGGAGTGCATAGGCCTTATTAAGTCGGGCTTCGTATCCTAGTAGGGCACTGTGTGCCACCATGCCTCCCAAGATGGGGCGTGACACACAATCTTACAATCATGAGAGGTTAAAATCTCCACAACTAGAGTTGTGGAAACCATGGTGGATTAACGAACTAGGGTTACACAAAAGTGATCGGAAACAATGTTAAACGCTTGTATTGTGTTCTCTTCATCTTTAAATACTTCTTAACAAGGTGCAATGTTTGACTTGCCCGACTCCTTACTGGGCTTTTGAATCCTAGAGAAGCGAGAGTAGGAAAAGAAAATTACAACAAAGCCTTGATTTTTTTATGATAATTGTATGACTTGAGCTATGGTCGATGGAAAGTTAATTTGAAACATATTGATAATGGTTAATTTGAAATCGCTCATGAGACCTGACCCAGTGATATAGTATAGTCATCCAATAGGGGACGAACCAGCCTATTTGGATGAACCCTAGTTATATTTTCTATAAGTAAGCATTGAGATCGATAACAAGTTACTCAAAGTAGTTATGAACCCATGTGGAACACTTACCCTAGTTATTTACAAATCTTGCTAACAATCACACTTGCAATCTTGTTTTACTATTGATTCTGTAAACCCCCAATTTGAAGATAACCCACCAACAAGTTTAAGTACCGACATTAGTCTAGTTCTTACCATATTTTATGGGTTCGACCCCAACCTCTTTTGTGGGTTCTTTATTGACAACGCTCGTCTATACTTCGTCGAAGTGTGGAATTCGAGCATTATCAAAAAGTGGCGCCGTTGTCGGAGAATACGACTAAGATTAGATTAATTGGGTTTCTTGTATTTAACTTTGCTATTATTAACTAATTACATTTTTTGTTTTTCACACCTACGTTGTCTCTTATAAAGCAAGTACTCGATGGAGCATAAAACTCTGATTCCTTGGATCTCGAAATTGAGAGAACACTCGAAAATGGAGAACCAAAAGCAGAGAGATGCCCGTCTTATTGAAGAAGCTAGGCAAGCTGCACTTTAGGAAGCCGATAATGCTCGAGATGAGGTTGTCAACGCTGGTTGCCATGGAAGGGGCAACATAGGACAAAGTTATGCCTATCAATTCTTTGATGAGGATGACCCAGACATTGATGAAGCTCTGCAAACCGAGTTATCATACCACCACCTTTGCCTGGTGAGGGAAAAAATTTGACATCACTAGCACCATGATATAGTTGCTCAATATGAAAAGGATGTTTAGTGGTCATGCAACTGATGATGCCAACCTACACCTAATGAACTCCATTGGAATATGCAAGGCGTACAGTTGCCCGCAGTCGCAGGACGCAACAAGGCCGAGACTCTTCCCATTCTCTCTGTCACGCCCCCGCCTTGGGGTATGACTGGCACCCGGTGCCCTATTAGACCTGGACTGCTAAACTTGTGAGCCTAAGCACATCTGGTGCCCGGGGGTTGGCTCTATCTCGATTCTCGAATCGACGGCTATATAACGATCAAATACAGCCTCTCCGCCGACCGGGGCCTATAGCCACCGTCTCCAGATTACCGCTCAACCAGAATCCTACTCTTATGGGGAAAAACCTATGTGGGCCGACAAGGCCACTATGCTGTCTAGTTACCTGTAACTCAATATAAAGAATGTCAGATATCTACGTGACCGACAAGGTCACTCACTTACTATCGTAATATGAGCCACACGTCAACACAATCAACAATACTAAACAACTAAACAAACGCACGACCCCACACGACCGGCAATAACTAACCACAGAGAGATATATATACACAATCAAGTAAGCCTCTATGAATACCGATAAATGGCCGGGATAGGGGCCACGACCTACCCATACCGTACAACAAAAGAAAGGAAATAGACCTCTAGCTGTCTAGCTCCGGGATTATGTGATGATGACTCAATGAGTTGGCTAGGAATCACGAGGGATCGGGTCCTCGTCTATGGGTACCTGCAGGCAAGTAAGGCAAAGACCCCAAACGGCGGCGTACTCACCGGTACCGAGTATGAAAAGAAAACTGAATACATCCGAATATAAACAACATAACTAGAAGCTTTGAAAACAGGAAATATCTGGATCTGTAAGAACTGCTATAAGCTGAATCAGACTTTTCTGTACCGTGAATGAGGGGGGAGGAGCGTACCGTCGACATGGCGACTCCGTCGTCTATTAGCTTATATATAACATATAAATACATATATATATATATATAATAAGCAAGAACCACCACCAGCCCCTTGGGCCGGAAGGTGCCAACCAATCAAACAATCTAATACCCCTACCCCGGGTCAAAACCATCCAAAATAAATCACTCCACTCGTCTACTAACTACGAGCACCTCTATCGGCCCGTGGTCTCCACGGCTATAGCCGCCGATATAAATAATCGTGTCTCCGAGCCCGGAGGACTCCTGTACCGTAAACTGTAACTGTAACTGTCTGTATCTGTAATCTGTACCTCCGGGCGCAAGCGCACAATGTAAACTATACCGCTATGCCGACGCCCGATATGGGGAAAGCTTCATCCCATCTTCCGTTGTCATGGACGGTATGCCATTCCTTGGAGTGACTTATACCCACCCGCTCAGTGGGTCGACACAGTACCAACCCCAGGGGCGGCGAGACGCTCAAGGGTACCTCACGACACAAACAAGTCTCAACAATCAATAATCACATATAGCAAGCATGTTTGAACCGAAAATACTATCCGTATTCCGATTTCTCATTCGAACTCTTTCTGTGTTATACTGATTCTCATACTGAATTATACTGTATCTGGGATATCATGTGACTGTCTGGCTATACTGTATCTCAGATATTATCTGACCGTATGGCTATACCGTAGCCGAGATACCATCTCACTACATGGCTATACCGTAGACTGTCTGTCTGATTTACTTTACTAGATTTTATTCTGAATATATGTGTCATAATATCATAAAACATGCTTGCTAAACGCATACTGGACTATACTGAGTCTGAAATAATATCTTGCCATTTGGCACCGTTTACTAGCTTCTGACCATTGACATAACAACGCAAGACAGTTTCACTGGGATTCGCACAATACTCAAAATTCAACTTCGGGAATTCTATTACGGAGTTTACTGTATTATACTAGGCTAAAGTTACTAACTTGCCGAAGAAGAAACTTGCTTTACATACCCTGATTTTCCGACTAAGGGCGAAGCTCGTCAAGTATCTAACCATTTCTCCTAACCGCATTCACATATATATCAATTAAAACTAAATACACTAATATTCTGGAAGAAAACATCACTTTTGATATATACAGCCCAAACTTTGGTTATTGAAAAACGGCCGAAAACTTGCTATTTCTCGAAAGTCCAGAAGGGAAAAATACTCACTTTAGGGCTAGGAGTATATTGACACTAATTTGGAGCAATTCCACTTACCTTAGCTCGGTAGGACGACGGTCGGCCGGCCGAATTTCGCGAAACTAACTCCGCAGGAATGCTCCCGGCAGCTTAATACTTCACTACCCAAGATTAATTCGAGTTTGGACCACGTTTAATGGCGTAAACGGATGGAATTTCAAGGAAATCCTTCGTGCCCCCCTGTTTTCTGTTTACTCTCTGGAAATTATGAATTAAAATGATACAACACCGAAGTTGGGGGCTTTTATATAATTGGGACCTATAAGTCGCATTCCTAGAATGCGATTTATAAGTCGTATTTTTCCTTGCGACGCGCCGACTTGGCGCTTGTCCGATATTTTTCGGGTCTTTTTCTAGCATGTATGGAATTTTAAAACTCTTAACCAACATGCGAATAGGCCATCTACATGTCGAGAACTTTACGGGGTGTAACACTCTCTGTCTAGCGAAGCCACTTTATGGTTATCGGAGTTGCCCAACGACTCCATTACCAATTGGAGGGAGTTCAAACAATATTTTCTAGGAGATTCTTCCTACCCTCTAGGATGCTATAGCTTAAGGATGAGATCTACCATTCCCCACAACTGAAAATGGAGACACTGTATGAAACCTGGTTAAGATTTAAGAAGAAGTTGACCAAGTGCCCAAACCACAAAATTCCTGATGGCAGTTTGTTGGAGATTTTCTATAGGTCATTGAACAACAGTACTAAAGCTGTGGCAGATACTGTGGTAGGAGGAGCACTGATGAGTCACACCTAGGAGCAAGCTCCCACTATTCTTGATAGAGTGACCAAAACTAACAGGGCATGACAAACCTGGGAAGCGGAAGCAACTGCTGGTACATATGCCATTGGTATGAATGCAGATGAACGAAAGAAGGAGGCAGAACGTTATCAGGAATTGGCCCACATGCATACATCATTGGAACTGCTCACAAAGCATATTATGGGTGTTGTAGCCAAAAACGTTAATGCAGTGGTAACACAGGGACAGGAACCAGGGCCAGAGCATTCAGATTCTGAGGAGGAGGCAAACTCTTGGACAACCAGGTGGTGGCTTTCCGAGCCAACACCCAAGGGTCTGGACAAGACACTTGGTGCCAAGGTTCTGGAAACCAAGGTCGGAACCAATACCTAGACAACTACAACTTAAATGGCTACAAAGATAGAAGCCGAGGTATGAGCGAAAGAGAGAATGGAGAAGGAATGATGGTTATCACAATGACCGAGCAGGATTATATATGCCCTCTAATGCACGTGAGGGGGAGGCTGGATAGTCAAAGTTGGAGAACATGATGGAGGAGATGTTCAAGAAGGTGAGATCCACAGATGAGCAGCTAAAAGACATCCGTGGAGATATATCTAGCATGGGCCAGAGAGTTGAATCACATGCCACGACTATCAAGCAGATTGAACAACAGTTGGATCAACTGTCAGCATCTATGAACCCTAGGCAAAAGGATACACTACCTAGAAACACAGTCCAAAATTCGAAGAATGATGGTCACTGCATGGCTGTGATAACTAGGAGTGGAAAGACCAGGGTTGATCCCCCTCTACCGGTTGTAGTTGAGCTTGAAAGGAAGAAAGAGAGCATAATTGATAATGAGGAAAAGGTTGCTGAGCATGAGCATGAGAAAAATGCTGAGTTAACTGAGGCTCCAATTATTGATAAGGAGAGAAGGAGAGAACAACTACAATTATTGAATTTGAACAAGGAGAGGAGCAAGGGGCCACACAGATCTATAAGGCTATACCACGACCACCGCCACCATTCCCTTAAAGAATGAAGAAGAAGGCGAAAAATGGTAAGTTTCAAAAATTCCTGTCAATGCTAAAATAATTATTTATAAATGTACCATTGGTCGAGGAATTAAAGAAGATTCCCAGATATGTCAAGGTTATGAAGGACCTTGTTACCAAGAAAAGGTCCATGAGCTATGAGCCCGTGGATAACGTGCATCATTGTAGCGCCAGGTGCCTTCACCATTCCATGGACTATTGGTGATGTTGAGTTTGTGAAGGCACTCTGCTACTTGGGAGCAAGCATCAATCTGATACCATTAGCTGTGTTTAAGCAGTCGGTCTTGGGAGCCCCCACACCGACTACTATGCGTCTACTGATGGTCGACCGAAAGCCTGTGGGGATCCTGTTTGATGTGCTTGTTAAGATGGACAAATTCATATTCTCAACGGACTTCATGATCCTTGATTGCGAGGTTGATTTTGAGGTCCCCATCATTTTGGGGTGACCATTCCTTGCCACTAGGAGGGCTTTATTAGATGTGCAGGCTGGCCAGCTGAAATTCTGACTTAATAAAGAGGAGGTCACCTTCAATGTCTGCCGGTCAATGAAGAAACCAAATGAGTTTAGAGTGGTCTCAGCAATCGAGGATGAGTTTGAGTTTCTTGACAAAGTTTGAGTAGTCAAGAGACTTGCTTCGTGCTGTGACATTAAATCAGGCACTTCTTGGGAGGCAAACTATGAGGTGGTTTGGTGAATTCTGAGTAACTGAACCACCTGCATCATGCCGTGATGTTAAATCAAGCGCTTCTTAGGAGGCAACCCAAGTTCATTGACTTATGCGTGCTTAGTGTGCAGGTGAAACAAAAACAGGTTGTAAAAAAATTACAGAACAGACTGTTGCTACGAGCCTCAGTACGACTCGTAAGAGGATTGTACGGGCCATAGTACGAGTCATGGTGAGAAGTAGAGATGTAGCCTAGTGCATAAGTTCAGAGTATGGTTGTTCCTACCATTCGTAACTCCATTGTACGGGTCGTAGTACTTATCGTACCTATGAACTATGCAAAGTATGGACCTCCAATTCAGAATGACCAACGAGTCATGGTACAGTTCGTACCTTCATGGTACGAGTCGTATGATGTACTCATAGGTCCATAGGTAAGTTCTCTTAAAATCTCTTCTATGAGTCCAAGGGACAAGTCGTGACGGGCCAAATTACTCGACTCGACCCATTTTTTTTTCAAAATTTCCCTAAAATATTTAATCTTCAAAATCATTGGACCATTCTCCCACACACTCAAAACTTGAACTCACGAACACTCCCACGACTTTCCTCACACCCCTAACTCAAGAAAAAAATCGATTGAGCAAGATTTTTGCTTGATTAAGACTGCTAAAGTTGGATTCAAACCTTAGTCACTAACGTGCACAAAGTGAGCAAGATTTTGCAACATTCAAGTAAGTAATTATGCTTTGAATCGGTTAGAGACCTTCGTGTTTGTGCAAACTTTTTTAATAATTGGGAGTCCTAAAAATTCATGAAAATATAGGAGGATAATGATCAGTGATGTGCAAAATAAATGTGTTGACTGGGTAGGATTCGAGCATGCTAAAAATTGAATTTGAACTACTATAAATTGAATTATGGGTTATGAATCAAAAAAGGAGAATGGGGTAGTTGTAAAAACGTGAAAAATGCATGCCTAGACTTGGGGAATTCTGAGTACCAGAAACAAATTGAATTCACCTGCAAACTGACATGAAAAGAAGCCAAGGACAGGGTCCACAAGCCTTCCTACGACTCGTAGGATGGCTCATTGGGACTGTCCCAGGCCAAATGTATAACAATTAAGTGGTACGAAACCTAGTACGGCCCCTAATATCCTACTATGAGTTGTACCTGGTAATCATACCAGGATTCTGAAAAGGGTCAAGTCCAAAAGTGACAGTACAATCCTTCCTATGACTCGTGGAATCAACTTACGGGTCGTATTATGAGTCGTGGAAAAATACAGAGCATGGGTTTTCAAGGGGTATCCTCATACGACTCGTGGTACGGATCGTACCTTTATGGTACGAGTCGTACCTCAGAGTCATGACTTTGACCTGAGACATTACGAGTCTCAATACAGTTCGTACCTTCTTAGTACAACTTACACTGTAGACTCGTGAAAAATTATAGAGGATATTTTCTTGCTTTCTTATTCTCAAATTTGGAATTCTAACCTTTTTTCTCCACAGGTACAATGACTCAGAAGAGGAAGGCAACCAAAACAACTACTCGGATGACACTGATAGATGAGTCCTCTAAATCTGACCATGCCGGCAGCACAACTAGTGGTTCAGTGGAGGAATACAGGGTTGATATATTTGACACCGATGGGACCCGAACCACTAGGGCAAAAGCTAAAGCCCAGGCCGAGGAGGCCACTTCCACATCTACTGATGCTCCCTAATCTGAGGAGGGAGCTGAGGAAAGAGTCCAAGAGTCTAGTAGTGGCTTTAATGATGATGAGGGGTCCGAGGAGGCCCAATTCCGCGATGGAGATAGTGAGTCTGGATCCGATGATGAGGCAGCCAATGCTGAGCAAGAGCAGGCTCCGCCTAGGGAGAACTGTACCATTCGATGGAGAGTATTAGGTGCACAAGAGATCTATGAACAGGGTCTCTCTCTCACCTCCAAGAACAAACCCAGGCGGAATATGCAAGAAGAGCCGCGGATCCTCACCAATGCACTAAATAAGGTGGAGGAGATGAAGCGGATATTCAACTACTATGGGTTTGAATGGATGGCTAGAACCTCGAATCAATGCACTTCAGAGATTGTCCAGGAGTTCTATGCCAATTATTTGGCTATCATGGAACAGAAAGCAAAGGAGGGGCAGAAAGTCAAAGATCAGCCCAAGTTGGAGAGCGTCATGGTGCGAGGCTGCACTGTTACTATATCCAAGTGAACCAATGCTCCAGTATTATATGGGCCTTAATTTATTCCACCCTACACTACACCGGAGTTTGACTACCGGGTGGATGCCATGAAGAAAATCCAGTAGTTAGGCCTTGAGGAGAGGAAAAGTCAGATTTAGTGGCTGTCTGGTGTCATTGCTGAAGATAAGGAGGAGGCCGAATAGGTAGCTAGCGGAAAGAAGGTCACTAAAAACTCATTGAACTTCATAGAAAAAGCCTGTTGGATGCTAGTACGCCATAGGTTGGCACTGACAGTGAATGACAATACCCTCAGTGTAGACAGAGCAGTATTGGTGGCGTGTATCATGTCACGATATGCCATCAACATTCCGAGGGTCATTGCGGAGGAGATCCGGAATCGAGCTATGGGATTGAGCACTACCATCCCATTCCCGAGTCTCGTATTCAGGCTATGTATGGAGGTAGGTATCAGGTGCATCGTGGTGAGGAGCGATTGATTGGAGGACAACGAACAACAGACATTGGCTTGATCCGGGATGAAATGAACTCGGTAAGTTTAGCACGACTTTCTACCGTAGTTTCGGTACCACGGGCAGTTGGGGGCGAGCAGGTGAATGCTCCAACCTCACAGGAGCAGGATGAGACACTGGCTGCAGATGTTGGTTATTCAGAGGCAGCTCCCAACACCTCCGCTGCACCATCTGTGGGCCTTCCGAGCCAGAACCTAGCAAGCTACATGCTCGTGCCTCAGGAATTTCCCCAAAAGATGGCAAAGAGACTGACTGTAGCTGAGAGAAAGGTGCAGTCTATAATGGAGAATGTGAAGCCTTGGGTGAAGGATGATATTGAGGCAGCTGCACGGGTTCTAAATGCCATACTTGACAATTTTGAAAGCAGCTTCAACGAGCGCATGGCCGAGCATACTTACATTGGTAGCCTCCGTGAGGATTTGGGGGCTCTTCGGAGCTAAGTGACTGAGCTGTCATCTCGACAACTGGCAATTTTAGCAGCCCCCACTCTTCCCCTCGATATCAGGATAGAGGATGGGCTTGATTTGGTGGCATATTGTAAGCCGACCGAAGCTGAGGGAGGAAAAAGGAAAAAGAGGGTCTCAGAGAATGTTGGAGATGAGACCCTAAGGAAGAAGAGAAAAAAGGAAAAGAAAGAGCACAAGCGGGCGAGATTGGAGAGTCAACAGAGTCACGACGAGCATAGGTCGGAGATGCTTGAGAGAGCGAGAGGAGCGGGTAGCTCCACCACTGCCCATATCGAGCTTGCGGGTTGCAAGGACCCTTTGGGCGAGCCACATTCATCCCCAGTGATTTCAGAGGCCGTAGAAGCGACAACTACTGTTGAGGGGGTGACCATTCCCCCCTTTGATATATCATATAGTACGTCGGCCATCATCAGCACCCGGACTGCAGCGGATGTACCACCTCCTCAGGATGACATGAGTGCTTAGTGCACCACCGGTATGTTCCCTTCCTTCTGTTTTGTATTCTATGCTTCGGGGATGAATCATGATTTTCAAAAAGGAAGGGGTGTACTTGTATATTTTTGGGATTTTTGGATTCATCCGAGGGTTTTTCTTGATGTATTTCTTTTCCCTCGGGCATGCTATCTAGTAGAAACGACATGTTTATGATGTTTTTGTTTAAGTAGAAAGTAGTTTAGGATTATTCAGCTAATAAAATGCACTAGTTTTGAAGTTTTGAAACAAATTGACACTGTTTAAAATTTTTTGATGGTTAGCTGTGTATTTGTTGATTGCAAAACATGATTTATGTGGATCTTTTTGTGTTATTTAGTGTATTATCATGAGTAGTTAATCCATGTATGAACCGGACAGGTAGAATGAATGCAAAACATGTACCATGAGTGAGTGAGGTCTATACCCAGTTCAATACTGCATAGAGGATCTAGAACTTGCCTGATTGGTCTTTATGTAGGTTTTTAGGATGGTTGGTTAGGAAAGGATCATAAGCCATTTTTGTTTAGCCCATTTTAGCTTACATTTCTCTACCAACATAATATGATTCCCTTGATCCCAATTTTGAGCTTTAAATGAATCATTTTTCTTTGGTTAACCAATTAATCTTAATCATTTTATATAATGAACCTGCTTTGGCCCTGGTCCCTCCTTGGACATTGTGAACCTCAACCCAGGCAAAATGCCTAAATTGAGGGTAGCTAGAGTACGGGTGCATAGATCATGGGGAGGTGAAAAAGGAAAAAAAGGAAAAATGGTTAAAAGTAAGATACGGTATGACAAAAGAAGAAAAAAGAGATGAAAAAGAAAAATTGAAAAGAAGAAACAAAAGAGAAAAATGAATGAAAAGTTGAAAACACACCACACCCATACAATTGCATAAAAATTGAGAAAAGGGAGAAAAAAGATGAAAAAGTGAAAAGGGTGAAATAAGTGAAAAATGAAGCCACGTGTATGTAGTGCCAATGATGGTCTAGTCACTAAAAATTCTATATTTATCATACCCAGCCTGAAAGCCTACAATACAAGCCGAATAA
Organism: Datura stramonium; assembly: GCA_018107945.1. Classification (NCBI taxonomy): domain Eukaryota; kingdom Viridiplantae; phylum Streptophyta; class Magnoliopsida; order Solanales; family Solanaceae; genus Datura; species Datura stramonium. The sequence goes on from JACEIK010000361.1 coordinate 367,232, forward strand.
AGTCCTATAGTGATCCTAGATTGACTATCCAAAGAGCCACAGTAGAGAAAATAAGGGCAAGCCTATGGTATCCGATGTGCAGTATTTGGAACTTCCTTGTGAGAGTGTGAGCCTTACTTGTTCCGTCCCACATTTCATATTTTCATATATCTGTGAGTTGGGGACTTCATTTGTTGTGAGGGTATATGGTTTGTATTTTATTCTGTCAGTTGTCCGTGTGAAAAGCATTGGTAATGACTTGATTCTCTGCTAATAACTAGATGACATGTATTGTTTATCATAATTTATGGTTACTTGATGTGCATATGCTGATTTGGTTTACCGGGAAAAGGGTAAAAAACTGTTTGATTTCATCGTGCAAATTTTGATGGGTGTTGGTTGTAGTATCCTAGGTTTATTTTCTAGTTAAGCGTCATTTTAAAATTTTTGTTTTCTTTGCCTGAGGACATGCAAAAGTCTTAAGTTGAGGGTGTTGATGTGTTGTAAGTTTACAACACTTTAGAACTTAAAGCTGAGAAAATAACATGGACTTAGGTATGTTTATATGGATATGAGATGTTTTTACTTTGGTTTAAGGAAAAATAGTTGTTGAAGTGAAAATGTGCAAAAGATGCAGAAATGTGCAGAAAAGCAGCCAAGTACTGATCTCACTACGAGCCTATCTAGATTGTACGAGCCATACTGAGACTCATGAAAAATCTCATAAGGCTGGATCAATGCAAAGGCAAAGTATGACTCTTATTATGAGCTGTACGAAGCTGGTACGAGCCGTAACTGGAGTCGTGGAATACTTCAGAGAAAAGTATCACAATTGAAGTCTCCTGGTACGGGTAACACATACGGATCGTAACATCTACCTATGACCCATACCAGGAGCCGTGGGAAGCTTTAGGTGTCTTAAAGATTTGGAAGAATTCAAGATGCAACAAGTAGTCACGAGTCATAGGAGCAAGGTACAATACATACCAAGACACTCATAGAAAACTTCAGAAGATGCCAAAGTTCTCAAAGTCAAGCCATGGATGGATTGTACGACTCGTAGGATCACGATACTAATCGTACCAGATGCCAACACTTAGCCAATTCTGCAGTAGTTAAGAAATTTACAAGAGCAAGGCACGACCCATACAATCCTGTTATGGGTTGGATGACGAGTCAACGCTAGATTTGGATATTTCCCTGTTAGTTTAGAAAAAGATTTCTATTGTCTGTATAAATACCTTTTATGTTTCTTTTAGTAGGGAGAATATCAGAATACATAGAGAGAAGGTTCTTAATTAATTGTTTGTGAATTATTATCAAGTTTGTAAACAATATTGGAGAGCAATTCTTGAGATCAAAACTTGGTTTTCTCAATTGTTCTTGATTTTGTTGATCATATTTTCTTGCAATATTCAAAGTAGGTTTTCTTCCAATTACCGTTGCAAGTATCCAATTATGTGTTTGTCTATGAATACTAATCACAATCTTACAATCATGAGAGGCTAAAACCTCCACAACTAGGATTGTGGGAATCATGGTGGATCAAAGAACTAGGGTTACACAAAGTGATTCGAAACAAATGCTAAACTCTTGTATTTTATTCTCTTCATCTTTAAACATTTCTTAACGGTGCGCAATATTAGGACTTGCCTGAATTCTTTACTTGCTTGAACCTAGAGAAATAGAGAGTAGGAAAAGAGAATTACAACTAAGCCTTGATTTTTATGATCATGGTATGAATTGAGCTGCGGTCGCAGGAAAGCTAATTTGAAACATATTGATAACGGTTAATTTGAAATCGCTCATGAGACTTGACCCGGTGATTGAGTATAGTCATCCAATAGGGACGAACCAGTTGTTTAGATGAACCCTAGTTATCAGTTCTACAAGTAAGCATTGGGATCAATCACGAGTGTATACTTGAAGTAGTTATGAACCCATGGGGAACACTTACCTTAGTTATTTGCAAATCTTGATAACAATCACAATTGCAATCTTGTTTTACTATTAATTTCTATTTACCCCCTAATTTGGAAATAACCCACCAATAAGTTTAAGTACTCGCATTAGTCTAGTTCATACCATATTCCCTGTGGGTTCGACCCCAACCTCTTTGTTGGGTTCTTTATTGACAAAGTCCGCTTCATACTTTGTTAGGAAGTGTGAGTTTGAGCGTTATCAATCAGTACTTTGCCTCTTTTCTGCATCTTTTGCATATTTTCACTCCAAACACCTATATTCCTTGAAAACAAAGTAAAAACACCTCATATCCATATAAACATACCTAAAGTCCATGCTATTTTTCCAGTTTTAAGCATCGAAAGTGCTATAAACTCACAACACATCAATACCCTCTTCTCCTTCTCTCGTTTTGTGAAGGCCACTTTATGGTTATCAAAGTTTCCTAATGACTCCATTACCAACTGGAGGGAGATCAAACAGGCTTTCCTTGAAAGGTTATTCCTACCCTCCAGGATGCTACAACTTAAGGATGAGATCTACAATTTCCGACAACTGAAAATGGAGGCACTTCATGAAACCTGGTTGATGTTTTGTGAGTTTACAACACTTTCGACGCTTAAAACTGGGAAAATAGCATGAACCTAGGTATGTTTATATGTATATGAGGTATTTTTACTTTATTCTCAAGGAATATAGGTGTTGGAGTGAAAATGTGCAAAAGATGCAGAAAAGAGGCTAAGTATTGATTGATAACGCTCAAACTCACACTTCCCAATAAAGTATGAGGAGGACGTTGTCAATAAAAGACCCAACAAAGAGGTTGGGGTCGAACTCACAGGGAATATGGTAAGAACTAGACTAATGCTGGTACTTAAACTTGTTGGTGGGTTATTTTCAAATTGGGGGGTTTATAGAAATCTATAGTAAAACAAGATTGCAATTGTGATTGTTATCAAGATTTGCAAATAACTAGGGTAAGTGTTCCCCATGGGTTCATAACTACTTTGAGTATACACTCATGATCGATCCTAATGCTTATTTGTAGAATTGATAGCTAGGGTTCATCCAGACGACTGGTTCGTCCCTATTGGATTACTAT
>JACEIK010000361.1:370772-388724 GCA_018107945.1 Datura stramonium
CCAATATTGTCAAAAACTAATTACAAACTGATAATAATCCTCTTCCAACATCTTTTGATGTCTCCTCAATAAAATAAACCTAAAAAGTATTTATACAGATAATAAAATCCTTTTTCTAAGTTAACAGGGAAATGTCAAAATCTGGTGTCGACACTTCATACAACTATAGGGCCCGTAACAGGATTATAAGGGTAGTGCCTTTTCTTGTACATCCCTTAGCTTCTGCAGAATTTGCTAAGTGTTGGCCTCTGGTAGAACTCGTAACAAGATCTCACGAGTCGTACAATCAAGTCAAAGTTTGACACTAAGAACTCTGGCATCTTCTGAAGATTTGTACGAATGTCTTGGTACGCCTCATACCTTGCTCCTACGACTTGTAATAGCTTTTCGTAACATGAGATCTACCAAGTCCCAAAAATATCTGAAGTTCTCCATGGCTCCTGGTATGGGTTGTAGGTAGATGCTACGTTCCCTAAGTGCTACCTGTATCAGGAGACTTTAACTGTGCAAATTTCTCTAAATTATTCTATGACTCAAGTTACGGCTCATAGCAGGATGGTACGGCTTGTACTAAGAGTCATACTTTGAATTTGCCTTGTACCAATCTTCTGGGCTTTTCCATGAGTCTCATTATGGCTAGTACTGTGATTAGTACTTGGCCTTTTTTCTGCACTTTTCTGCATCTTTTGCACATTTTTACTCCAACACCTATTTTTACTGAAAACAAAGTAAAAACACCTCATATCCATAAGCACACCTAAGTCCATGCTATTTTCTCAATTTTAAGTGTCGAAAGTGCTGTAAACTCACATCACATCAGTGATGAGTCGTGGTTAATAATAGAGTTTTCTGGTCCAGTGACGATGGCTCATGGTACGAATAGTAGGAGGCTATAATGGGTCAAGGTATGAATCATTGTAGGAAACTACGAGTCGTGAGATGCAGTCATGGTTTGGAACTGTTGAGGGGAGGAATGATTTCACGAGTCAAGTTACAACTCATTGTAGGAAACAATATGTCGTTGTATGCATACGTGGTTCGAATTAGAGAGTTGGAAATTTAGACTGACTGACAATATAAGGATACCGTAAGTCGTGATTTAGAGGTACGAATCGTGGTATGAGTCGTCGTGACTGGCAGTGACCTTTCTCCAGATGAATCAGTAAGGGCATTTTTGTAATTTCTACGCTCCAAACTTCCTAATGACATCGTTTTAAGCCCTTAAATGAGTGTTTTAAGAGGGTTTAGCCTATACTAATTCATTAGGCTCCGATACATGCATTTAATTGAGATTCCCTTCCAATATCGAACTAGAATTCTCCTCAATTTCTTCCCCAATTCTCTTGGGCTTTCAAGGCTAGTTTGTAAATCAGTTTACCCAGGTATGTAGGGCTATGAGTGGGGGATTTCTTCCACCCTCATGCCCAAATTTCTTCTCTAATTCATGAATTCAAGTTCGTCATCAAGTGTATTAACTCCTAGGGTTTTAACCCAGTTCTATGAAATTATCTATGCTATATTTATGGGGTCTAATCTCCTTATGTTTTAAAGTACGTTTTAAGTCTAATGGGAATATTTTATCCTCAATTTGATTATAAATTCATGATTTTAAGTTATTAGAAATTATGCCTAATTATGTAAGTTTTATGAAGCTCAAGCTTATGATCCATGATTTAAAGCATGATGAGATATCTAGTATACATGACTGTTTATGAGCTCTCAACTTATGAATCTATGATTTTGACTTATGAAGTCTATTTCAATTATGCATGATTTTATAATTTGGGTAAGCCCATACAAGTTAAGCATGTTTATTATGATTTAGCCAAGGCTAATAAGATCAATTTATGATATGATTTGGAGTCAAGACTCCCAATGCAGCTTATGATATGATATAGAGTCAAGACTCCCAATGTTCAGATTCAAGCTATGTATGAGATTATGATTTCAGTTTTGTTGAAAAATGATGTTAGCACAATGCATATTTGGGAGTAGTGTCTAGCACCGAGTAGACTTGGAGTTCCGAGGTTTTCTAGCCTCATAACTATGCACCGACGTAGGTATATGTATATATGTTGGGACCTCTCAAGAGAGTTTTCCCCTCTCTAAGGGGCTCAGCTTGATATTGATATCATGGTTTAGGATCCTTAGCCTTAGCAAGGTTTTGGACGGCTCTGCCCACTTGAGTGTGATAGTTGGGGCATCACGTAAGCTCTATCATGATGGTGTCAGTTATGACGAGTCTCCCATTATTCCTCATGATTTCAGTTACTCATGTTCATGACTTATGATATTATGTTTTACAACAAATTTGACCCAATGATCAGTTTATAAGATTTTACTTATGATTTCAACTATGAAAAATCATATGATTTCTATTTCCAAATCTTGGGTCACTATGTTCAGTTATGATAACTAGATTATGATTATGTATATATCAGATACAGTTTTCAGCATGCAGTCCTTACTCTCATGATCTTTTGATATATATGCATGATTTCAACTAATGTTTTATTAAGCATGTTTTACTTACCTTACATACTCAGTACATTCCAAGTACTGACCACATACTCCCATCTCAGTCCAGTCCAGTCCCCTCTTTGGGTGAGTCCTTATCATCCGAAGACAGTTACTAGTTATGTTTTGCCTGTTATTTCAGTTTTCAGACTCCAGCGAGCTAGTTGGGGTGTTTTCCCATCAACTCATTAGATGTTTTTGAGGATTTTCAGACATTATGTAGATGATTCAGCTTGTCGAGTTTTGACTCCATTAATGGCCTTTGTTATATTTCATACTTCTGCTTATTCATGTTTCTTTTAATTTCCACTTTAGTTATGCTCTTGAATTGCTATACATGTGCCTTGGGTTAGCTTAGAGCCATTCCTTGTTCTAGGCTCCATGTATCGATCTGGAGTCTCAGCTCAGGTCATGACAGTTCATCTATCATCTCTTGACATACATAGATGAATTTCCCTCTAAATCCTCTCGGACATTAGATGTTCATATTTTGCCCTCGTCATATGTCTTGGATTAACTATCCTCGGTTAGAGCTCAAGTTAATTAGATAAGGGCTAATAGTCTCAAATCTCTATTGTTATTTTCTTTTTCTAACTTCAACCTCTTTGGTCAAGCAAGTTGATGATACAGACACGTTTCAACGTTTGCAACTACTAAAACTAATTAAAATGAAGAGAATAACAATCCACTCAATTTACCATTCAAGAATTACTATTTTATTTTGCCTACTTCTGTTAATCCATTATAGTTCCCACAACTCTAGCTAAAGAACTTAGTTGCTCATGTTTGAAGAAACAATCACATAATATTTATAAGAAGTCATAGTGAAATACTTACAATAATATGAAATCGTTTGACAGATCTTGAAAGCTAAATAGAATCACAAGAACTTGATGTTTCTCTTCCAATAATTGTATGGAATAATATTTTTCACACTTAAAATGATTTTACGTGTGAATAATAGTCAACAATTAAGTGGTGTCTTCTAAAAAACATCCTAAGATGGGTATATATTGTAGTAGAATAAATCTTCATTTGTTCCTCCTTGGACTAGTATTGGATTTGCAGCTTTGAGTCGGCAGACCTTGGTCCATGTCGCACCTCTCCTTGTGCCATCTGAGCCTCGCGTCGTGCAGCTTGGTGCGCCAGTGTATCCTACGTGTCGCGCAGGCTAATGCCTAGATGTGGCTGTGTGATGTCAACCTCTATTTTGCTATGGAACTTTCTCTTTTTGAGTTTGGGTAGGAAACACATGCTCTTTTAAGCCTCAAATAAGTCAAAATCCATCATTTTTATCCTTGCAAACATCTAATCATGTGCATTAGCTCTTTTTTTTTACAAATAAAATATAAAACTAAAGCAATCACATATAATTTATTCTCAAAACACAACTAAGTATGGGTAAAATATGGAAAATAATTGTGTAATATGGCCCAACATCACCATCCCACGCTTAAACTATTGTTTGTCCTCGAACAATATACTACTTCCCTACTCAAGTTTCACACAAAATTCACCCTACGATCTGGTCTACTTACACTTAGGTTCATTAGAAAATTCAATCAAGCTTCAACAATCCACTCAATATGCATATAAGATCAACATTCAAAGGTTATAAATCAAAATCATTTAACTTCGAGAATTAACTCAATAGGATATATTTAGGAAAACATGAATCAAAGATACACCAACATCTTACCATTATGTGCCCTTTACTATTTGGAGAGATTTCCTTTCACTCTCATGATATATAACAATTTTGACTTGGGCCTAGATAGAACAATATCACTCACTCTCTCAAAGAACTCAACATGCATGCAAAAAATGACCTATAGGCTCGCTTTTAGTGTAAATATTCTACTAATATAGAAAATCAAATCTAAGATCAATTAGGACTTAAGATGGTTGTAATGTAAGCTAAGGGACGGGTAATACCTATTTGTCCAAGATAGTGACTAATCTCTCTAAGCACTTTAATACTTCACAACTCTTTGATTTTTTAGCACATTCTTCAATCTCCTTATTTTTATCCTTATACCTCCCTTTTATTTTCACTTTGCAACTTAAGTGACTAGTAGGAAATTTTTAATATTAAGTATTCAAAATTTTTTTTGCTTGCTTTCTTGATTAATTCTTTCATTTTTTAAAAAGCTTTTTCTTCTTTTTTGTTTCACTACTAGTATCATCCTCCTTGTTTTACATTTTTCAACCTTTTATTTTCTTCTAGTTTTCACACTTTAGCTTTTTCCCTTTTTCTCTTCACTTGTGCTCCTTTTATGCAAAATTTTCAATTAAAGTGTTGTAGGAGTCATTTGAATCAAATAAAGGTCAATAAAATAAAAGAAAATAAGCTTGTAATATGGCTAGCAAAAAAATAGACTAAGGCTCAAAATGGCTAACTAGGACAATCACATCAAGGTAGGTAAAGTTGGGATACACATAGGCTACCAAAGAAATGCCTATATCACTTCCTAGATTCAATATTCTCATTTCGCTTAGCACACACACCGGGCAAGTTCTAGACATCAAATTGCAAGCATGGAGTATACAAAAATATCTCACACACACAATGGAACAAATGGTTCGATAATAGCAATCAAGATTATAAAAAGCACACATATCCATATTGAATGTCTCACATTGTTAAGCCCTATTTTCGAGCATAGGAGAAAGTTCCAAAAGTCTAAGTATTTCTACTTTTTTCACGCGTTTTTGAATGAATTATACAAAGTCTCAATGATATCCTGAGTGAAGCACCTAACATTCATAAGGTTTCAAGTTCTTACTCTCCTACCAATGACTAATTTACCCTTAAGACGGTCGTCATCCATCCATTATTGAAAAAATTTATGACTATGACTAACAAAAAAATCTAGACACTATTGCATATTCTAAGGGACGATCCACCGGAGGAACCCATACAAAAACAAAACCAAAAACTTACAAAAACTACTATAAGCTAGCAGGACTCAAGTTATACATCTAAAAAGAATTCTAGGACCACCATGAATAAATTTAGCAATAACAACATACATGGAACTAGCAAGTTTACTTCTCCCACCTTACACTTAATCAAAGCACCATCCCCAGTGCTAAAATAATAAAGCACAAGTAAAAAGGGTGAAAGAAGAACTCTCCGAGCCTAGTCCTCATTGTATGTGGGGGCATAAGAAACTTCCTCCATCTATGAGTCCTCTTTATCATCACTAGCAGACTCCAATTCGGAGTCAACTCGAGCCTGCTCATCGTCAGTAGGATTATCATCATCAAAGGGATCCTCAAAACCTGGCCCAACTCTGCAGAGAGCTCTAAAATGCTCGCTCAAATGGATAGTCAATGTTCAACTACTACAGCTGCTCATTCATCACCCTACTCATCCTCAGCTGAAGCATTTGCATGCCATACAAGTGACTCATAAAATTACTGATGCCATTGGGCTCACTGATAGACAACATAGGACCATGCAGACCCTTAGACTCATTTGTTTTTGTCACATCTAGCCTATTTGGGTTATACCTCATCCATAATCAACCTCCTCTTCTTCAACCAACTGCATCGGGTTTGGAGACCCCCAAAACTAAATATCTTCCCCGTTTTAACCTTCTTTTGCCTTAAGACATCCTTAATAACCATTCCAACATTTATCGCCCCCTAGTCATCAAAGAAAACACCAGACAAACTCTCTCCTAGTCACATGTGTCACATGCTTTCCAGGAACCAAGCAGCCACAAACAATTTTTAACCATATTCTTGCCTCCCTGCTCATGTGGGCATATGGAAAAACCATGTGATACCCGAATTGCTAATGTCAGGTCCATCTTGCCACCAATTTAGGTTTACTAAGAGTATGTTGGATTTCTCTATATGGAGGCTTCAAGAGAAGGTATTTCATTGGTTGTGGACCAATATTCGGAGTACCAAGCAATCTATGCAAAGCATCGGACGTGAAATTCACAATTTGCCACCTTATTTTTACGTAGTTACTCCTCTCTTTCGGCTCCCAATTGGCAAAAACATCCCTCACCAAATATAAATTACACTCTTCGAGGTCAGTGAACACAAAATCTAATCCAAGAGTATGTTTCAATCATATGGAGGAATTCGAAAGCTAGGCTATCTCTATCAATGCACAATTCATGAGAATATTTAGACTTTTTATGGTCTTTAAACTAATTTTTACCTTCTTTCTTTGTGATCCAATGGAGCCCAAATCGTCGTGGTGGTTGTTATGTAATGCTAGCATCCTCCATTGGTGACTCTTGACCTATCCTTGCTCTCTTAGTACTTAGTCTTGAAGAAGTCACTGCCTTCCCCTTGCTAGCTTTTGGAGCCATTCTTGGTGGAATTTAAGAAAAATGAATTATTTTATGGTTTGGGTGAAGAAATTTTGAAAGAATTTGGGAAGGAGATGAAGTTTTGGAGAGAATAGTGAGAGAAAAGTGGGGTTTGCAGCGCGCCTTAGCTAAAAAATAGGAACCTCTCCGCAGGTTGGGTTGACCTATTTTCTTAAAGAGGATTTTTGCTTGGGACCCCTTCTCTGCATCGCGGACCTCCTTGCAGAGGATCTTCTTTGCATTGCAGATTCCAATGCGAAGTGCCTGCACTGCATCGCGAACCTCCCTGCAGAGGTAGTTTCCCCGCATCATAGACTGGTATGCCTGTACTGCTTGCCACGCTTCATTTTCAATCGTTATGCTCTAATTTTTTTCTCCTATATTTATGACTTAATTCCTGTACATTTAAATAGACAAATCAACTCTAAAACAAACTAAAAAAATCAAAAATTTAAATTACCTTGGGTTGCCTTCCAAGTAGCCTTGATTTAATATCGCGGTATGACGCGGGTATCTTGATTACTTAGATTTCATCAAGATACCCAATCTTAATCAGGTGGTACTCCTCATCCATAACATTTATCACAGATACGACCTTCAAGTCTTTTGACATTTTTGAATTTTTGCAAACCTTGAACACGATTTCCACACTATTCAGCCAAAACTTGAGTTAACCCCATTCCACATCAACTAATTCCCTTGTAGTGGACAAGAATGGACTCCCCAGTATGATGGAGACATCAAAATCGACTTCACAATCTAGAATGACAAAGTCTTTTGGAAAGAAGAAATCGTCCATTTTTACAAGGACATTAATTAACACGCCAACGGGTATCTTCATTGTGCAATCGACCGTGAGTAGCCACATTAATGTTCGTTTGGGCGCTCCCAAGCCCATCTGCTTGAATATCGCAAGTGATATCAAATTTGTACTAGCACCTAAGTGAAATAAAGCCTGTTTAAAATTAAAGAACCCCATTGTACATGGAATAGAAAAAGCCCTGGGATCCTCCTTTTTTAGAGCTAAGGAATGTGTGACTAAGGCGTTGTAGTTTTGCTCTATCAGTTCAAAGATTACCACCTTTTTTATTGTCACCAGATCTTTCATCCTCTTTGCATAGCTAGGAATTTGTTCAAGAGCCTCAATCAAAGGAATTTTACCGCAAGCTTCTTTCGAAGGGCCATAAAATTTTGCAACTTACTCTCTTTAGCCTTCTTATTACTCTGATGAGGGACTTTTCTTTAGAGGTCTACAGATTCTTTCTCTGCTGCAACACCCCTGTGTATGGCGGGGTCCTCATCTAGCACAATCTCTTTCTATGGCTTGGGACTGTATCGCTTGACAGAGTCCCTTTCTATATTTGATTAAGTACTACAGAGACTTGCCCCATATGATGCTCCATCTACTTAATGGATATAGAATGTGAATCCACTAGTTGACTCAAACTCGATAATTCTCTACGCATCTCTTTAATTCCCACTTAGGTAGAGTCAAGCTTTTTCGGCATCTTTCTTATCACATCTTCCAAATATATCTTATTGAGTTAGTTCTAGAAGCTAAGTGATTTTAAAATTTGACCTTTGAATGTCGATCTTATATGTATGTTGAGTGAGTGGTTGGAGCTTGATTGATTGTCTAATGATCCTAAGTGTAGGTAGACCTGTTCGTAGGGTGAACTTTGTGATTGAAATTGAGAAGGGAAGTAGTAGATTGTTTGAGGACAAACAATAGTTTAAGTGTGGGGTGGTGATATCGTGCATATTTACGCATTTATTAACCATATTTTGCTTGTGCTTAGCTATGTTTTGAGAACAGATTGTGTGTGTTTTCTTGTGTTTTATTGAAAAAGATCTAACACACATGATTATATTTTTTTAGGTATTAAAGTGATGGATTTGGACTTAATTGTGGCTAAAAAAAAGAAAGTATGGCAAAACAGGATGGACGAAAACAAGTGTGATAGAAGTTGGCATCACACAGGCATAACTGTGCTATGGCCTGCACGATGCATAGGCATGGTTGGAGCACCAAGAGGTGTGATGCCAGGCCCAGGGCGCTATGAGCAGCACGACGCACATCAGTATGCAGACGGTCATAAAGTCCAATCCCAGTTCAACTAGGAACAGAAGCTACAAAATCCAATTCTAATCCAAAAAGGAATGATGAAGGCTTAATCTACTACTATATAAACCCTTTCATAACATGTTTTAGGTGTGCACTTTTTGGGATATAATTCAATTTATTTTCCAACAACAAATTGGTGTAATCATTTAGATGAATATATGTTAGAGAATTCGCCAAGTTTTTGTGATTCAATTTAGCTTTGGAGATTTGTTTAATTTCATACTATTGTAAGTATTCATTATGATTTCTTCTACATCTTATGTTATTGTTTTCATAAACATGAGCGTCTAAATATCTTAAGCTAGGATTGTAGAAACCATGATGGATTAACGAAAGTAGGCAAAATAAAATAGTAATTCTTGAAGGGTGAATTGAGTGGATTATTATTCTTTTCATTATAATATTTAATTGTCTGTATCTTCAACTTGCTCGACCAAAGAGGTTGAAGTTAGGAAAAGAGAATAGTAATGGTAATTTGAGGCTACCAATCCTCATCTAATTAACTTGAGCTCTAGCCGAGGATAGATCATTAATAAAATAAGCCTACTACGTTATGAAGTCACGGAAAACACAATCCTAATTTTGTCACATTAATTTGATAACATGCAGTTGAACGGGAAGATCTATCACTTTCATCAGTTTCCTCAAAAGTTGAAATGATGGAGAGAGCTTGGACAAATAGTTACATCAAATATTGTCATAATAAGGAGTCGGATGAAATATTGAAGCGGGTAAAAGAAACCTCATATGGATACATGATATTTAGTTCTTCTGCATTTTATAAATCTTGTGCCATTGTGTTTTCCTTTCCTCCAATTCTTGTCTTTGTTGAGTGGCGTGCTTTCTGAATAAGATGGTCTCTATACTGCAGATTCTCAATCATTGATGGAAGTTCTTTTTCTTTTATTTGCAACCCTCCTTCTGAAATATTGACTACAAGTTGATTTACTTATTGTTAATATGTTATTTCTTCCCTATTCCATGTGGGATAGACCCCAACCTAGTTGCATTATTGTATTTGAAGATGACCTCTTTATACTTTATTGCAAGATGTAATTTGAGCGTGATCAACTGTGTTCAATGACTGCTTTATACTTTATTGCGAGATGCAATTTGAGCGTGATCAACTGTGTTCCCCATAATTTTATAACGTAGTAGGCCTATTTTATTAGTGATATATCCTGGTGAATTTTGTGTAAAACTGATGATTAAGTTCATCTAACGTCTCTCGGCCTAAATAGATGAATTTTACTCTAAATTCTCTTGGACTTTAGGTGTTCATATTTTGCCCTCGTCATATGTGTTGGATTAACAATCCTCGGCTAGAGCTCAAGTTAATTAGATGAGGGTTGATAGCCTCCAATCTTCGTTGTTATTCTCTTTTCCTAACTTCAACCTCTTTGGTCGAGCAAGTTGATGATACAGGCACGTTTCAACATTTGCAACCGCTAAAACTAATTAAAATGAAGAGAATAACAATTCATTCAATTCACCATTCAAGAATCACTATTTTATTTTGCTACTTCCGTTAATCCATCATGGTTCTCACAATCCTAGCTAAAGAACTTAGCTGCTCATATTTGAAGAAACAATCACATAATATTTATAAGAAGTCATGATGAAATACTTACAATAATATGAAATTGTTTGATAAATCTTAAAAGCTAGAATCACAAGAACTTGATATTTCTCTACCATAGAATAATATTTTCCATACTTATAATGATTTAACGTGTGAATAATAGTCAATAGTTAAGTGGTCTCTTCTAAAAAAACTATCTAATAGGGGTATTTATAGTAGTAAACTAAATCTTCATTTGTACCTACTTGGACTGGGATCGGAATTTGTAGCTTTGAGTCGGCAGGCCTTGGTCCGCATTGCGCCTCTCCTTGTGCCATCTAGGCTTCAGGTTGCGCGCGTTAGTGATCCAGTGTGCCCTGCACATCACGCAGGCTAGTGCCCAGATGTGGTTGTGCAATGCCAACCTCCATTTTACTATGGCACTTGCAATTTTTGAGTTTGGCTTGGAACCACATTCTCCTTTAAGCCTCAAATAAGTCAAAATATGTCACTTTTATCTCTGCAAATATCTAATCATGTGTGTTATCTCTTTTTCACAAATATCATATAAAATTAAAACAATCACACATAATTTGTTCTTAAAATATAGATAAGTATGGGATAAATATGACCAATTAGTGTGTATATACACCCAACATCAACGAGCCTTGGCAGGTGCACCTCAATCTACATATCCCTATTCGTAACACTATAGCCCCGTAGGCAAGCTGTAACTGTATCTTGAGCACACTTGGCTCCTGTATCTCTATCTTGAGCCTTCTGGACTCTTACAGTTGTATTTGAGCTTTTTGGGCTCCTATAACTTCATCCCAAGCACACAAGGATCTACTGAGAATCAATAATGCTAACATAGGCATAAAGGAAGTCCATGAGTAAGTAGACTTCAACGTGGCTCTGCGGGCTTCAATATGGTCCTTCTAGACATTTTATAACTCTTATAAGCAAATTATAGACCCATAGGCATGGGACGTTTGTCAATAGCATTTCTAGGCAACCTGTAAATGGGCACATGTATATGTATAGCTGATCACGCCCAGATTACAACTCGCAATGAGGTATAAAGTGGTCGTTGACAATATAGTAATCCAACTAGGTCGGAATCGATCCCACAAGAAATAGGTCAAAAATAATATGTTAATAGTGAGTAAATTAGCAAATAGTCAATATTTCAGAACGAGGTTTGCAATAACAGAAAAAGTATTTTTAAATAGACTTTTGTTGTTATCAAATTTATGAGAAGAAACTAGAATTGTGTTCCCTATGATTTTATAACGTAGTAGGCTTATTTTATCAGTGATCTATCCTTGTGAATTTTGTGTAATACTGACAATTAAGTTCATGTAACATCTCTTGACCTACATAGATGAATTTCACTCTAAATCCTCTTGGACTTTAGGTGTTCATATTTTGCCATCGTCATATGTCTTGGTTTAACTATCTCTATTAGAGCTCAAGTTAATTAGATGAGGGTTGGTAGCCTCAAATTTCCATTGTTATTCTCTTTTCCTAACTTCAACCTCTTTGATCAAGCAAGTTGATGATATAGGCATGTTTTAATGTTTGCAATTGCTAAAACTAATTTAAAACGACGAGAATAACAATTCACTCAATTCACCATTCAAGAATCACTATTTTATTTTTTCTACTTTCGTTAATCCATCATGGTTTCCATAACCCTAGCTAAAGAAATTAGCCGCTCATGTTTGAAGAAACAATAACATAAAATTTATAAGAAGTTATGATGAAATACTTACAATAATATGAAATTATTGACAAAACTTGAAAGCTAACTAAATCACAAGAACTTGATGTATCTCTCAACAATTATATGGAATAATATTTTCTACACTCACCACACCTCAATGCATGAATAATAGTCAATAATTAAGTGGTTTCCCCCAAAAAGGTCCTAAGAGGGGGTATATATAGTAGTTCAATAATCTGCATCTGTTTCTACTTGGACTGAGATTGAAATTTGCAGGCTTTGGGTCGGTAGACCTTAGTCTGCATTGCATCACTCATCGCGCTAGTGTGGCCTCACATCTTGCATCTTGGTGTGCAGTGTGCCCTGCACGTCGCGCAGGCTTGTGCTAAGATGTGGCTATGCGATGCCAACCTCCATTATTCTATGACATTTTCTCCCTTTGAGTTCAGATTGACAACACTTTCTCTTTTAAGCCTCAAATAAGTCAAAACCCCTTACGTTTATCCCTGCAAACATCTAATCATGTGTGTTAGCTCTTTTTCACAAATATCATATAAAACCAAATCAATCACATGTTATTTGTTCTCAAAACATAGCAAGTATGGGGAAAATATAGCAAATAAGTACATAAATACGCCCAACATCACCACCCCCACTTAAACTATTGTTCGTCCTCGAACAATCTACCACTTCCCCACTCATGTTTCAACCACAAAATTCACCTTATGAATAGGTCTACTTACACTCAGGTTCATTAGATAATTCAATCAATCTCGAACAATCCACTCAATATGCATATAAGATCAACATTCAAAGGTCATAAATCGAAATCATATAGATCCTAGAACTAACTCAGCAAGATATATTTGAACCAACATGAACATATGTAATTTAGTAATCAAAGATATATCAAAATCTCACCATTATGTGCCCCTCACTATTTGGAGAGATTCCCTTTTACACATATGATATATAACAATTTTGAATTGGGCATAGATAGAACAATATCACTCACTCTCTCAAAAAACTCAATATGCATGCAAAAAATGACCCATAGGCTTTCCCTTAGTGTAAATACTCCACTAATATAAAATATTGAATCTAAAATCAATTAGGACTTAAGATGGTTGTAATGTAGGCTAAAGGACGGGTAGGAACTATTTGGCCAAGATAGTGACTAATCTCCCTAAACACTTTAATACTTCACAACTTTTTGACTTTTTAGCACATTCCTCAATCTCCTTATTTTTCTCCTTATACCTCCCTTTTGTTTTCACTTTGCAACTTAGGTGACTAGTGGGAAATTTTTGACATTAAGCTCGCTCAATTTTTTTTCCTTTTGATTCATTCATTTATTTTTTTATTTTCAAAGCTTTTTCTTCTCTTTATTTCGCCACTAGTATCACCCTCCTTGTTTTGTATTTTTTACCCTTTTGTTTTTTCTAATTTCCACATTTTAGCTTTTTTCTTTTTTTTTTCTCACTTGTGCTTTTTTTATGCATTTTTTTTAATTAAAGTACCTTAGGAGTCATTTGGATCAAATAAAGGTCAATAGAACAAAAGGGATTAAGCTTGTAATATGGCTATCAAAAGAATAAGTCAAGGCTCAAAATGCCTAACTAGGACAACACATCAAGATAGTCAAAATTGGGATACAAATAGGCTACTAAAGAAATTCCTATATCACTTCCTAGATTCAACATTCTCATTTCGTTTACCACACACAACAATCAAGTTCTAGACATCAAATTACAAGCATGGAGCAAAAACATCTCACATACACAATAGCACAAATGGTTCAATAATTGCAATCAAGATGACATAAACACATATATTCATATAGAATGTCTCACATTTTTAAGCTCACTTTTTCAAGCCTAGGAGTCAAGTTTCAAAAGTCTAAGTGTTTCTACCTTTTCAATGAAATCTTGAGTTAAGCACCTAGAATTCATAAGGTTTCAAGTTCTTGCTCTCCTACCAATGAATAATTTACCCTTAAGATGGTCATCATCCATCCATCATCGAAAAAAGTCATGACTATGACTAAAAATAATCTAGACACTCTAGTCGGTTCTAAGGAACTATCCATCGAAAAAGTATCGAAAATAAAAACTGGGGGAGCCCAAATAAAAATAAAACCAAAAACATAAAAAATACTATAAGCTAACAGGAGTAAAGTCATACATCTCAAAAAGAAATCTTAGGACCACCATGAATAAATTTAGCAATTAAGGCATGCATGAAACAAGTAAGTTTATTTCTTCCACCCCACACTTACTCAAATAGCACTATCCTTAGTGCTAAAACAATAAAGCACAAGTAAAAAAGGTGAAAGAATAACTTCCTGGGCCTAGTACTTGTCATTTGTGGGGACATAAGAAGCTTCCCCCATCTCGAAATCCTCTCCATCATCACCATTAGTAGGATTATCATCATCAAAAGGCTCCTTAAAATCAGGCCCAACTCTGTAGAGAGATCTAGAATGCTTGCTCAATTGATAGTCAATGTTCAGCTGCTCTTCTGTTACCCCGCTCATCCTCATTTGAAGCATTTGCATTCTATATAAGTGACTCAAAATGTTATCAATGCGTGCATTCCACTCACTGGTATATAGCATAGGACTGTGCAGACTCTCGAACTCCTTTGTATTTGTCATATCTAGCCCTTTGTGTCATACCTCGGCTTGTAATTGACCTCCTCTTCTTTAACCTGTTGCATTCTCAGAAATCGGTTCAAGAGACCTCCAAGATTAAATCTCTTCCCTTTTTTAACCTCGCTCGCCTCAAGACATCCCTAATAACCATTTCAACATTTATCAACCTCCTAGTCATCAAAGTAAACACCAGACAAACTCTCTCCCTAGTCAAATATGTCACAAGCTTTCCAGGCACCAAGCAGCCACAAATAATTTTTAACCACATTCTTGCCTCCTTGCTCGTGTGGGCATATGGAAAAGTCATGTGATACCCGAACTGCTGATGTCGGGTCCATCATGCCATCGATCTAGCGCCACTAAGATTATTTCAGATTTCTCTATATGGAGGCCTCAAGTAAAGGTCTTTCATCAGTTGTGGGTCAACATTGGGAGTACCAAGCAATCTATTCAAAGCAGCGGGTATGAAATTCACAATTTGCCCTCTTATTTTTACTTGGTTACTTCGCTCTTTCAGTTCTCAATTGGCCAAAAACTCCCTCACTAATTTTAAATTACACTCTCTAGGGTCATTGAACATAAAATCCGACCCAAAAGTATGTATCCTTTCAATCATATGGGAAAATTTAAAAGCTAGACTATCTTTATCAATGCCTTATTCATAAGAATATTTAGACTCTTTATGCTCTTTAAACCATTTTTTACCTTCTTTCTTCGTGATCCAAAAGAGTCCAAATCATCTTGATGGTTTTTGTGGCATGCTAGCATCCTCCATCGGTGCTTCTTGACCCATCCTTGCTCTCTTAGTACCTTGGCTTGAAGAAGCCACCCCCTTCCCATTGCTAGATTTTGGAGCCATTTTATAATGAAATTTTGATGAAAAAAAGAAGTCTTTTGTTGTTTGGGTGAAGAAACTTTGAAAGATTTTGTGAGGGAGATAACATTTTTGAGAGAAACTTATGAGAGAGTAGGGGTGTGCGGCGCAGCTTAGCTAAAGAATAGAGATAATATTTAGGTTTTGTGTTGTAAAACCACCCATGGGTCGATTCGACCCGCTCTTTAAATTTTTTTTGCTTGGGTAGCACGGCCCGCGTCGCAGACCTCCCTGCGGGGTCTTTGCTGGGCATCACAGGCTCCCCTATAGAGTACCTGCTGCGCATCATAGACCTCCCTGCGGGGTGTGGACTCCGCATCGTGGGGCCCAGTGCCTTGTCTGCCCTTCGCGCCCCATTTCCAATTCGTCATGCTTCAACTTTATCTGACATTTATGAATTAATTCCTGCACACTTGAACAAATAAATCAACTTTAAAAAATAACTATCAAATTTTAATTACCTTGGTTTGCCTCCTAAGTAGCGTCTGATTTAACATCGGGATACGACACGGGTATCTTGATTACTCAAACTTTATTAAGATACCCTATATTACTTGGATGGCACTCCTCGTCCGTAGCATTTATCAAAGATATGAACCTAAAATCGTTTGGCATTTTTGAATTTTTGCAAACCTTGAACACGATTTTCTCACCATATAGCCGGAACTTGAGCTCGCCCCCTTCCACATCAACCAATTCCCTTGCAGTGGCCAAGAATGGACGTCCTAGTATGATGGGGACATCAAAATTGACTTCACAATTCAGAATGACAAAGTCTACCTTAAAGATGAAATCTTTCACTTTAAAAGAACATTAGTTAACATGGCCATAGGTATCTTCATTATGCAGTCAGTGATGAATAGCCGCATTAATGTTCGTTTGGGAAATTCCATGCCCATATACTTGAATATTGCGAGTGAAAAAAAATTTATGCTCGCTCCTAAGTCACACAGAGCCTTTTTAAAATTAAAGAACCCCATTGTACATGGAATAGTAAAAGCACCGGGATCCTCCTTTTTTCAGAGCTAAGGAATATGTAACTAAGGCGCTGCAATTGTGCTCTACCGGTTCAAAGCTTACCGCGTTTTTCCTTGTCACCATATCTTTCATCCACTTTGCATAGCCAGGAATTTTCTCAAGATCCTCAATCAAGGGAATGTTCATCGAATGCTCTTTAGAAGGGCCATAAATTTTTCCAACTTACTCTCTTTGGCCTTCTACTTACTCTGCTGAGGGACTTGTCTTTTTAGGTCCATAGATTCTTTCTCTGCTGTAGCACCCCTATCTATGGTGGGATTTGTATCTAGCACAAAATCTCTCCTAGTAGTGATGTCCATGTAATGACCCTCATTTCTAAGGTATGTGATTGTATCGCTTGGCAGGATGTAGTATGTGAATCCACTAGCTGAATCAAACTTGAAATTCTCTGTGCATCTCTTTAATTCCCACCTCGGTAGGGAGTCAAGCTTTTTCAGCATCTTGCTCATCATATCTTCCATCCTCACATTGCTGGAGTTATTTGCAGCTGGCTCTCTAGCCCTCGGTGACATATATGCTTTATTCCTATCATTTTTCTGGCCATCTCGATTCCGCCAGTTTCATTGGTCTCTATATCTAAACCCAGACCTGTCATAGTTGTTATTGCCATAGTAGTTCCAACCTTAATTTCCTTGGCCTTGACGCCAAGAGTCTTGGTTAGACCTTTGGGTATTAGCCAGGTGGTGATAGACTCATATGGGAGCTCGTTCGACCACATAGTATCTTCCCCTATCAGTCAGAAAGGAAATAACATGAGTCTAATAGCCTCTTGTGTCACCACTAACAGTCTGTATGCATTGCAAATTCCAATGAAATTGATCAAGTGCTAGTTTGGATATTCACCAGCCAAACCATTGAACAAACCCTTCATGCTCAACATTTCCATCAGTGTACTTGTAATATCGAACTAAGCACTAGCTGGCAATAAGGGTTTAACAATGGCTCCAGCGTAACCAATTTCTTCCTGCTCGTACTTAGGGGTGGGCAAAAAAATCGAAAACTGAAAAACCGAACCGAACCGAATTAATTCGGTTTTTCGGTTTCAGTTTGGGTTTTTTTTATAGCGTAATTCAGTTTTTGATTTTTTTTCGGTTATGGTACACCAAATTTTCGGTTTAACCGAA
>JACEIK010000361.1:389030-414582 GCA_018107945.1 Datura stramonium
TTCTCTTGATCCATAATAAAATAGTTAAAATTTGCAGGAAGCTGCCAATGTGGAGCCCATCCAGATGTTGGACAATTCACACAGGTCAAGAGAACTCTCAATGATTATCTATAGCTGATTTTTTATATGGGTGTGAAAATTGCCCAAGCTAATTCCAGCACAAAAGGTGGAGGGTAACAAGGTGGAGGGTCTAATTTCCCGGAGCCCTTGAAAATTAAATGGGCGTTCGAATACTGCTAACAAGGTGGAGGGTCTTTCCGACTCGCCGTCGGCCCGTTGCCACTCACTTTCGGCCCGTCGCCACTCGCCCGTCTGCCTCCTCTAATCCTCCCTCTGTGCTCTCGCATCTCGCCTCTCAATCTATCGAATATCATCTCAATCTCAGCTCTGTGCGAGTGCGACTGCCGACTGTGACTCTGTGAGTCACAACCTGCCGACCTCGCCAGTCGCCGCAGGCCGCCAAGCCCAAAAACCAAAAAACCGAAATAAATAAACCAAACTGAACTGAACTAAAATGGTTCGGTGTTCGGTGTCCCTTATGCATAACCGAAAATCGAAAAAATCGAATCGAAATTTGAAAAAATCGAGCCACAACACCGAATGCCCACCCCTACTCGTACTCCCCCTTGAACAACACATTCCGTACAATATTACATCAACGTTAACAAGGGGGTTTTGTCTATTCCGTTCGGCCAAGGCGGTATTGCATGGCATCAGCTCCTAGCTGCGTCAGCTAGTTGGACTTCTTTCGTTAGTCGCACGCTTCAGCCCACTACACCTCGATCAACTCTTCCTCCAAAGGGGAGTTAAGTTGTGCCACCGGGTTTTCCATGCTAACCTGTGACAAATCAAAAACAAAAACAAACATGAACGTAAATCATGAAATAAAGACTACAAGAAGGATTTAAACACCAATTAACTATTTATGAACTGTATTCCCCGACAACAACATAAAAAATTGATCACACCTAAATTACATATCCCAATAAAATATAAAGTGGTCGCTGACAAAAATAGTAATCCAACTAGGTTGGGTCGATCCCATAGAGAATAGGTCAAAAATTATTTGTTAATAGTGAGTAAATCAACCAGTAGTCAATATTTTGGAAGGGGGTTTGCAATAAAAGAAAAAGTATTTTTAAGCAGAGATTTTGTTATTATGAAATTTATGAGAATAAACTAGGACTGTGTTCCCCATGATTTCATAACGTGGTAGGATTATTTTATTAGTGATGTATCCTAGTGAATTTTGTGTAAGATTGATGATTAAGTTCATCTAACGTCTCTTGACCTACATAGATATATTTCACTCTAAATCCTCTCAGACTTTATGTGTTCATATTTTTCCCTCGTTATATGTCTTGGTTTAACTATACTCGGATAGAGCTCAAGTTATTTAAATGAGGGTTGGTAGCCTCAAATTTCCATTGTTATTATCTTTTCCTAACTTCAACCTCTTTAGTCGAGCAAGTTGATGATACATGCACCGTTTCAACATTTGCAACCACTAAAACTAATTTAAAATAAAGAGAATAACAATCCACTCAATTCACCATTCAAGAATCACTGTTTTATTTTGCTTCTTTCATTAATCCATCATAGTTCCCACAACCCTAGCTAAAGAAATTGGCCAATCATGTTTGAGGAAACAATAACATAAGATATATAAGAAGTCATGATTAAATAATTCCTATAATATGAAATTGGGAAAGTGGCATATGAGTTGGAGCTACCAACGGAGTTAGCTTCGGTACATCCATTTTTTCATGTGTCCTTGCTAAAGAAATGCATTGGTGATCCAACTTTAGTTGTTCCGGCAGAGAGCATTTGGGTGAAGGATAGTCTTACATATGAGGAGGTTTCGGTTCATATCCTTGATTGTTAGGTTCGTAAGTTGAGGAACATGGAGGTAGCTTTAGTGAAGGTGTTATGGAGAAATCGGTTCGTTAAGAGAGCTACATGGGAAGTTGAAGCAGATATGATGGCTAGATACCCACATCTTTTTCCTTGCAGCTTAGTTCCAGCATGAGGTAACAGTTTCCTCCTTAGTACTCTATTTAGCTTCATGTCAAGTTCACCGTATCTCAGTTCCTTTATGTCATAGTATGCATGTATGTTTCATGAATTATGTTAAATCACGTATCTAAGTTCGGAGTAAGTCACTCTAGTAGTTTTCAGTCTATAGCTTTCAGTTGGGATTGCAGTTCCTTCCGTATCCTTCAAGGATGAACGTTTTCAAGTGAGATATAATGTAATACCCTGAAAAGTCCCAAAGCTCACATTCGAGACTTGCAGCTAAAACCAACAGAAAAAATAGCACCAGGCCATTCAATGATCCACAAGATGGACGTACAAATAACCAATGGATTGTTGGTACTATCCATGGTATGAGGCTTTTGAAAATTTCAAAAATCACCCGAAAATAATAAATGAATTGTATGACCCATTGCTTGATTGTACCGGCTGTTGTTTCTAATTGTTGGAGTAGGTTCAGAGGGTGATTCTGAGATAGGGCAGGAACCTATGACTGGTTTCAACATACCTTGCAATGAATCAATGACCCTTCCCTTTGGTTGTTGGTTCTGGTAGTTACAGGTTCTATTTCGGCAATTTGGAGGTATTTTGGTTAAACTCTATGCTTTTACTCCTAAGTGATGTTGTTTTAGGCTTCTTTAAGGTCAGATTAAAAGGTTTAACTTAGCCTAAATCCCCATTCTCTTCAACCATCCATACATTGAAGATTCTCTCTCAAGTCAAGTTAGGGTTTATCACCTATGTCATCTCAATTTCTCTTGGATTTTCACGGCAAGATAAGGAATCAATTTACCTAGGTATGAAGGGTTATGAATGGGAAAATTCTTCCACCCTAATGCCCAATTTCATCTCTAATTCATGAATTCAAGTCTCTAAGCATGTTGTATTAAAATTCTAGGGCTAGACCTAATTCAAAAAAAATCTCTATAATCTCTTATGAATTCAAGTCTCTTATGATTCAATCCATGTTCTATGATTATGAATGCATGTCTACTACTGAGATCTTTCATGAATCTATATTTTCAAGTTTATGATGGTTTTACCCAATTATGTATGATTTTATGAATTTCAAGCTTATGGGCTTATATTTTAAGTTATGGCTATTTATTCAAGTATGCATGAATTTCACGAATCTGAAGCTTATGTATCATGGCCAAAGTAGTGACATTGTTTTTATGTCTAGTTCACGTATGACAAGTATGATTATAATTTTCAATTTTTTCAACTAGCATATGTTAAACCAGCATATGTTTCATGACTATGAATATGAGTAATATGCATGTTTTGGGAGTAGTGTCTAGCATCTAGTAGGCCGGGGTTCAGTGCACCCACATCTCAAAACTATGTGCCACCGTAGGTATATATATTCATGTTTTGGGCCTTTCCAGAGAGTGTTTTCCCTAGCCCGACGGGGCTCACGAGTGATATCATGCCTATATCATCCTTTGCCCTAACAAGCTAGGACGGCTCTGCCTACTTGAGCTAGATAGTTGGGGCATCATGTGCCCATTCATGATGGTGTTGGTTATGATGCATGTTTTACATTATTCATGTTCAGGATTTAAAATATCATGATTTATAGCGTAATTGACCCATTGATCATATTATGAGCTTTTACTTATGTTTTCAAACATGTAAAACCATATGCTTTTACTTTCTAAACCTTCGGTCATTATATTTTAGCTTACGGTAAATAACTCATGTTTATGACTATCTCACGACCTTGATTTCAGCATGTTGTCCTTTTTCTCATGTCAAAAGTTTATTTAATACTCATGTTTTCTTACTATCATTTTACTAGCATATTTTACATACCTTACATACTCAGTACATTCCACGTACTGACCACATACTCTATGTTATATCTTCTCATGATATAGGTTCTGGTGACCAGACTCAGCCCCGATGTTAGCACCATTCCCAATTCGATCTAGTTCAGTTTATCCCCAGTTTAGATGGGTCCTCATCTTTTGAGGACACTTATCAGCTTTATGTTTTATGTCTATGTCTTTTAGTTTCAGACCTAGCCGAGCTAGTTGGGGGTTTGCCCCATTAACTCTATCATGGCCCGAGTCTATGCCCGGGACGAGACACGGTACTTGGTTCTACAAGTGACCCCAAGCTAACCTATGGTCTAACATCACAATGGTAAACTAAGTAAACATAAGCGAAAACTTTATAAAATTAATTATCCAAGAAATACTGAATTGAAAAGAGTAAACACATCTGGAAAGAATATTGAACACTGTGTCTGAAAGACAACTACTATTTGATGAGTTGTTGGGAAAAGCCCCCAGCTAACTCTAAAATCTGTCTAAATATCAACTAACTGAAAAGAAAATACCGTCCTCGGAAGATGAGGACTCACCAAAATAATATTGTTGCTGCTGAAATCATCAGAGGGAACTACTGATGATGCTGAGACTAAGAACTCGTGCCTGTATCATAATACGATACAACATAGAAAGTATGCGTCAGTACTTTGAATGTGCTGAGTAAGTGAGATATATAATAAGCATAAAAAGCAATAAACTGAAATAACATGAAATGACCAACTAATACTGAATACTAATAAAAGCTGAGCTATAACTGATATGGTCAATAATGACCCTAATGGACGGTTATGAACATGTCCTGGAACTGGGTGACTGAACTGAAACTGTATTGACAAGTGGGAGAGTCTATAACTGACATATAGCCATGTGAGCTAGACGTGGAGTCCGATGTATACACCCCATCGGAGAAAGCCCGTTGTACCTTGCCAGGGTATAGTGGCTGATTTGGGTCATCATAAGTCTGGGGCCTAATGGGCCAATGACCCATGGTGTTAATGTAGTTCTGGAAACCTTGGTGCGCTGGAACACCGATCCGCTCGGTGCTAAGTATTACTCCCACTAGATAGTCCTAACTCGACTACTAAGGTGATGGCTTGAAGCTGGGGTCTTGGACTAAGTCATGAATACTTATATGGAAGTAACCTGAGAGTCTGAAGGACCGGATAATTGAAAACTGGTGTTCTAAGACTGGTTAGAGCTGTTTATCTAGAAGTGTCGTAACCGTCTAAAGAACTAACTGATAATTGATACTGGTGGTTCCAAGAATGGTCAGAGCGGCTTATCTAGAAGCGTCGTAACCATCTAAAGAACTATCTAATAACTAAATCTGCAACTAGGACTGGGAAGTATTACTGACACCTCAAGAAAACTGACTATAGTCAAACTGATCAGCTGACATTACTCAAAGATACTGAAAATGCTAACATTCTGACTGAGACTGAACTAGCATGCAAAATGACTGAGAATTCATATTATAGTAATAACATGGGAATTCAAAGACTAACAGAGTCAAGCAACATTAATATCTAATCAACTATGCAAGACCCAATTCACTGAATTTATATAATTAGGGCTAAAACCATATCACAGGAAAGAAGTAGCAACATGATCACTAAGTAGTGGAAACATAGCAACAATTAATATGAACAACAATCCATAAGAATTTTCAGAATCTGGCTGAAAACTTACCCTACTTCAAATCCTCAGGGCTAGAACTGATAAGAAATTTCAAAAGGATTTTCGGGGCACAAGGGAAGGGCAATTCCCTTGTTGAATTCCCACATACTTGGTGTAGAAATCCCTGAGAAAACCCTGAGAAGAATTGAAATGCTTGATCCTGCTTTGTGCTTCCTGACTGAGTTTTCTACGTTCTGACTTTGAGAGAGAGAGAGGAATGAGAGAAAACTGTCGGCTAACCCTGTAAATACCTCTAAAAATAACCCCAATCGACATAGTTTAGGGATTAAAAAGGTGAGAAATTACAATAATAACCATGAAAGAAAATCTAGAAATTTTCCCGACAGGATCCAACGAGTCACACAATGGTCGTTGGTTGTGACCACGACCTATTGGGACTAGTCATTGGTCCTAGGCCTGATTTTCATGCTCACTGAAAATGGACCATGGAAGGGAACCATGACTAATTTGATAGAACAATGGGTTTTTGGTTCCTCTCGTGGTCACTGATAGGAAAACTTAGTCCTTCTGCTAACGAATGACACAATGACTCGTTGGTAGAACCAACGGGTCATTGTGTCTGCTCGTGGTTAACACTGTCCTGACGTGAAGGGTTGCTGGTTCAGGCAACGGGTGGCAACGACGACTTATTGGTATGAACCACGAGTCGTTAGTCCCACTCGTTGGTTCAGGGGAAGGTCTGGCAGGTTTCTGAACTTGGTATACAATGGACGATAGGACGACTCGTTACTCCTTCCAATGGGTCATCCTATGCCTCATTGGTCCCTAAAAGGAAATCTGCAGGAAAGACAACGACTCAGACAATGGTCCTTTACAGGTGACAATGACTCATTGTTTGGGTCGTTCTGTGACAAATTTTTTTTGATTTTTCATGCAAGGTATGAGTTAGGTCTAGGAATGTTTTGGGGTGTTACAATATCTCCCCCTTGGGTTCATTCGTCCTTGAATGAAGGCTAAAGTTTCTAGAAAACTGGGAAAAGAGCTACAATTCCTAGACTAAAACTATAAACTGATTTCTGAAGGAATGACTGACTCCGAACTGGAATGGGCATACTAACTGATTTAACACCACTAGAGTGCACATTGAAAATCTGAGTAGAGCTGATGAGTACTGAACTGACTAGAGTATTGAGGAGAAATTTAATACCTGATGTTGAAACTGAATTAGAAGGGAATAAATGGGGATATTTAGCCATCATGTCCACTTCTGCTTCCCATGTGGCCCCCTCAACTAGCTAGTTCCTCCACAATACTTTTACTACAACAACCTCCTTGTTCCTCAGCTTATGAACATGACGGTCTAGGATCTGAACTGAGACTTCTTCGTAAGAGAGACTATCCTTCACTCCCACACTGTCTAGTGGCACAACTGAGCTCGGATCACCGATGCACTTCTTCAACAGTGATACATGAAAGATTGGATGCACAGACGCTAACTCGGAAGGTAATTCTAACTCATAGACCACATTGCCAATTCGCCTCAAAATCTTGTAGGGACCTACATACCTCAGATTGAACTTCCCTTTCTTTCAAAACCTCATCACCTCTTTCATGGGTGAAATTTTCAGATAAACCCAATCACCTAGAGAAAATTCTAACTCTCTCTTACTCACATCCATATATAATTTATGTCGGCTCTGAGCTGTTTTCAACCTTTCTCTAATAAGTCACACCTTCTGCATAGCTTCATAAATTGATTCTGGTCCTATTAAGGTAGATTCACTAACTTCAAACCACCCTATAGGAGACCTACACCTTCTACCATATAAGGCCTCAAATGGGGCCATCTGAATACTGGAGTGGTATTTGTTGTTGTATGCAAACTCGATGAGAGGTAGGTGATCATCCCAACATCCCTTGAAGTTGATCACAAGCTCTCAGCATATCCTCTAAGGTCGTCCGCTCAGCTTGTCCATCTGTTTGAGGGTGAAAAGGTTTGCTGAGTTTGACCTGAGTACCGAATCTTTCTGAAATGACTTCCAGAAATGCAAGGTGAACTAGGTACCTCTATCTGAAATGATGGATAAGGGAACTCCATGCAGTCTGACCAACTCTTGGATGTACTCTTTAGCATAATCCTCAGCTGAGTCTATAGTTCTAACTGGGAGGAAATGTGCTGACTTGGTCATCGATCTACTATCCCCCAAATTGAATCATGTTGTCGACGAGTATGAGGTAAACCTATAATGAAGTCCATATTCACTTCTTCCACTTCCATGTGGGTATGCTGATATCCTGAGTCATACCCCCAAGTTTCTGATGTTCAACTTTAACCTAAGCAGTTCGGACACTTAGCCACAAATTTTGCAATATCCCTTTTCACGTCGTTCCACCAGTAGATTTTTCGTAGGTCACGGTACATCTTAGTGGCCCCTGGGTGGATAGAATATCTGGAGTTGATTGCTTCTGCTAGTATCTGCTGTCTCAAGTTATCAACGTCCGAAACATATAGACTACCCTGGTAACGAAGCACCCCCATCTCCCCCTTTAGAGAAAGCCTCAACTTCTTTTCTTAGAACTGCTTCTTTCAACTTAGACAGTATGGGATCTTCATCTTGTTTCGACTTAACCTCAACAACTAGCGAGGATTCTGAACCACTCTGCAGTACTACTCTGCCCTCAACTGAATCCACCAACTGCGCTCCCAATTGGGATAACCTGTGAATATCTTTTGCTAGCTCTTTTCTGCCTTCTTCAACATAAGCAAAGATCCCCATGGACATTTTACTCAAGGCATCCTCCACCACATTTGCCTTGCCCGAGTGGTACAACACACTCATGTCGTAATCCTTCAATAACTCCAACCACCTTCTCTGAAGAAGGTTCAAATCCTTCTGACTGAACACATATTGTAGGCTCTTGTGATCGGTGAAAATATCCACGTGAACCCCATAAAGGTAATGTCTCCATATTTTCAAAGCAAACACCATCGTTGCCGATTCCAGATCATGAGTCAGATAGTTCTTCTCATGAACCTTGAGCTGTCTGGAGGCATAAGCTATCACCTTACCTCGCTGCATCAGAACACAACCGAGGAAAAATCTAGAAAAATCATAATAGACTACGAATCCATCTGTTCCTTCTGATAAGGTCAAAACTAGAGTTGTAGTGAGTCGAGTCTTCAGATCTTGGAAACTCTTCCTACATGCATCTGACCACTAAAACTTTAACTTTGTCTAAATTAGTTTAGTCAGAGGAGACGCAATAGAAGAAAATCCTTCTACAAACCGTCGATAATAACCGGGTAGACCTAGGAAACTCCTAAAATCTGTTGGGGAAGTGCGTCTTGGCCAGTCTTTCACCGCTACTATCTTCTTAGGATCTACCTAAATACCCTCACTTGAGACCACGTGATCGAGGAAAGCTACAAACTTCAGCCATAATTCACATTTACTGAATTTAATGAATAGTTGGCGGTCTATGAGAGTCTGCAAAACTATCCTCAAATGGTTAGCATGCTCCTCCTCAATTCTGGAGTATACCAAAATTTCATCTATGAATACAATGACGAACATGTTTAGATATTGGAATACCCTGTTCATCAGATCCATAAAAGTTTTTGGGGCATTAGTTAGTCCAAAGGACATAACCACAAATTCATATTGACCATTACTGAGTTCTGAAGGCTGTTTTTAGTATGTCATATTCCCCGACCCTAAACTGATGATATCCCGACCTGAGATCTACCTTAGAAAAATAACTGGCTCCCTAAAGCTGATCGAACAAATCCTCAATCTTGGGTAGGGGGTACTTGTTCTTAACTGTAACTTTGTTTAGTTGGCAGTAGTTGATGCACATTTTGAGAGTACCGTCCTTCTTTCACACGAATAACACTGGAGCACCCCATGGAGAGATGCTGGGCCGGATGAAACACTTAGCTATAAGGTCTTTCAACTATTCCTTCAACTCCTTGAGCTCAGCTGGAGCTATTCTGTAAGGAGGAATAGAGATGGGCTGAGTGTCTAGGAGAAGGTATATGCCGAAGTCTATTTCCCGCTCGGAAGGAACTCCAAAAAGATCTTTGGGAAACACATCAGGGAATTCGCTGACAACTAGTACTGATTGAATAGTTGGGGTTTCAGAGCTAGAATCTTTGACCCAAACTAGGTGATAAATGCATCCTTTCAAAATGAGCTTTGATGTTCTGTGGGTTTATAGCACATTCGACACTCAAAACTAAGAAAATAACATGGATTTGGGTGTATTTATGTGGATATAAGGTACTTTTCCTTTTGTTACAGGGTAAACAGGTGTTGGAACTGAAGATTGCAAAAGATAGCTTTAAAAAGTGCAAAATGGGCAAAAAAGTGCAGACCACAGTATGGATCGTAGGAAGGACCTATGAGTCATACTGATGGCCGTGAGAAGTTGCTGGAAGTTAAGGTTGAGCAGATGTGACCCACAAGTCCCAGTACTATTAGTAACAGGATTGTACAAGTCGTGATGAGGAATTCGTGATGAAATCCAGAAGAATTGCATTTGAGTCTGACTCCTGCTACGAGAAGCAAGTACGACCTGTGAAACGAAGGCACGAGTCGTACCATTCTAGTCGTGATAAACTTCAGGAAAACTTCAAAATCTCTGATTCAAAGTATGGGAGCTCAGTACGAGTCATGAGTTAATGGTGCGAGTCGTACCCAGATCCAATACTTAGCCAGAATTTAGACAGCTGAGATTGTACGAGAGGAAGCTATGGATCATAGGAGCATGATACTGATCGTAGGTCGAGTTGTGGCACTAGCGGCGACAGATATGGAAATTCATGCTGTTGGTTTAGGAAAAGGATTCTTGTGTCTGTATAAATATGTTTTAGGTATTATTTTTATAAGAGACATCAGTTTTGATAGTTTGAGAGGAAAAACATTGAGAAAGAGAGGATTGAGTTGGTCTTAACTTGTGATGAACCTGTTCTTGAATTCTTCTTGTTCTTACTACTTGTTTTTCAAGATTTTGTGGAGTAATTAAAGGAAGTGTTTTTTCTCATCCATACTTGTAAGTATTGTTTGATGTCCTTAATCATGAATACAATTCACAACCTTACAACTATGAGAGGCTAAAACCTCCATAGCTAGGGTTGTGGGAACCATGGTGGATTAAAAAGCTAGGGTTGAACAAAGTGATCTTAAAATCAATACAAATACTTATATTGTATTATCTTCAGCTTAAACGTTTCTTAACGGTGCACAACGTTAGGACTTGCCCGAATTCTTTACTTGCTTTGGTCGAAGAGGTAGAGATTAGGAAAAGAGAATTACAACAAAACCTTGATTTTGATAATCATTGTATTAACTTGAGTTGTGGTCACAGGATAGTTAAATCTAGAACTTAGTGATAACGGAAGCTACTTTGTGTTTATCGGAGTTGCCCAAGGACTCCATAACCAACTAGAGGGAGCTTAAACAGGCCTTTTTGGAGACATTTTTCCCCCATCCAGGATGTTACAGCTAAAAGATGAGATCTATAGTTTTTGACAAATGAAGACTGAGGCACTTCATGAAACTTGGTTGACATTCAAAAAGATGTTGACTAAGTGCCCCAACCACAAAATTCCAAATGATAGTTTGTTGGAAATTTTTTACAAGTCTCTGAACAACAGTACCAAGGATGTAACAGACACAGTAGCTGGAGGAGCATTGATGAGTCACACCTGGGAGCAAGCTGCTACCATTCTTGACGGGGTGACTAAGACAAACAGAGACTGCATACGAGGGAGGCTGATGTAGTGGCAGGCACATATGTTGTTGGTCTGACTGCAGACCAATGAAGAAAAGAAGAAGAGCGCAACTAGGACTTGGCTCACATGCGCACATCATTGGACTTGCTGACAAAGCATATTATGGGAGTTGGAGCCAAGCAGGTTAATGCAGTGGGTACTCAAGGAAGGGAGCAAGGAGCTGATCACTCTGATTCTGAGGAGGAGGCAAACTTTTTGGATAGCTTGGTGGTAGGTTTTCGAGCCAACTCCCAAGTGTCTGGACAAGGCAATTGGCGCCAAGGTTCAGGAACTCAAGGTTGAAACCAGTATAAAGACAATTATAACAGAAACGGGTTCAGAGATAGGAGCTGAGGTCAAGAGCGCGACGGTGATTGGAGGCGCAATAATGGCTATCACAATGACCGAGTTGGATTCTATGTACCTCCCAATGCACGATAAATGGAGGATGGTCAATCAAAGTTGGAAAGCATGATGGCTGAGATGTTTAAAAAGGTGAGGTCCACCGATGATCAACTGAAGGAGATCTGAGGAGATTTGTTAAGTATGGGTCAAAAGGTGGAATCACATGCTACTGACATCAAGAAAATTGAACACCAACTTGGGAAACTGTCAGCATCAATAAACCCTAGACAAAAGGTTACACTGCTTAGCAACACTGCCCAAAATCTGAAGAACGATACACATTGTATGGCGGTAATGACTAGGAGTGATAAAATCACAGTTGACCCCCTGTTTCCAGTTGAAGTTGAATGGAATAAATAAAGCATAATGGAGGATGATGACACAAGTGCCGTGAAAGAGACTGGTGAGTTGCAAGAGGCACCGAGAGGTGAGAAGGAACCTGCCAAGGATCAAAGGGCAATGCAAGTACAAAAAACTATACCACGACCACCACCACCATTTCCCCAAAGGATGAAGAAGAAGGTGGAGAATGGTAAGTTCCAGAAATTCCTTTCAATGCTTAAGCAGTTGTCTGTGAACATACCATTGGTCGAAGCTTTAGAGCAGATACCAGAATATGCAAAGTTTATGAAGGACCTGGTGACAAAAAAAAAAGATCTGTGAGCTATGAGCCTATTGACAATGTGCATCACTCCAGTGCCATAGCTACAAGGGTCTTAGCACAAAAAAAATAGGACCCAGGTGCCTTCACTATACCATGCATGATTGGTAATGTTGAGTTCGCAAGGGCACTCTGTTATCTGGGAGCTAGCATTAATTTGATGCCCTTGGCTGTATTCAAGAAGTTAGGATTGGGAACTCCTACACCGACCAACATGCGACTACTGATGGCCGACAGAACAGTTAAGAAGCCGGTTGTGATCCTGATCGATGTGCTTGTCAAGGTAGATAAATTTATATTCCCAGCATACTTCGTGATTTTGGATTACGAGGTTGATTATGAGGTCCCCATCATTTTGGGGCGACCATTCCTTGCGACCCGGAGAGCTTTAGTAGATGTACAACCTGTCCTGTTGAAGTTTAGGCTAAATCAAGGGGAGGTCACTTTCAACATCTGCAAAAAATGAAGCAACCCAAGGAATTTAGTGTGATCTCAGCACTGGAGGATGAGTATGAATCGCTTGACGAATTATGAGTAGTCAAGAGATTTGCATCGTGTCACGATGTTAAATCAGGCACTTCTTGGGAGGCAACCCAAGTGGTGAACTGGTGAAGTCTGAGTAACCAGTCTATTCACATCGTGCTGCGACGTTAAATCAGGCGCTGCATGGGAGGCAACCCATGGCAGGTGAAGTTTGAGTAGCCTAGGTATGCTCTCTTCCCTATGATATTCTAGATGATGCTTCGGGGACGAAGCTAACTTTTCAAAAAAAAGGAAGGGGTGTACTTGTGATTTTTGGGATTTTTGTTCCGTCCGAGGGTTTTTCTTGTCGTGTTTCTTTTCCATCAGTCATTCTATCTAGTAGAACCGGCATGTGTAGGATTTTTATTTTGTAGTTTGTTATTTTTGTTTAATTATAAAGTATCTTAGGAGTACTCAACCAACAAAATTGCACTAGTTTTGTTTTTTATAAAAAATTGACCCTGTTTAAAAGTTTTCTAATACAGTAGCTATGTATCTGTGAAAACATGCATGACTATTGTGGATCTTTGGATGTCATTTATTTTGTCAGCATGAGTAGTCTTGTTAATCCATGTATAAAGTAGATAGGTGAGGTGAAAATAGTTCATGTACCATGTGTGAGTGAGGTATATTAGTCAATTCAGTATTGTGGTGTAGATCTAGAACTTGCCTGGTTGGTAACTGCATAGGCTAAGGATGGTTGGTTAGGATATGATCATAGGCCATTGTTTGTTTAGCTCACTTCTTAGCCTATATTACCCTACTAAAAGTTTCATGAATCCATTGATCCCAAGTTTGAGCCTTAATAGACCATGTTTCTTTGATTTACCGATTAATCGTACCCATTTTTTGTAATGAACCTGTTTTGGCCCTGGTCCTTCCTTGGATATTATGAACCTCAATATAAGCAAAATGCTTAAGTTTAGGGTGGATAGTAGGGGTGCATAAAAGGTGGGAATGGAAGAAAGGAAAAGAAAAGAAAAGAAAGAAATGGTGGAATATGAGGTGTGGTAAGATGAAAAGAAAAAAATATGTTGTAAATGTTGACAAATAAAGCTCAAAGAAATTTTGAAAAAGCTGCAAAGTGGAAACTCACCACACCCATGCAAATGTAAATAAAAAGGAGAAAAAGGGAAAAAAAGGAATGAAAGAATAAAAGGGTGAATTAGGTGAATGGTGTAGCCAATGTATGTAGTGCCAAGGAAGGAATAATCACTTATAAAATCTTCCATCTTTATTATGTACATCCCTGAGCCTACATTACAAGTCATACCAAGTCTTATAGTGATATTAACTCGACCATCTAAAAAACCAACGCATAGAAAATAAGGGCAAGCCTATGGTATCTGACACATAATACTCGTAACTTCTTTGAGAGAGCTAGCGCCTAACTTGCTTAGTCCCGTATCATGTTTGACATTTCACATGGGGACTTCATTTATGTGAGGGTACATGGATTATGCTTGATTTTACTATTGGTTTGTGTGAAAAACATTGATGATGACTTGAATGTCTGTTGATATCTAGATGACATGTTTTGATCCCTGTTTATGATGTTTTGAGGTTGCTTGTAATACATTAGCTGAGATGGTTCCATGAGAAAGGGTCAATAGAGTTTGTATAGAAAGTGCAGGTTTGTTTGAGTATTGGTTGTAGTATCTTAAGTCTATTTTCTCGATGAGCATCGTGTTTTAGCTTTTTTTTTCTTTGCTTGAGGACATGCAAAAGTCTTAAGTTGAGGGTGTTGATGTGTTGTGGGTTTACAGCACATTCGACGCTCAAAACTAAGAAAATAACATGGATTTGGGTGTACTTATGTGGATATGAGGTACTTTTCCTTTTGTTACAAGGTAAACAGGTGTTGGAACTGAAGATTGCAAAAGATAGCTTTATAAAGTGCAAAATGGGCAAAAAGTGCAGACCATAGTACGGATCGTAGGAAGGACCTACGAGTCGTACTGATGGCCGTGAGAAGTTGCTGGAAGTTAAGGTTGAGCAGATGTGACCCACGAGTCCCAGTACGATTAGTAAAAGGCTTGTACAAGTCGTGATGAGGAATTCGTGATGAAATCCAGAAGAATTGCATTTGAGTCTGACTCCTGCTATGAGAAGCAAGTACAACCCATGAGACGAAGGTACGAGTCGTACCATTCTGGTGGTGATGAACTTCTGGAAAACTTCAAAATCTATGATTCAAAGTACGGGAACTCATTACGAGTCGTAAGTTGATGGTACGAGTCGTACCCAGATCCAACACTTAGCCAGAATTTAGCCAGCTGAGATTGCACGAGAGGAAGCTACGAATTGTAGGAGCATGATACAGATCGTAGATCGAGTCATGTCACTGGTGGCGAAAGATATGGAAATTTACCCTGTTGGTTTAGAAAAAGGATTCTTATGTCTGTATAAATATGTTTTAGGTTTTATTTTTATAAGATACGTCAGTTTTGATAGTTTGAGAGGGAAAAACATTGAGAAAGAGAGGATTGAGTTGGTCTTAACTTATGATCAACCTGTTCTTGAATTCTTCTTGTTCTTACTACTTATTTTTCAAGATTTTGTGGAGTAATCAAAGGAAGTATTTTTCCTCATCCATACTTGTAAGTATTGTTTGATGTCTTTAATCATGAATGCAATTCACAACCTTACAACTATGAGAGGCTAAAACCTCCATAGCTAGGGTTGTGGGAACCATGGTGGATTAACAAGCTAGGGTTGCACAAAGTGATCTTAAAACTAATACAAATACTTATATTGTATTCTCTTCATGCTTAAACGTTTCTTAATGGTGTGCAACGTTAGGACTTGCCCAAATTCTTTACTTGTTTTGGTCGAAGAGGTAGAGATTAGGAAAAGAGAATTACAACAGAGCCTTGATTTTGATAATCATTATATTAACTTGAGATGTGGTCGTAGGATAGTTAAATCTAGAACTTAGTGATAACGGATAGTTTTGAAACCGCTCATGAGACTTGGTCGAGTGATTGAGTATAGTCGTTGAATAGGGACTGGTCGGTCATTTGTTTGAACCTAAATTATCAGTTCTATAAGTAAGTATTGGTGATAATCATGAGTGTATACCTGAAGTAGTTATAAACCCATGGGGAACACAAACCCTAGTTATCCTTTGATATTGACTTAACATCAGAATTTTGATACTTGTTTTTATTATTAATTTCTTTTAGAATCCCCTTATTTTGAAGTAAATACCTTACAAGTTCAATTACCGGCTATAATCCAGTCTCCCTATTCCCTGTGGGTTCGACCCCAACCTCTAGTTGGGTTCTTTATTGACAACGTCTGCTTCTCACTTCAGTAAGAGGTGTGGTTTGAGCATTATCAAGCTTCCTTTCCTTAAGGTAGGAAATAAATCGACCCTTAGGTGCTTAAATACTACCCATTCATTCTAAGACTGGCTTATTGGGAAACTGAAACTTGACAAATCTAGTTCTGCAGTCGATCGAGGTATAACCGGAATGTAACCAATCCATGCCAAGAATGAGGTCAAAATTGACCATGTATAGCTCTACTAGATCAGCTGGAATAACTTTACTCAACACTGAGACTGGGCATTTTCTATATACCCGTCTGGCTCTAACTGACTCGCCAACTAGGTTAGAGACTGAGAATGGTTTTGAGAGGACTTTCGGACTGATTTCAAATTGAACAGCTATATAAGGAGTCACAAATGATTGTGTGGCTCCTGGATTTAGTAGGGCATACACATCTAGATGGAAAAGACGTAACGTACCCGTGACCATGTCAGGTGAGCTCTCCTAATCCTGACGAGAGGAATAAGCATAAAAACGGTTTTGACGTTGACCTCCACATGTACCTAAAGTATTACCCTGCTAAACTGGATGGCCTTCTGGGGCTGCTGAAGTGGTAGACTGAGTTTTCCGCCGTCCTACTAATGGACACTCCTTTAACCTATGACCTAACTATCAACATCCAAAGCAACCCTCTTTGCCCATGCAACATTCACATGGATGGTTCTTGCCACATTTAGGACAAGCTGGGTAATGGTTGCTGGCACTGTAACTCTAGGACTGAGAGCCAAATGCTCCACCCTTCTGATCCTTACGGGACAAAAATGCAAGGTCGCTGGCTGATGTGGATGCTGGAGTTCTCAGTTGATGTTGTTGTGGGTGACTACTGCTGCCGGGCCTTTGATGGCCATAATCCGACTGACCTATTCTAGCCCGCTTATTCTCCTGCTCCATATCCTTTAATTTCTCTGCCTCAATATACTGGGCATGAATGATAAGGCTGGAGAGGTCAATGTCGTTGATGAGCATCGTGGTTCTGTACTCCTTAAATACCAAATGTGACACTAAATTGATGAATTTGAGCATGCGAACCCTTGGCTCGGCTACCATTTCTAGAGCATACCTCGATAACCGAGTGAACTCCAATGCGTACTCCTCCATAGTTATGTTACCTTGCCTTAGATTCATGAATTTAGCAACCTTGGCCTCCCTAAATTCTCGAGGAAAGAATCTGTATAAAAATGCAGTCGTGTACTCATCCCACTCTATTGGCCCTACTTCTGCTGGCCTCCCTTCCTTCCATTGATTGTATCAAATCTGAGCCACCACTTTCAACTGGTGGGTAGTCAGGTCAGCACTCTCCACGGAACTAACACCCAAAATCGGTTGATCTTTCGCACCTCATCTACAAACTCTTGCGGGTCCTCTCCCACTTTGGATCTATGGAAATATGGAGGGTTCATTCGGGTGAGTCCTGAACCCTAGCAGCTGCTGAAGACCCATTTATGTTCACTGGAACCACCTGCTGGTTCACTTGGTTGGTCACCGTTTGAGCCAGAAGCTAGATTGCCGCTCAGAATTCTGTTGTGGACACTTGGTTTTCCTAAGGGGTTGCTGGAGTTGGTGGGGCAGGTCGGTTAGCATTGCCAGTCCTCCTTCTATTTCCTCGTTTTGGAGGCATATTTTCACTGAAATGAATAGAGCACGAGTTAGGAGGAAATTTTGGGATTTAATTTCAACGCATGATGAGTATGAACAAAAGAGAATTTCCCTAATAATGTCTTGTAGCCTCTCGTCATAAGTGTGGTGCTCTTTATACCCATGAAAATGACTCTACTTGATGCGGCTTTCAAACATCCTAGAATACCTTAAACCTAGGGCTCTGATACCAAGTTTTTCATGACCCGAGTCTGCACCTTGGACGAGACACAATACTTGGTGCCACAAGCGATCCCAAGCTAACCCATGGTCTAACATCACACTGGTAAACTAAGTAAACATAAGAGGAATCTTTATAAAAATATTTATCTACGAAACACTGAATTAAAAAGAGTAAACACATCTAGAAAAATTACTGAACACTGTGTCTGAAAGCCAACTACTATCTGATGAGTTGCTGGGATAAACCCCCAGCTAACTCTAAAATCTATCTAAATAGGAACTAACTAAAAATAAAATACCATCCTCAGAAGATGAGGACTCACCAAAGCAATGCTACTGCTGCTAAATTACTGGAGGGAACTACTGACGATGCTGATATTGAGAACCTGCACCTATATTATAATACGATACAACATAGAAAGTACACGGTCAATACTTTGAATGTACTAAGTAAGTGAGATATACAATAAGCATAAAAAAGCACTAAACTAAAATAACATGAAATGACCAACTGATACCAAATACTGATAAAAGCTTAGCTATAGCTGATATGGTCAAAAATGACCCTGATTGAAGATCATGAACATATCTTGGAACTAGGTGAATGAACTAAGCTAAATTGAGCTGAGTTGAGCTGAAACTGTATTGACAAGTGGGAGAGTCTATAACTGACATATAGCCACTTGAGATAGACATGGAGTCCGATATATACACCCATCAAATAAAGCTCATTGTACCTTGCCAGGGTATAGTGGTTGAGCTGGATGATCACAACTCTGAGGACCGATAGGCCAATAACCTACGGTGGCAATGTAGTTCTGGGAACTTGGATGCGCTGGAACCCCGGTCCACTCGATGCTAAGTACTACTCCCACTAGATAGTCCTAACTTGACTACTAAGCTGATAGCTCGAAGCTGAGGTCCTGGACTAAGACTGGAATACTTATGTAGAAGTATCCTGAGAGTTTGTAGGATCGGATAACTAAAAACTGGTGTTCTAAAATTAGTCAGAGCTGCTTATCTGGAAGCGGTGTAACCGTCTAAAGAACTAATTCATAACTGATACTAGTGGTTCTAAGACTGGTCAGAGCTGCTTATCTGGAAGTGTCGTAACCGTCTAAAGAACTATCTGATAACTGAATCCGCAAACTAGGACTGGGAGGTATTATTGACACCTCAAGAAAGATGACTATAGTCAAACTAATCAGCTGACATTACTGAAAGATACTAAAATTGCTAATATTTTGACTGAGACTGAACTAGCATGCAAACTAGCTGAGAATTATATGATATTTATAACATGGAAATTCAAAGACTAACAGAGTCAAGCAACATTAATATCTAATCAACTATGCAAGACCCAATTCACTATATTTATAGAATTAGGGATAAAACCATATCATAGGAAGAAAGTAGCAACATGATCACTAAGTAGTGGAAACATAGCAACAATTAATATGAACAACAATCCACAAGAATTAATCAGAATCTGGCTGAAAATTTACCCTAATTCAAATCCTCAGGCTAGAACTGATAAGAAATTTCAGAAGGATTTTTAGGGAACAAGGGAAGTGCAATTCCCTTGTTGAATTCCCATATACCTGGTGTAAAAATCCCTGAGAAAACCCTTGAGAAATCTGAGAAGAAGAATTGAAACCCTTGATCCTACTCTGTGCTTCCAGACTGAGTTTTCTACATTCTGACTTTGAGAGAAAACTATCGACTAACCCCCTAAATCCCTATGAAAATAACTCCAAATGACATAGTTTAGGGATTAAAAAGGTTGGAAGTTACAAAAATAATCGTGAAATAAAATCTAAAAATTTGCCTGACGGGATCGAACGAGTCACAAAACGGGTCGTTGGTTGTGACCACGACCCCTTGGGACTAGTCGTTGGTCCTGGGCCTGATTTTCATGCTCATTGGAAATGAACCACATAAGGGAACTGCAACTCATTGGATAGAACAACGGTTCATTGGTTCCTGTCGTGGTCACTGACAGGAAAAACTTGGTCCCTCTGCTAACGGACGACACAAAAACTCATTGGTAGAACCAACGGGTCATTGTGTCTTCTCGTGGTCAATACTGTCTTGACCTGAATAGTTGTTGGTTCAGGCAACGGGTGGCAACAATGACTCGTTGGTATGAACCACGAGTCGTTAGTCCCACTCATTGGTTCAGGGGAAGGTCTGCCAGGTTTCTGGACTTGGTGTAGAACGGATGATAGGATGACTCGTTACTCCTTCCATTGGGTCGTCCTATGCCTATTTTGTCCCCAAAAGGAAATCTGCAGGACAGATAATGACTCAGACAACGGTCTGTTACAGGTGACAACGACTCGTTGTCTGGGTCGTTCTGTGAAGAATTTTTTTTTGGTTTTTCATGCAAGGTATGAGTTTGGTCTAGAAAAGTTTTGGGGTGTTACAAGCTCATCTTATGACTAGATGCTTTTCAAATAGCTATGCATTAGATAATTTAACGTGTTGACTTGTTGTCCCCGCTTATGCTTTATTTCATTTAGACTTCCTCTTATATTATTTTCATGGTCGATTTCTACTGTGTTATGCTCTTAATCATGCTATTTATGTGTCATGTGCTATCTTAGAGTCATGAATGATTCTAGGTCTAATGTCTTGATTTGGGGTCCATGCTCGGGTCAACCAGCAGGTTGTGGCTTATGTGCATATGAATGGGAATGTGGTAATGGCTAAGGTGCGAGATTTCATCAGAATAAACTCTCCCGAGTTTCATGGTTCTAATGTGGATGAGGATCCATAAGAGTTCATAGAGGAGATCTAGAAGATTACCCAAATTATGGGAGTTTTAGGAGAGGAGAGTGCTGACTTAGCCTCCTATCAGCTGAAGGGGATAACTCATATATGGTTTCCACAGTGGAAGGAAAGTCGTGGAGCAGGTGCAGCTCCTATTGGATGGGATGAGTTTGTTATGACATTTTTGGACAGTTTCTTTCCCCGAGAGTTGAGGGAAGTAAAGGCAGCCAAGTAGTCAATCTGAAGCAGGGGATATGACTTTTCAGGAGTATGCCTTAAAGTTTACCTAACTATCCAAGTATGCTCCGGAGATGGTTCCCGAGCCGAGGGCTCATATGAGAAAGTTTGTGAACGGGATCCCATATTCTTTGGTCAAGGAGTGCAGGACCACTATGCTGATTAGCGACATGGACATCACTCCACTGATGATTTATGCTCAATAGATAGAAGAGGAGAAAATGAAGGAGAAGGAGAGGGAGGAAAAAAAGGGTAGGACAAGGAGCTTTAGGTATTCTCAGTAGAGGTCCGGTGGTAGACATCGCCTATAGTCCATTACCGATTATCAGCACGACTCCATCATCAGCTAGTGTTCCATCAAGGCCCAGGGGTGATCAGAGAGGCAGTTTATCAAGTTTTAGGGATCAGAGGAGTATGATAGGAGAGCACACTTTCTCATCTTTCATGAAGTGTGGAAAGAATCACCCAAAAGAGTGCTTGGTTGGCTCAGATATTTGCTTTGGGTGTGGGAGGCTCAGGCACATGCACAGCCAGACAGGGTAACGGTAGCTGCCATGCTCCAGTTACTACTTCAATAGCTCCAAAAGCTCACCCACCTCAGTAAGGCACATCTTCTAGTGCAGCTGGCGGATAGCGCCAGAACAGATTCTATGCACTTTTATCTCATCAAAAGCAAGAGAGCTCACTAGATGTGGTCACGGGTATGTTACGAGTCTTCCATATTGATGTTTATGCATTGCTAGATCCGAGATCCACATTATCCTTTGTGACTCCTTATATTGTTGTTACTTTCGGCGTCAGTCCAAAAATCCTTTTAGAACCCTTATCAATCTCTACTCCTATCACTCAGTCAGTCATAGCCAGACGGGTGTACAGAAATTGTCCTATCACAGTTCTTCAGAGAGTCACCTCAACCGACTTGGAAGAGTTGGACATGACCGATATTGATTTTATCTTCGGTATGAATTAGTTGTATGCATGTTATGCTTTATTTAATTATAGAACTTGATTGGTAGAGTTCAAATTTTTGGGTGAGCCAGTCCTAGAGTGGAAGGGTAGTTCAGCGGTGCCTGTAGGTCACTTTGTTTCCTATCTTAAGGCCAGAAAGATGATCTCTAAAGGTTGTGTGTACCATCTAGTTCGGGTTAAGTATTCTATGTTCGAGACCCCTACTCTTTAATTTGTTCCAATTGTATGTGAGTATCTGGAGGTGTTCCTAGATGATCTATCGGGAGCCCCTTCCCCCCCCCCCAGGGTGAGATTGACTTTGGTATTGACCTTCTCCCTGGTACACAACCTATATCCATTCCTCCTTACATAATGGCTCTTGTGAGCTAAAGAAAATGAGGAATAGTTGAAAGATATCCAAGATAAGGGTTTCATCGGGATGAGTAAGTCCCCATAGGGTGCACCAGTTCTCTTTGTTCGGAAGAAGGATGGTTCTCTTAGAATGTGCATTGGTCATCGATAGTTGAACAAGTTCATCATCAAGAATAAGTATCCCCTCCCCAGGATTGATGACTTGTTTGACCAGTTTGAAGGTGCTAGGTTCTTTTCAAAGATAGACCTTAGATCCGGCTATCATCAGCTCAGGATTAGGGAGAGTGACATTCCAAAGACAGCCTTCAGGACTCAATATGGTCACTATGAGTTTGTAGTTATGTCTTTTGGACTAATGAATGCTCCTGAAGGTTTCATGGATTTGATGAACAGGGTGTTCAAGCAGTATTTGGATATGTTCGTCATTAACTTTATAGATGACATTCTCATTACTCTCGGAGTGAGGAGGAGCATGTCGCTCATTTGAGGATTATGTTGTAGAATCTTAAGGATCGTCAACTATTTCCTAAATTCAAAAAGTGTGAGTTTTGGTTGAACTCAGTAGAATTCTTAGGCCATGTGGTGTCTAGTGAGGGTGTGCAGGTAGACTCTTAAAAGATTAATGCGGTGAAGAACTGGCCTAAACCTGCTAGCCATACTGACATTAGAAGCTTTTTGGGTTTAATTGACTACTATTGGAGGTTTGTATAGGGATTTTTATCCATTGAAAAACCTTTGACTAAGTTGACCCAAAATAAGGTTAAATTTCAGTGGTTCGATGCTTGTGAGAATAGTTTTCAGAAGTTAAAGACTCGGCTCACTTCAGCTCCAGTTCTGACCTTACCGGAGGGCACGGAT
Source organism: Datura stramonium (assembly GCA_018107945.1). Classification (NCBI taxonomy): domain Eukaryota; kingdom Viridiplantae; phylum Streptophyta; class Magnoliopsida; order Solanales; family Solanaceae; genus Datura; species Datura stramonium. The sequence continues at coordinate 412,236 of JACEIK010000361.1, forward strand.
GGTTTTGTGGTGTATTGTGATGCTTCTCGAATTGGCCTTGGATGTGTGTTGATGCAGCATGAGAAGGTCATTGCTTATGTCTCGAGACAGCTTAAGACTCATGAGATGAATTATCCGACACATGACCTTGAGTTAGCGGTGTTAATGTTAATGTACAATAAATCATGAAAAAGATATTCTAGGATAAATACCAGTAGTTATGTTTCTTCCCTTGTTTGTCCTTAATATACTCTTTAGACAAGTACAACCTTAAAAAAACAATTTTATTAATCTAGTTTTGGAAGCAAATAAAAAAATACTATTATAGTTGTTATTGTATTGACTTCAGAATTAGACCTAAGAGGGGGGATGAATTGGGTCTAACACTTATTTTGTCAAATTAAAATTTTTCTTGAATTATCTTTTATAATGGGAACAGACTTGAACTCTGTTCCTTTGAGCAATAACCTAATTCAAGCAGAACATAATAAAGTGCGGAAAGTAAAGCAAGAGACGAGAATTTTTACGTGAAAAACCACTCAGGCTCGAATGGGTGTAAAAACCACAACCTACTCCCTAGTAGGATTTCAACTTAACTTCACTAGATACTGAGCCAAATTCGGATTACAACCCCCCGCAATCCAAGGACCTACCTCTAAGCCCTTACAAAGTTCCTAACCTGTATAAACTACCCTTAGTTTAACAAGAAAAACTTTAAGACAATAAAGAGAGTGAAAACAGAATTAAATCAAAACAAGATCAATGATTCACTACAAATTGACACCTAGACCTAGATTGCAACGGAACAGAAGTAGGGGATAGTCTCTAGCATCGTTCAACTCTCTTCAACTTGAATGCCAATTGAATACCCAAGAACGATGGATTATGCTGAAGATTCTTCGCGAGTGAATGGCCAACTGGATGTGATGGCTTCTCCTTTTATAGTCAGCAAATTTGTGTCTGTTTTTCCTCAACTAGGAGAAGGAAACTTTAGACTTCTTTTCCTTTATTTGAAAGATCTTGTTGACTCCTTCTAGGATTCTACAATCTCTTACCAAATATTCCTTTTCCTTTTTAGCTCACATTTTAATTCTTTCCTTAGAAAAAGAATTTCTTTCCTTGTAGAATTCTTATTGGCTTTTAACTCTTTGTTTCTTTTCCTGCAAATAATCAAGGAACTAGAATAACCAATTAGCAGCACACGTTTAATAATGTACCAAGTAATAATCGACCACTTCCTAATTAATTCAATGTTTCAAGCATATTTTAAATCATCATCAAATATCATAAAATCACTTCCAACAAATTTTCCTTATTAATAATGACAAATAAAAATATACTTAAATACATGTGTGCTCTTTTTAGTTAATCAACAATTAAGCAAAAATCAACACTCAAACATAACTTTCCCCCTTTTGGCATCAGTGAAAAGGCGTAAGTGCAGAAATAAATAACATAAGACAAAGAAACATAAAATGAGCAAAACACAACCTAACCATTGAAAAATATCATCCCAAATTATTTCAACAGGAAAAAAGTAGGAAAACCAGTAACAACAAAAACAACTATGTACAGTCCCAAACATAGTACAAAAACTAACACACACCAGTAATGATAGAACCAAATAAATGATTAAGGAATATTAGGCGGGGTGGGGGTATCAACAAAGGGAGACGACATGGTGAGAGGGGACAGACTCTGAATGAGGGACATAAGATCATTATGACGCGCCACAGCAGTGTCACGCCCCGCCTTGGGGGGTATGAATGGCACCTGGTGCCCTACTAGGACCTAAATTGCTAGACTACTGAGCCTAAGCACTTCTGGTACCTGGCTGGCTCTAACTCTGATTCACCGAATCAACGGGCTATATAGCGGCTGTAAATAAACCCCTTGGTCGGCTAGGCCTATAGCCACCTGTACGACAACAACAGCTAACCAGAATCTCATCAATATAAGGGAACCTATGCGGGCAGACAAGGCCACCATGCTGACTAGTTACTTCTGAATCAAATAGCAGATGCTAAATAGCTACGTGACCGACAAAGTCACCACTACTAACTGGATAAGGCCCCACACGGCCAACATAAACAACTAAACATATGCACGGACCCACACGACCGGCACAGCTAAACACAGGGAGATATATACACAATCTGCAAGCCTCTAAGAATACTGATAAGATGGTCGGGACAGGGCCCCGACATACCCGTACTATGCAATAAAATAAAAATGGTATAAACCTCTGAATATCAAGCTCCGGATGATAGGAGTTGATGACTCTGCGCTGGCTAGGATCACGAGGGGTCGGCTCCTCGTCTATAGGTACCTGCAGGCAAGTAATGCAGCGCCCCAAACAGGCGTCAGT
>JACEIK010000362.1:53019-109150 GCA_018107945.1 Datura stramonium
ATAATAAATAATTTAAATAGGAAACAAATTTGTGACAAGTTGGGACTCCTGATGACCACAACGCCACAGCAGTTCGAACATTCTCGATCCCCCGCTAAATACATTTTTAAAAAGTGAAAGGATGAAAAACATATTTAAAAGTTTTGCGATTTTTTTGAGTTTTTTATTTGAACTATTAAGTGTGTGAGATTTTCTATCTAAATTATCACTAAATATTTATTTAAACAACCTCAATTAAGTTATTCTATTTTTTTACTTGAATGACGGTGATATTTCATGTAGGAAAAAGAAACAACTTATAGTTGAGGTGTATCTTGATAAATAGTTGATGATAATTCGAGTAGAAAAAAAGAACATTTAATAATTAGATATAAAACTCAAAAGCCTATAATACTTTAAATGTGTTTTTTATCCTTCACCCTTTAAAAAAAATTGTTAAGGAAACAATGAAATATATATATATTTGAGCGCTATTAAAGAATAATTTGATCAAATATGAGTATTAATAGAGTTTGAAATTTGAAAATTCTAGCAAAATGACTAACAGTATATCATTTTAAGCATCTTATAAATAGCAATTGAAACAAGAAATGACTGAATTCAACTAAATAATACTCCCTGCATCCCATTTTAATTGTCACCTTAACTAAAAAAAAATTATTCCAAAAATAATTATCACTTTAAAAGGTCAAGACTAAAAGTGACAATACCATTAACATTAAAAAAGTATTTTTTTTTTTAATATTGCTCAATTTTCAAAAAATATTTAATAAATAAAAATAACTTAATAAATTATATCTTATATTTATTATTTTTCTAAGCTAAAACGTACCGTTAAAATTGGACAGATTGAGTATTTTTGAAGATTTCGGAGAAAATGTTTAAAGGATGAATAGCACTGTAGCAATCTAGTAGAAGATGTAAAAACATTTGAAGCAAATTGAGGAGGGATGGAATATAAGCATTCTGTTAACTCTACTTCATTCAATTCTAAAATAGAAAAAAATAGAATTATTCTGACCAGTGACAACAACCATCCTCTTTTTGCATTAACCAAATAAACTGAACATCTTACAAATCTCCCATCTCTAACCACCTATGAGTTGGACATTTTGCAAACAAAGACTCTAAAAACTGTGATATATCCCTTTCAACTGTTCTACAACAATGTCACTATGGAATATCCCAGCCTTCTGTTTTTCTAGATCGTTACTCTTCCAGATATCTAATTATGGGAGAACTGAGAATGTCAAAAGGGAGGAACGAAAACTACGACAACAGGACAATGCCAAAACGAACATCTATACCCTCTATACATGTCCACCCAAATATCATGTGCACTGCCTAAAATTACAATTGAATCAACGTTTTTCTTCCACCTAAAACCTGCTTGAATCGAACATGGTATTGCTTGCCCAAAATAGAATGTAAGCTCAGATGCTTAACCACGTTCGGAGGGCAAAAGTTATACTACCACCGAGACATCACTGCATTAACTGTCAGGCTGCTATCTTCTGATGATCCTATGCTGCTGCTTTGCGAGATTTTACATGCCACATCAAAGGTATTGATCAGTCATTTAGAAGACTAGTTGTAGATCCGAACAGGCTTCTCAAAAGTGTGTCGATTCTGCAGTACCAATATGAGCCAGTTATACCAACTAATATAAGGTATTATCACTTGTGAATTAGTAGTACTGCATTATTAAATTGGCTTTCGGTTGGCTAAATAAATAAAAGTATGTTCTGATTTTTAATTTGAAAGGTAAGCAAAACTATATGTTCCTGAATTCTAAACAGGTTAATCTCACTGACATATTTCAATACAAGAGTACCACTGAGCCCACAGGTAAAAGATTAAGAGAAACCAATTTCAAGCAACCAAGAATTGTCAGCCGCGAAGCACTCTTATAATGTTAATATATATTCATGTATACAAAATTATTCCGGTCCATTAGTATGTTGAAAACTGGAGTAAGTGTTCCCTTAAATTGACCGATGGGGGTAATTTTTGCTCAACCAGCACCAAAAAACATCTCAGAAAAAAGGACCTCAAAAAAATTTAGCTGTTATAACTTTGCATTTCAATGATTAAAGACTTGGATGGTTGTCTTCTATGCCCCTCATCACCGGCATAACAGAAAAAGTAGCATACCTGGTTGGTAGCATATGACCTTTTAGGAGCATTGTCAGCATGCTCTAATCCAAGATACTGCTCCCAAGCACCATAAACATCTCTCCTCTGGAAACCAGTTAGGGCAACAGAATAACCAACAGGACTATAGAGGGAGGTGATTTTGGTGTGTGTTGTGGTGGTTTGGGGGTNTGGTGTTATGGAAGGGAAAGGGTCAAATACCTGAAAGCGAATGGACGCAATATCTGAATCCTGGAGGTAGTCAGGACGGCCCATGGACAAAAATGCAAACTTCCACTGCATAGTGAAAGTAGAACGTGTAAACAAGTAAAATAAATAAAACATTTGAACCTTCTGTGATAAAAGTGAACATAGAAATTTCCCAAGATTACTCGGTATAGAAACGAGGATGCAAAGCAAGGAAGCTTGAATACCTTTGAAAACTCCTCATCTGGAACCTGCAATTTTTTCTGAATGCGTGCTTTAATTTTAGTCATTGTCTCACCCTCATGTATGACCAGAAAAAATGGCTCCCCAAAGTTTTGTACATGCTACAAGGGGGATGGAATCAAAAACAAATAATAATCTGAGTGAATAGAAAGGACAAAATAAAGGATAAATTTCACTCTCACCTTAGAGAGACAGGCTATAATAATATTAATACTAGTACCAATCTAATCTATTCTATAGATATTTGGACCAGAGTTGACAAACAAACAAACCAGAATACACTTTATTAGTAATTACTAATTAGTATCGCATAGAAATCTAAATGGGGCATGGTCAAGTGGATTGAGGAAAGAACCTCCGCCATATTACATTGATTGCAACTATAGCTATATATATAAGCACTTCTTAATTTCTACAGATGTACTTACTGCTTGATTTTGAGTTGTGTCCTTCATAAAATGGTAAACATGAATCAAGCGATCATGAGGACCCAGGTTTTTCTCCTCTTCAGGGATCTGTCATGGAGAAAAGTTAGCAATTAATTAGATAAACATCTCGGAAATGTCCTACAATATTACAACTCTAACTGAAGGCTGTAAACTTGAGTTGAATTATCTCCAGACAAATGTTTTTCTCTTTGTTGGTGAAGACTTTAGACCTTTTTCTTCCCCCCAGGACTTTGAATTTGATATTTGACATTGCGTTTATGTAATATCCAAGGCATCCAAAAACAATAAAACCTTACATTTTAAATTCCACAAACCAAATTCAATACACTTTTCCATATCTGAAATAGGAAAAAATTTCCAATTATAAGTACAAAAATTAAGGTGCATCTCATGTTTGACAACTTTTGTATTGACTATAGCAAAGAAAACAGACTTACAGTATATCAACGACCTCTAAGGTGGAGTTAACGATAGATTGGAGGCATGGAGACAGACCCTAGAATCAAAAGGGTTTAGGTTGAGCAGGACTAAGACGGAGTACATTAGAGTGCAAGTTCAGTGAAGTGGCGCATCTCATTAGGCGGATGTAGAAGTGAATATTTATACACAGGTCATCTCCGCAAGAAGAAGCTTCAAATATCTTCAGTCAATAATCCAAGGAGATGGGAAGATCGTCGAGGATGTCACACATTGTATTGGAGCAGGGTGAATAAAATGAAGGCTCGCATCTGGTGTACTATGTGATGAGGAGGTGTCATGAGACTTAAATATAAGTTCTAGAGAGTGGTTGTTAGACCAACTATTTTGTATAGGACAGAGTGTTGTCGAGTCAAGAATTCACACATTCAAAAGATGAGTGCAGCAGAGATGAGGATGCTTAAATGGATGTGTGGGCACACCAGGAGAGATAAGACTGGGAATGCAAATATACGAGAAGAAGTGAGAGTGGCTTCAGTGGTGAACAAGATGCAAAAAACGAGGTTGAGATGGTTCGGACATGTTAAAAGTAGGAGCACAGGTGCCCCAGTTAGGAGGTGCAAGAGGTTGACAGTGATAAATCTAAGGAGAGGTAGAGATAGACGAAAGAAGAATTGGATGAGGTGATCAGATATGACATGACTCATCTTCAGCTAACCGAGGAGAGAATTAGGGTAGAGGGTTGGTAGTTGAGCAATTTTCTCCTTCTTGTGGGAGAGGATAGTTCTAGCTTAGAGGACCTTATCTGCCCTTCTACTTATCAGTATCATTGTTATTATCTTATTACTATCTTACCCTTCAAATTGTATTATTATTGTTGTTTCTTTTACTTGGGATACCCTTATATTTTTGTTATCAGTACTTCTCTTTTTACGATATTTTCGCCATAGTTGTTACTTTTGCATTTGTCGGTACTTTTCTTGAGTCAAGAGTCTATAGGAAGCAACCTCTCTACCCCACTAGATAGGGGTAAGGTCTGTGTATGCCCCATCCTCCCCAGACCACACCATGCGGGATCATACTGGGTATGTTGTTGATGTTGTTGATATACTGGATGGTCTAGTTTACAAGAAATGAGACAATCATAAAGATTACAGCAAAACATTCAAATAGATGCACAATCACCCTAACTGCATATCCCCATTAAAATTAGGACTTTCTCTTCTGCATAAAATAAAGGGAACTACCACCAGAACATTCGGCATACCTCTTCTGCGCGCAAGGTCCAGTACTGATCATTTATGTTCTCAATCCTTTCAGTAGGTGGAAAAATCTGCAAAATAAACGTGGAGGATATGTTACAAATGCTACCAAGAAGCAAAGTTGAGAAGCATGATATGCATGTCCTTTCATGAATTATTATCTATTTTAAAATGCGTCGAACTGTTTGTTTAATGTCTGTTGTCCTCTGTGTTTATATCTGTCTCTGTCTGTCTGTCTGTATATATATGTAATGCATGAGCACACAGACATGCACAACTCTACTGTTTAGCACTTTATACGATTGAAAAATCATTTAGAAAACAAAGAAAGGGTAATCGCGTAATTCTCCAACAGCAATTCTATCTGCACATTGAAGCATTTTCAGAAGATACAAAACTACAGCAGAAGGAAGTCATGCAACATAAATTGTACCTTGTATATCTTGTGATAGAAAACTTCCAGCAATCTCAGCTCAGCATCTGGATGAGACAACTCAACCTATTCCACAACATGAAACAAGATCAGCAAAAACACCTAACAGAAATAGATCTTAAAGAAACGAATGTCTAGCAGTGTACTTATCAGAGAACCTTCCAATAAAATAGGTTATTAGATGACACATCTCAATGTGAACATCAGGTAGTTCTCTCTAAATTAACACTGACATAGTATGGCTGGGGCAAGACATGAAATGTTTTTCCTACTTTTCTTCCTAGTTTCTACTTTCAGGTGTAACAGTTTAGGGTGGTAAAACAATTTTAAGAAGGCATCACATTTTATAGCAATATAAAATTCAGAAGTACCTTTGTCTTCAGATGATTAAGGACATCATCTACAGTACTTTGTTTCGGCAATCTAATAGTATGGATTGTCACCTGAAAATGAACAGCTTATCTTAGAGTATAGGAGACTGTGTAAACCCTTATCAAAGGATACTCTGCATAAAAATGTATAAAGTATGTGTTGCACTTACTTCATCTTTTGCAGCATTATAAAAGGCGACTTTGAGAGTTTTTAAGCACTGTAGCTCTGGTAATGGAATATCGAGGACTTCATAATACAAAACGTCTGAAGACTATCCAAAATAGGACGGATGGTAAGAAAATGTAGTCGCTGGTAAATAACTAAGAGCCAAAATTTTATTTACAATAGAAAATTTCCAATTAGCTCTAACCAGAGTAGACACTGTACCTACAATTACCTGATTATAGTGAACAAGCATTTCTGTAAGACGGTCCACTCCTCGATACTTTATTGGCTGAGGTTTTGGCTGCTGTGAGTAGCAGTTATGTGATGTAAGCCTTATTTTTGATGGGTCATCCAAGCCGAGATGCCGAGCCAAACTTTCAACTACTTCATCATAACTGTTCTTCTTTGACCTAGAGTTTGTTTATCGTCAATACATTAACCAATACAGGAAAAAGCTTCTCATTTAACTTACTGAAACAGATACATACAACTCAAGACTAAAATCCTCCTCCTTGGGTTTGTCCAATGAGCGGAAGCGAACAACCTGGGAGCGATCACATGGAAAACTCAAAACCATGATAAAAACCACATTTTTGAGATCTATGAGACAATCAAGGAAAACTCTTATCTTAGATATCAAGCCACAGAAAATATTCAGAGCTCTTTTGAAACTTAATACAAATGAAACAGTGTCACAAAGTGAGTATGATGGAGTAAAGGCAGGAATACTACCAAAGGTATTGCCTTCATCAAAGGGAAACAATTCTATTTCAGAGAGAGAACTACCAATCTAGCTCTAAGAGGCAATATGACATAACAAGGTGCAACACATACCTGGCGATTGTACACATACTCTAAAAATGAAGGAACATCAGGAAATCGATATTCTTCGCTAGTTTGACTTTGAAGGGGTTTCTGAAAGCAAATAATGTCCCCATCTTCAAGCTGCAAAAGCAGAGGAGTATCATATAACAAATCCAGCAGAAGAAATTAAACCAGAACAACTGAAAGCAATTGGCCAAGCCGGCGAACGCATAACAGTATAAAAATGGCAAGTAATAGCACGCACCTGACTGCTACAAAATGTTAGGTTCCAGTCAATAGGTTCACACATCACATGGGGTTCAAATTTAATTTCCTGTCAATAAAACATGATATTGATCATAAACAGAGAAGTCACCTATATTACAACTGCGGGTTAACAAATTGATAGCGAGATAAGAAAAAAATTTACCTCAAAGAGTTCAATCTCTTCATCAGGTGAAAAGCCAGCCAACTCATTTAGCTTGCTAAATATCTCCGGTGGCTTGCCACTGCCTTTTACAAAGAGCCGTCCAACATACCTAATAACAAGAAGGAAAACCAAGTAAAGAACAGACAAAGCCCCATATCATTGCATGGCCAGTTATATACAGACACCAAAATACATGGACAATGATATCCACAAGTTTCAGGATCTCAAATACGTTAAAAATTTGAATTTTTCCCTACAACATAGAATTTACAGATCGAGGTTTCAGCAATTAACTAATATTTTTCATGACTATAAGACCTCTAACAAACTCTATTTAATGTCTACATCAAGTACAAGAAATTGCATAGAGTGCAATGAAACTGAAGTAGTCTTTTTGCCACAGTAATCTCAGGTTAACTAAATATCTGTGTTAGAGGAGATAGATGTGCACCATGTTGAACAGTCTGACATCAACTTGTTAGAACCTTAGTCGCTATGCGAACACTTAACATAAGACTAAAGCATTAGTAGCTTATGAATCGGTCATCAAGGATCTTAGCCAAATGATGACCTGCTGCATAAGCACCTTGCCCACAGTTTCTCGATTGGACTTGACAAATTGTAATTGTCACATTTCATATATCTACCATGTCTGCAGGCTGTAAGAATGAGAAGAAGATGCACTTTCCATTTTTTATTTTTGACAACCAGTGATGCATTTTCCAATTAGAAATGATATTTAGAGATCCCAATCATACAAGCATAGAAACAATTACTCTTTTAAGGCACGGATTTCAACCTATAGAGAGGCAAGAAGAAATACCTTATCTCCTCTTTCAGAGGGTCATACAGTTTGAAAAATAGAAGAATATTTTCTTTGGTCTTCTCAAGTGGAGAACAAGGTCGCAAATCCTGCAACAATACACAACACAAAAAGTGCAAAACATAAAACTTGATATACACAAAGGTACAGCACCTGCCCCAACAAAAATTCCAAGCGCAAATGCTAAACAGGAAAATGAGTAGGCAATATTCCATTACCAAGCCAACTTCAACTTCCAAATAAAGTTTTAGCTCAGCGTTATTTGTTTTATTAGAGACCTCTCTCAATTGTCCAACCTGAAATACATTGAGCAAGATCATTAGCACCAAGTCAATCAAGCAACAATCTTGGTAATTCGATAGACAAAAAATACCATTCATAGGAAAAAATACACTGCTGAACATAAGTGATTAAAATAACTGCTGCAGTTGTTAAATAATAACATTTGTCGACTTGATAAGGTGGGATGAGTCCTGCACGAATAAAACTATCATCCTGGGATGATCAATATCTCCCCTCCCCAAGATTAAATCTTACATTGTGATAAAAGGAGTCTTAGGATGCTCATCCTGGCAATTTTTCCACATCCAAAGAGGACTAGTCACCTTATTAATAATAAAAAAATTAAAAAATAAGAAAAGAGGATGAGTCATCTAATGCCTCCCCATCTCACATCCAAAGACAGGAAGAGATGATGACTCATCCTGATGTCTCCTCATCCACTCTCATCACACTAATTGTCAAGAAATGGACCTTAGGCTTAACTTAACAACAAAACGTGCTCATGACAAGAGGATTGTCCAAGACCAAGACCATATAAGGAAATGAGGGTCCATACACTCGACCAATGTAGGCACTCTGATAACCCCCCCACCCCCGAGCACGCTGCTCAGGGCTAGACAATTGAAGCATGGACAACATAACATTGAACCCAACATTGAGCAAGCCAAAAATAAGGATGAGTCTAATAGCATGTAAAGAAAATGGAACTTGGATTTAACATAAGTCCAAAAGCTAGCTCATCGCTCAAGACCATGTAAAAAGACAATGGCCCATACCATCAACCAATGTGGAAAATACTAACACAAACCATGGCAATCTTTCCACATCCAAATAGGATGAGTCATCTTATTTATCAGAAAGAAAACGGATAACTCATTTTGTTCACATCCAAAGAAAGGAAGAGATATGACTCATCATGATGTCTCTTCAACCCGTCTCATCACACAAATCAATCATACTCTAAAAGGGAAGCTCTAGTGTAAGAAGTTCAAAACACTGAATATCCACAAAAGCATGTTTTTACGTCCCTTTTCCTGAGGGGAAGGACAGGGGAAGAGGGAAAAATCAGCTGTGAACAAAAATAAACAACAAAGAGTATCCAGTTACTAAGTAATAAATTCTGCTTAGACGCTCAATTTTGCAGAGCAAGACAGGGTCTGGGAGAGAAGCTCATAATCAATTTTAGGATAGCAGATTTAAGATCACCACAAAAATACATCTGTTACTGAGCGACTCAAGGAAGCATACTACTTTTTGTGTTACAAATTAAAGCAGTGCAAGATACAGTGGGGAATGGGAGAAAAACTGAATTTTGGGAGAACCACTGGATTGGACTTAATAGCTTAAAGTCCACATTCCCTGATTTATACTCTTTAGCCTCCAAAATCATGCTAAGATAAACCACATTTGGAGTCAACAAGGTTGGGATTTGATTTTCAGAAGAGCTTTAAATGACTGGGAAATTGAAAGTTTTACCTCTATGCTTCAACAACTGGCCACTTTTAATGGAACTACTGAGTATGCAGACAAGCTCAAATGGAGGTTGAATAATGAAGGGGAATTTACAGTAAAGTCAACCTACTGGAATGTGAATCGCAGAAGTCTCCTTAATGTGATTTGGCCCTGGAAGCTTATTCGGAAAGGAAAAATTCCATTAAAGGTATCCTGTTTTGTGTGGTTGGTTGTCAGGAAGGCATGTCTCACTAAAGAAAGGAGGTTACAGAGAAAAGTTCTACAAATTTGTTCAAGATGTCCACTATGTGACCAAGAGAGGGAAACTAATGAGCACCTTTTCCTACACTGTAAGACAACTACAAATCTGTGGCACATATTCTTTTGAATATTGGGGATAAATTGGGCTATGCCCAGTTCCACTATGGAGCTTCTGCGCATCTGGAGGAATGTGAGAAGAAGAAACAGTGAGGAGGACTGGTGGCAGATTATTCCTGCTTATATATGGTGAACAGTTTGGAAAGAAGGAACTCGAGACACTTTGAAGACACTAGCAATCCCATCCAGAAGATTAGGATGAATTGTCTAGCTTTGTTCTTTTTTTGGTGCAGACAGAATGTGTGTATGAAAGTTTGACATCTCAGTTTCTCTTTGGAAGCTGAGGTCTGTTTATTAATACAAGTAGTTACCTTTATGTCAAAAATTAAAGCAGTGCAGCGTACGAGTACAAAAAGTTCAATATGCAAAAGGAAGATAAGAATTCTCCCACATAAGGAAATACGCATTTCACAGAGAAACAACGAAGCAACAAAATAAATGACTTGCAATATTAGGTATAAATGGTGTCTAAAAGAAAAGGTGCATGGCCACAAACAGTTATCCCTAATTGTTGTTTTCCTAGCCATTTACACCTATTACAATGCAATAGATACAGATAACAAATCACATGAAATTCATGCTTGATCATAATAAAAGTATTGATTCATTATTTCTTTCTTAGTCTGTTTCTAAAAAAAAGAAAGAAATTTACCAATGTTTTATTTCTACTAAATGTCAATCAAATTGTACTGATAGATAGCATGGAGAGTAAATATGATACTTGTCCTGGAATCTTTTGATCAGTATGTCGATGCAAGCAGAATAGTAGAAGTAATTGGAAAGCTAGTGTGGTTTAAATATGGAAGTTGCTCCCTACTTGAAAACAAAACACTAGAGATTCTAGAGGACACTCTCTACGATCTGGATACAACTGCAGTGCATTCTTAATTCAGCTCCACAGAATACAACAGAAAGGTAAACAGTCAGACAACTTACAGACTGAACTTCCTCTTGAGGTGTTAATGGCCGATTAGGCCGATATGTGTGGTTTTGACGTTTTGCCCATAGCCAGTACCGCTGAAATTGCACGGGTATACCCAATACCTTAGCAACCTCCTCCTGAAAAAAGACTTACCATTAAATAATAACAACATAAGAGAAATAAGGATTGTCCAAATACACAAATATAGGCTATAACTGTTTGACTTAGCATATGTACAAAAAGCTGAACCATCATATTCCAGCCCTGAGATTCCATTTTTTCAAGAATCATTCACCTAAATTTGCAATAAGAATCTGAAGTTTATCTTTTAACTCAAAGGTTAGATATTAAAATCTGAACACCAAAATTTACATCCCATTACCCATATTTCAGAAGATATAAAAGTGGCACATGAACCTCCATTATTAGTACTTGGATTCCAAGAGTCTATATGTTCTTATTGAATTATGTTATCTCATCATCCAAAAGCCTATATTGTTTGAGATGGGACACTTTTATCCTATTGTTTTATGCATGCAACACGCCCCTTCATGTGCGGACCTAATTCTTTTTCAGGGGTCCAACTTTTTTCTTGAGTCAAGCACGTGAGAATGTTTTCAAGAATATCTGTGAGACTCAAAATCAGAACTTTTTCCATCTTCGATACCATAATCATGTAACTACCCAATCTAAAATATGTTGTTGTTCAAGAGGAGATATTTCCATTTATGTTCATATTTCTGAACCATGTTTATGCAGCATCTACATATTATGCTTCAGAAGAGCAACCAAAACAGCAATGACCATGTAAATTTTCAAAATCAGTAAAAAATAATTTTTCGCAAGTAAATAAGTACAAAAATAAATTGCAAAACAGTACCTTGAATTGCGTAAATGCCATCTGTTTCTGGATACGGAAACTAAGGACTTTGTCATGATCCACAAGATCGAAATAAATCTCCTTTCCAATTTGTTCACCAAGGTCTTCATCACGAGCAACCTAAGTATATAACAAGAGCGTTTTCAGTAAGTTCCAAATTACAAAGATGCAAGAGGTAAGGGATAGAGACTAGGTTTTAAAGGAAACCTTGATGATAGTATAAAGGTGAGCCTCTGCTTTTTCCTTTCTCTTTTGCTCCTTTTCATCTTGCTCTTTCTTTAGCCTTACCTGCAATATAATGTTAGATAGAAGACGACATGACTCAACCATATTATCATAAATTAAATGGACAGAGTTATTTAGCGCACACACCCTGAGATGCTCCGCAATGTCCTTTTCATCCACATTGCAGATAATCTTTTCTTTGTCACTTTCACGTATATAAACAAGCATATATGCGTTTGAATATTTTGTAAATTTGAACGGTGAGTTGTTGAACCCGGGGTTTGCATGAGGTAACTGTTGCAAGAAGTAGAGAATGAATATCGCTACATAATACAAGAAAATAATGCACAATATAACTTAAAGGACAGCAAGAATTGGAAACATACCTCCTCCTCACCACCATACTGCTCTTCCAAAGCCCGCTTTGGATCTTCTATTGTCACACGCTCATCATCAAATTTAAACCTAAAAGTAATAAGCAAATAGTGAATCTTAAAAATCAAGACAGGTAGCAGAAACCAGAAAGATTGTGCCAAGGAAGTGAAATAGCTATAAGCAATGCTCGAAGGGAAACTGCTGCCCAAAATCTATCATGCATCTTTTTATTCCAAAAAGAAATAGGGACAATATAATAAACTATTTCACCTTAAAGATGATCAAATTTTCCTTCTGATGACCCAAAGTGAGAGAACATAAAAAATTACATGGCACAGAAAAACAAAGAATTAAAGGATAAAGAAATGTGTCACAATACATACCATTGGTCAGAGAGCGTTGGCCTGATATAAGCATAATAGTGTCCCCCATGGACCCCACCACTGTGAACCAAAACACTGAAAACAAAAATGAAAGGATCAAATATAACTCATTACCTAGTCTTCCTGTTATTCAGAAATCTATGCTGGAGTATACAAAGATAAAATCAAAAATATCATAGTGACTGCAAAAACAAACCCATTTTTTCTTTCCCAGCAGAAGCAGAATATATCAAACTACAACGCAGAACGGAGAAGGGACAGATGATAACAACATCGCAATTGCAAAAGCAGTTAATTGAGAGTGAGGGGAAGGGAGAGAGGAAGTGGGGGAGGCAAAATAGGAGGGCGTTAATTTTCATTTAGAAGGTCCAATTATGTAGATACTTGGATGAATCCCCACTGCTCTAGTTAAGCAAAATTAGTGAAATAATATTTAAAATCGGAGTCCTCCACACATGGATAGGACACTAAGAACTCCAGCTGTGTAATCTTCTATTAGGAGCACAGAGGGTATGGACTTACCTCTGAGCAATCGTGCTACTAAGCTTTCAGTGTGTAGCACATCATAGTAGCAGCATGATATTCAAGATTAAGCACCGTTAAAAATTAGAAAGGTGTACTAGGAAAAACATAAACGATTTGATCAAAATAAACATGTACTAAACCATGAGGTAGAAGTGTTCGAAGTTCTATCATAAAGTTTGTGGGCATTAAAATAAGGTTAAAATTTGAGGTAGAGTACACCACATAAATCCAACGCCAAGTTTTAAATCCTACTATCCTCCAGGCAAAAGCAAGTCATGTCCACATTAACATATCCCTGCATGATGACCAATGCATGATTTCTGATGCTAGGATTCTAGCGGACAACAGAAGTCAGCATTGAAAAGAAAACAATTACAGTAAATTAACTTGGAAACAGAAGATGCACAACAGCAAGGCCGTATCTCATGAACCAAAACTCAAAACTTGCTAAGGGGTTAAAAAAGACCTTGATTCACTGTGGAAGGGCTCTGTTTCCTAAATTACATGTTTACCCAAGAAACTATACTGTTCTGTGAAATGATCTGAGTGAAATCCAAAGGGATGGAATGTGGCAGAAGGTCTTTCCTATTGCTACCATTGCAGTGTTGTTAGAGTTTTCAAATAGGAAAGTTCAGAAAAGAGGAAATAATATAAACCAAATTTGACAAAGGGAATTAAGAAGAGATTATATTTCTCGACAGATGGCTGATTTTGCACCACCGAACCATGGGAAATCAAGTTGTTAGAACTTAGAAGCAATCTTATTATGTCTCAGAAACATAAGAGCCTGCGGCACATCTAGCTTAAATAAACCACATTGTCAAGTAAAAGTTGATTGGCCAAGGAAAACAGCAAAGAATTATGCATAAGCATAGGCAGAAAAGGAAGAAGTAAACAGAATGATAAAATTGATAATGATATAATGTGGCTCTTATGATTGGATGATTCAATTCTGCATGCAAAAATGGGTAGATCAGACGTGCTCAACTAATCACAATCATTAAGTAAATAAATTAACCAAAAAGAGAAATTTGTCAACGTGAAGAATGTAAGATGATGAAGGAATTCTCTTAACGCAACACATGCCAGAAGTAAGATCACATCCCCAATTGGCAAGAAAAGAGCATTAAGAAAATAGAAAAACATTTATGCTTCATCAGAGAAAAGAGACTGATACCTATGAAGAGTGTAGAGATTCCGAACGCTTCGATCTGCATCAGGAGATAAATATTTTCCATTCTCTCTATCAAGATCGAGTTGTAAAGGAAACTCATATCTGTCATTTATCTGTTTAATCAATTCAAAAAGAGAATCAGTAATTATCATCACATGGAAAACATACTGCTTCGATATGAGCTGGAAGAAAGATACAAGTCAGATCCTAGTAAAGCTACTAAAAGAGTGATCCTGAGATGAGTTGATTCCTTACCCTCTATAAAATAATATCAAGCAAAGATAAAGCAAAAGACCAGACGGCGATAGACGGTGAAAGAAGGGTCAACCTAGTAAAAACAAGGCTCCTGATATTCTCCTACACTAGTTTCAGCTCCCATTGTAACTTTTTTATTTCTTCATTTACAATTAGGGGTTTTTATGAGTTCAAGTCTTCCCTAGTTTCTTTCTTAACAGAATATGCTGAAAAGTTAGAGTTAAGACTTAATTTAGGACTGACAAGGGAGACATTCCCATATTCATTTCCATCTCTTTTTTTAAGCCTATTTGGAGATATTGGCATTAAGAGTTAATTGATTTAGGACCTTAGGACCTGTTTGGATGGCTTATAGCCTATACGCAAAAGTCATAAGTTAGGATTAGGCTTATTTTTGTTATCTTGGCTTAACTTTTTTATTTTACCCAAACACTACAAACGGGCTTAAAATTTATTTTGGCTTAAAAGCACCTAAAAGAAGTCAATTCAAAGAGGCTCTTAGTCACATATACCTTCTTTAGTCATTGACTGATAGTTCTAGGTTAATAATGATTAAGGAAGTAATGAAATAGGAAGAACAACATAAGGTAGAATTACTGAAAAACCATGACAAATTTCAGACATTCTCTAAGCACCCAAGGGTGTCTCCTAGGAGTCAATGAAGCTGGGATGCACAATGGGAGACATCAATATTCAAATTTCAGTACAGGCAGGGAAAAAAATATCTAAGTTATTTATTCTCATCTGTCTATATCCTGTTAAACAAAGTTACCGGTGTTTCTACCTGTGGGAAGTAGCACGTATTCAGTGAATTAGTCAAGGTCTGTACACGTTGGCCCGGACAACACCATTATCACAAGAAAAAAATCATATGTTTTCTACAACAACTGGCTTGCATATGAGTTTAGAAAACACTAGACTCAGCATAATAAAATAAAGCATTTACTCTACTTGGTTATGCCTATACAATCATGTGAAGAATCAGTTCTATACTCTCTTTCATAGGCATGAGGAATCTATTTTATACTTTGACCACTTGAGAGGAATAAATTAAATACCTTGACCATAGTATCACGTGCAAAATCATATTCAAATCGTTTTAACTGAAGCTGAAGAACAGGGGGGAAGTCAATGAAAAGGACACCTTTCCGAGCATCCTGAAAAAATGGAAGTTCAGGTAAGTAGCAATAAAGATAACAGATGCCACTATCCTTGTCAAAATAAAACAGAGAAAGGGAGAATTCACTTTGAAGAAACTATTCCCTAGATACACATGTGGTGTTATTTCAAAATTGAATCAATTCAAAAAATTTTAAAAGACCACCATTATATTAATAACCAACCAACTACAGACTCTCTGTTTCTCTTCTTTTCTTTTTCTTTTTTTTTTGGATGAATACAAAGGTAAAGAAAGTGCTGCTTTCGGGACTTGAATCTGCATTGGCGGCAAGACTCTTTAAAAAGGCCACTTAGAGCAATTGAGCTAATGCTGCCATCAAATGTAGAACAAGATTCATTTATTTGATAGGAGGGGAAACGAAAGTAAGAAACACAAAACACTTGTAGGTGCGTTTTCCAAATTTCACCTCCTTGATTTTTGTTATTTTGTGAGTAACAGTAATTAGTATCTTTTTGTCTCTCCATATACATTTCACTTCAGGTACCAGTTATATCCTTCTTTTTGTGGCTCAAAGTAATGGCACAAATTTAATATCTAACCAACTCTGCAAACCATCATCCAAAAAATCAGTGAAGGGATAACCTGTAAACCATATTTTTCTGCATGGTATTTATTATCACCCTCAAGGCGTTCTACTTCAACATACTTGTCAAAAGAAGCATAGACATCACGACACCCTTTGACGTCAAGCTGCAAGTCTGTCAAAAGAGACATGATTGCAAGTTAAACTGATAACGAGGCATTCCGTGGTTTACAAGAAAAAACATGAAAAATTAAACATTGGTTCCATATATACCATAAAATGACTCTTTTCTTGTTGATCTGTAGTCCACATTGATACATTCAATATAATTCATATGATGCCCCTCGAACAGTTGTTGTATTGTGCCCTCTACAACGGTTCCCTGAGCAAAAGAAACCCAAATCATCCATAAAAAATAGCCTCAAATCTAAATAAGCATACCATCTTCGGTGCTATTTGTTTTAGGTTCATGTGTGACACATTTACAAGTTACCTTCATTTTATCTTCAAGTTTTTCACAAAGAACCCTGTTAAGTTCTTGTACATCATGCTGCATGAAAGAATCATATGTGTCCCAGCCAAAGGACTTCGTCAACTCTTTTGTTGCTACACTAGTGTCACTGTACTGTATTTTATAGAACAAACTCTGCAAAGCCAAAGGGATGCTCCCAGATGGATTGTCATTCTCAGTTGTTGGCATATGATACACAGCCTGAAACATGTGTGAATTAGTCACCTCCGCGAAAACAATAACAAAGAAATTACTCAGACCTTTCTAGGCTAACCTTTCTAAAATAAGGAATATGGTACAATGTTTGGAGGAGAGAGTTCATATAACAAGTGGCTCCCTGATTCTTAAGACCAACACAACCAGTCTCCTTCTTAGAGTCATGGGACCAGTAGTCAGTGACCCTACGAACAGAAACATCAGCTTCAACTATGACAGTATCATCCATAAGATAACCTCTGCTGGGATCATATAATTCACTAAGAGGCATGAAGGATGTGAAACCCCAGTCACTCTCTCTTGCATTAAACTGGTGTTGAGTATCTGCCATAACAATCATTTTTTGGAAGTAAGTTTCATAGATTGCACCAAGAAGGTGGCAATATGTACAGCAAATGTCTTCCATAAGAATGATAACATCAATTAAATTGCCAGCAGTCTACTAATCAAATCATAATAATATTTGGCACAAATTAGAACCACCAAAAGGGAGAGAACACCAAAAACAGCATCCACAAGGAATGAAAAGTTGAAGAGCCATAAGTTAGAGAATGCTCGGATTCGCACTAGCTTATCTGAAAATGAAAACAGGGGAGATTAAAGATACTCTCAAGATAAGATGCCAGGAACTAAGATTATCCTTCCATGTATCCCCCAATCATGCTCTCATTCTATCTTTCCGATGCAAGGTATGTCAATCCTGGCATCATCTAATTTTCTCTAATAAGCTGCCTCAAAATCCTTACTCAGAGCTTTAAAGCTTCATTTCGTAGCTCGACAAACCTTTATAGCATTTCCACATTCAACTTCAGCAAACATCATAGGCTTAAAATAAAGTCGAGAATATTTTCAGTCGGATTATAGGTATTTCCCCAAAAAAACATAGACCATCTACATCATTCCTGCAGTCATCCAAACGTCAGTGGTAGTTTCAAGCACGAGAGTGTATTTACTTATCAAAAAAAGTTGAGGGGATATTTAATCTGCTTTCTTGAAAGGAATGAAAACTCAGATAATCAACTAAATCTATCTGTGCAAGCATGCAACATCAGGCAGAAAACTGGAATAAGACAGAAAATAGGTAAATTATAGAATATAATCATTTTGTTTATATTTTATTGTTAAAAGTAATACTATATTAATTTCAGCAACAAGTGTTGTAGAGATAATTACGGGGATTTACGCAAATGTACAGGTCAGTTTACAAACAAACAGTTTCCCAAAAAAAGTTTTACATCTGGAAAAGTCAAATTGTTGAAAAGAAGTGTTGTCTCTTTCAATGTTAGAACCCTTTTAACTTTTTCCAATTTTACTTTGCATTTTCCACAAGTTGTACACACCTATTCCCCATGTACTTTAAATACTTTTTCCTCTTTACTCTGCTGAACACCTTATATACACTGTTATACATAAATATACATTGATTATACATACATACATGTACAGTGTATAAATGTAACTTCTCTGTGTAACCACAAATAAGTATTACTCCCATTGTTTCAATTTGTTTGTCTGGTTTTGACTTGGCACGAAGTTTAAGAAAGTAAAGAAGATTTTTGAATATTGTGATCTTAAACTAGAGACATGTAGAATATACCAACATACCCTTTAATCTTGTTGTCTTAAACACTAAATTGTTTGATACGGGTGCGGGTGTTCGATACGGGTGCGGATCTAGAGATCAGACCCTTCATGATCTAAATTTTAAGATTCGAGGGTACGATTATGAGTGTGGGAATTCAACTAAAATATAATTCAAATATCTAAAAATAGAGTTAAATGTCTAAAGTATGAGACATTATGTGGAAAAGTTTCTAGTTACGAGAAAATTTTGATCAAGAGGAGAACCTCGAAAGGAGATAAAAGGAAAAGTGCCAAACATAGAAATTTCTAGTTACGAGCTAATTCATTTTCTTCAATTTCACCTTAACTTTTGTAATTTGTTTTGATTACAAAGATCATTGTATCTGTCCCGAATTTCTCCATCAATTTTGGTCGAAGTACCCAAAATTTGTTGAGCAAATCCGATACGGATCCCATACCTACGTCATGTCAACACGGGTGCAGAATCGAAAGTGTAGGGTCCAAGCAACTTAACGTAAACATGTCATGTGGAAAGTTAGAATTGAAGAATTGCCAAAACAGAAAAGAAACATTCTTTTTGAAGTGGACCAAAAAGGAAAGTAAGACAAATAAATTGAAATAAAGGAAGTATATGACAGTGTATAATCTCATCAAAAATTGATAAACCTGAAACATGCATTGGGTTGGACATAATTTTTCACGTCCTGATGCGCGAACACTTGCCAGAGATCCAGCGACTCCAATTCCTATAGAACATAATTTTTAACGCCCCAATGCATAAGGTTTTAGAATAAACACCCTCCTTTCCAATTTACAAACGGTTTGGAAGCATTTTCCCATGTTGATACCAATAGAAGTGTTAGATTCCTGCTTCTTCATTGATTTTGAAGTAACTTGTCGAAGAATATAAAAAAAACACCATTGGAGACCTTGAAAAAAACTTGAAGAAATTCGAAATGGGTCTCTTTAATTTCGTTGATGTTAGCACAAATCGATAGAGTATTATTATTTGATCCTAGAGTATTATTTGGAGCTTGTGGTTGAAAATTTAACACTTACGAGTATAGAGAGAAACGGCGGAGATAGAGAGAGAAGAGAGAACCAAGAAGCAACCGTGTGTGAGAAGAGAGCAGGGGAGAGGCTGAGAAAGACCAAAAAAAATAGGGTTTTAATTAGGCTGAAAAAAGATTTCAAAATATACAGAAATTGGGCTAAAACTGGTACAGATAAGGGAAGTTGGGCCATTTTTTGGTAGACTAGATGACCGAAATGTTCTGGGCCGTAATTATCTCTAATTACGGGAGGTGGGGGAATACATTATGAGTTATAGATTATAATCAGACTTACCTCTAAACATAAGAAGAAAGAAACAAAGTTTCTTGTACTAGTGAAAGACTTAGATCCTTGCTTTTCTTATTCGCTGTCTACTTTTTTTTAGAGCAAGTAAGATGAATTTCAGTACTTGCACCAAGAAGGTGCTACGTGCATAATCCTTGCTAACTATAAACCTATACAAAGGACCAATGATTCCTTGAGCTAATACAGAGAACTGTTCGTAGCATCCAATAAGATATTGTAGAACGAACAATGTCAAGTGAAAAAAATAATAATAAGATTGCACATAAATAATATCTTCTATGTACACAACAAGATAAATATATTTGGAAACTCTATTAAATGACTGATTAAGAAAAACTAGTCAAGATCCTAAAATGACTAGCACGGGGTGAACTAGTGAACAGATATTGTAAGAATTAATGAATCAACCTTTCATCAATGTCATCCCTACAAAGTCCAATAGTCCAATATTAAATAGGCCTTTCTAAGAAATACCAGAAGTGCAGATTACAGTGATAAAGGTGAACCAGCTACTATGTCTTCCACCAATAAGATGAAGCACACTTACAATTAGGATTCACACACGTCTATACCAATGACCAACATGACAGCTCATGCAACCTCTCTTTCCCTTCACTAATTATTGTTGAAAGTGCATTTTCAAAATATATTCGTTTTGATCAGTATAGAAAATATCATTCCAAAAGACAGCTCTAAGATGCTCAAATATGTACATCCAAATCCAAATCCAAAGAGGAGCTCCATCAATCTTAAATGGAACTAATGAAATCTGTCAAAGTTTCAGCCTCATATGCATTTTCCATTCTACATCAAAAACTAAGCAAAAGCATAAAGTTAAGCTAGATCTGGTACACTCGGCTTTTCCCTCAAAACATACTGGTTTCTCTCTTTCCACAGTGTCCACCAATGCAGGCTGGTACAATGTCCTAAATTCTTCTCTGTTCTTCGTTCAACCCTTTTTTGTGCCAGCAACTGGCACAATTAGTTGATAATGAAGTCCTAATTCACCCGATTTATGGAATTTATCAACTTCTAATTAAGATAACTACATGTTGTGTGAACATTCATTACACTCGGTTCTTTATGATCAAAAAACTAACAGTTATGCACGTGACGCCACCAGAAATAAGTAAAACCTAGAGAATCTATAATTTCACAATCTCCCTCCAAGTAACAAGAAATGTCTCGAAAGGCTCAAACACGTCATTTTATTCAACCAATAGTTAATCGTTTCTCAGCAGTTAAATTTTCACAAATTCATGTCTCTTATTCAATAAACAAGATTTATGTTCATGTCTCTAGTTCAATAAACAAAAATTCTGACCTTTTCTCACTGTAAACTTGTTATGGACTTGGTTGAGCACAGCTAAGCTAAACTGTGCATATCTACTCCATCCATAAGGCAATGACGCTGAATCTGAAACATCCAAATACATTGACAAATGGTCCACATTGTTCCCTTTAGGAAATATCAATATCCTCCTGCCATACGTAATGCAACATTAAGTACATCAATTCACCTACATATTAAAACGATAAAGCAATCCATCAAAGAATACCTAGATACTTTAAACATTACCATTTGTATCCTCCCACATTGAAAACGTCTGAGTATAGCTTCTTCAGATTCAACCTCGAAAAGTTATCAATTGTCCAGGAAAACCGAGCAGATGGTGGATCCTCCACTGGCGGCCCGTCCACCGAACTAGCTGTATCCGCAGTCGCAACTACCAACAATAGAAAATGCAACTTCAAAACAAAATCTCAAAATATAAAGGCCAAAAATAGACATTCAGAAACATGCTAGCAACAGGAAAAAAACAAAAGTGGATTCAGATAACTACAATCCAGCAGAACTACTGCATATATCAGTGTAGAAGAAGGTAACAAATTACCTTCCATTGGCTGAGGACCTTCAACAGGAAAATCTGAATTAGGAACGAGCATCTCGTCTTCTTCTGGCTGCCACAAAAAACAAAAACAAAGCAACTAAAGTAAGATATACGATCTAAAGTTACCTTGCACTTCCGATTAACCTAATCCCTGTAGTTTCAACCATTGCCGCATTTAAATCAAGTCGGTTTATATCAAACTTCAGTCTGCCACCGTTTTTAAATTAAAAATTCGCCACTTATCCAATCAAATAACTATCAAAAGAAATCTATGAAACTCTACTATACGAAGCTCCTTTTCAAAGTTCAAAAAATGGAAGAAAAAAGAAAGAAGAAAAACAAACACTGTACAACAAAGTGAATTTGCACTGTAAAGAAGTGCACCACACGCGGGAGAGGTTACGTACATCCACTGGAGGAGGAGTCATGAGAGTCATTTCCAGAGAACGGTATACCCGAAAATCGGCGAATCGGCGATGAAGAATTCGGTGAAACGAAGAAGAATGCAACGTAGAAACGATTGAATCGATCCAAGGACTTTCTTCAGTTCGAGTCCTTGGGCTAGGCGACGAAGAAGAGAAATTAGTATAGTGATGAAAGGGAAAAAGAAAAAAGAAAAAAAAAATAGGGATTTAAAATTGCCAAAGGGTAGCTTGGGAAATTCACTGGCATTTTATTTATTTACTTACCCTCTTCTTTTTGGATTTAACTTATTTTTATCTGTCTTTTGGGGATTTACTTACCTTATAAATATTTGCAATGTCATTTATTTTGTTGCCTTCATTTTTATCTTGTTATGGTCAATCATTTACTTTACATTCAATATTAATCTTATTAGTTACTCCCTCCATTTTCGATTTAATCAGTTTCAAAAAATATATATATCTTTTTTTTTATAATTTTTTAATTTTAATTTTTCACGTGACCTGCTTAAAACTACAAAAATTAAAAAATATTTTGATACATTTTACGTATCTTTAGTTTAATACAACAAAATTTAAAAATCTATTTTACTTTATTAAACTTCGTACATATTAAACTTCGTGACACACACTAAAAAATATTAATATATTAGGAACTTTTTACTCAACTTAATAAAACAAAATAATTACAAACAACAACATATCTAATATAATCCCAAATATTAAATTAGAAGCAAAATGTAGCTTTTATAACTTTTACGTGGCCATATATTTTTTTCATAATTGTGATTGAAATAATATTTTTTTAAATTTCTATATGTTAAAAAAAAAAATCTTACATTTTATTCGACCTTACGAATAACCTAACTTTAAATTTTAATCTCATCCCCCTCTCCTTCTTTTGAAAGCTTAATATTATTATTGATAAGGAAAAGAGTTCATCTTAAATTACTAGCTAGTATGATAATTGAAAGTTTTCTCACTTGTTCTAGTGACATAATTAAAAAAATCAAAATTTCTTAATAGAATATATCAATTACCAGTAATAATTTTATTGCACTTTGACATACAAGTTATTTTGAGTTTTTTTAATGGACGTATTTAATATATAGGGATTCAACATTTTTTGTTTTAGGTCGTTTTTTCAATTATTTAGAATTTACTTTATCAAATGAATATTCTGTGTGTATGATTTTAAAATTTATAAGTTTAAAGTGTTTAATTTTAAAAACAAAAAAAAACTAATATAATTAAAAATATTAAAAAAATCAAAAAAGATAAAAAAATTATATATATATATATTAAAACATAAAGTTTATTTGCAATACAAATTTCTGGGTAATTTACTCAAAAAGGCATGTGATAACACAAATATTAACGTTGATGAACGCTTTATTTTATTGGAGATATCATTTTATTTCTTTTTATTTATTGAGTTTGTATTTTGCGCGTCCTCAAAAAATTAACGGTTATTTTAAAATTATTTTTATTAATGATGTTTTGTAAAATTTAAATTTGATTATCAGTACTTTAATATAATTTGAAAATGGTTATTTAATAATAAAATAAAACTGAAAAAAAATTATTAATTTTCTTTTTAATTTATTTAAAATGACAAATAGAAACGAACGGAAGAAGTAGTAGTTTATGAACAAAATCAATATACTGTGGGTATTATTGTATTTTACAGATTTTATTCTCTTTTTCACTTTTTCACTTTTTCACTTTTAATGTTGTTGGGAATTTGTACTATTTTAAGGAAGAATTGTTGTCAATGTTAGAGTGATTGAATGCATTTTGTTTGCAGGACAAGTCATGTCATATTCTCCCAAAAGTTAACTAGGTTAAAAGTTATCTATCAACCAATAAATAGCTTCTTTGGCTAAGATTTAAAATTGTTTATTTTTATAAGTGTTTTTTGTTATATATTGTTTATTTATTTTGGTAATAGATGAATTGCGCGATATATTTAAGGAGAGAGTGTTATGATATATGTTATAAGCAAATAATACAATATTTATTGACGAGACTTGTAGCGGAGTTAGACGGACTGTGGAGTCTAAAGAGTTTAGGTTGAGCATGATCAAGAAAGAACACTTGGAGTGCAAGTTCAATGATGCAACGCATAAGGTTGGCATGGAAGTGAAGTTTGATACTAGGGTCATCCCTCAAGAAGATATTTCAAGAATCTCAAATTTTTAATCCAAGATAATGGAGAGATAGGTGATAATGTCACACATTGTATCGATACAGGATGCATGAAATGGAGGCTCTCCTGATCTGGAATCTTGTGATAAGAAGGTATCACCAAAATTTAAAGTAAGTTATATAGAGTGATGGTTAGACCAACTATGTTTTATGGGGTAGTATATTAGCCGGTTAAAAACTCTCATGTTCAAAAGATCAAAGTTACGCATATAAGGATGCGAGATGGATGTGTGAGTATATTAAGAGAGATAAGATTATGAATCATGATATCCAAGATAAAGTGAGAGTGATCTCTATGATGAAAAACATGAAGGAAGTGAGGCTGAGATGATTTGGGCATATGAAAAGGAGATGGATAGATGCCCTAGTAAGGAGGTGCGAGAGATTGGGAATGGTAGGTGTTATGAGAGATAGAGGTAGGCCGAAAACGTATTGGAGAGAGGTTATTAAACAGTACATGTCATATCTTCTGCTTGAAGAGGACACGATGAACTTAGATAAGAGGGTTTGGAGGGTGCAGATTAGAGTAGAAGGTTAGTAGAGAGTTGAATGTTATCTCTCTTTTGTTTTGGATAGGCTTGGTGGCAGTTTGGAGCATCATATTTATCATATTTGTTTCTACTTTCTTACCAATATTATTAACGCTATTCTTGTAATTTCTTGTCCTTTGATTTCAGTTACCACATGTATTTCTCGTGCTTTTGTTATCTATTGTTCTCTTTTTTGAATGTTATGTAATGTTTTCCTTAGTAGTTATCATGTCTCCTTTATTTCCATATTTCTTCTCTCAAACTGATTTGAAATGTTTTGCTTGAGTCAAAGGTTTATCATAAATAATCTCTCTATTTTTCAGAAAATAGGGTGCAAGGTTTGCATACACTCTACCCTCCCCAAACTCCACCTACGAGATTACACCGGATATGTTGCTTTTTGTTAGAAATACTTTTGAAGAGTAGTAATTTGACTTTGTTTAGTCAATTTAAAAAGTACATTTATCAATATTAAAATAGTAATTTGTGGTTGGTCAAAGTTTTAAAATGTCTTTTTTAGGAAAAATTAGTATTTTTTCGGCTTATGATAAATAATTTTTACTACTACTATTACTATTCAAAATTACTTAATTTTTTCCCTAAAAGCCTGATCAAACACCCTAATACTCTCAAATAAGCATCTGTAAAAAAAAAAAATACTTTTAAACTTGATCAAACATGCTATTAATCTTCATTTTCTAATTACTAACTAAAGTATCCAATTCAATCACTTAACTTTTTATTTTTCTAAGTTAATTAAGTGCAAATTCTACTTCAACCCTTAAAATCTTTTAAATTTGTAAGACAATAATAATCTTTCACTTCTTAAATTAAAAAGTAAACCCCCATTGACTTAAAAGTTAATGGCCAAAAAAATAAATAAATAAAAAATGCTCATTGTCGAATTTCTCAAAAGGTCAAAAAATAGACCAGCCATTTTTATGTATTGTAATATGTTTCATCAATAATGAAAAATGTTTACTCAAATGTATTGTGTAAATTGTAAAATTTGAAAATTCATCTTTCTTGATGGCTTCCCCCTTATTTTTCAATAATTACAATAATGAAATATTTAAGTTTACTATTTAAGTTTACTAGTCAATGTGGTTTCAACTTTCCAGGATCTTTCTTCTTTTTCCTAATTCATGTCATTCTACCTATTAATTGACCCATTTTAAAAATAAAATAAAAATTATCACATCAATAATTATTTTAAATTATTAAAACATTAAATATTAAATATTTATTGTATTAAATTTATTATAATTGTCAATGTACTATAGTGGAAAGTTGCTCATATGGTCATTCAACTTGAGTGATTAGTCATTAAGTCATCTATATATCTTATTAGTCTTTGAAAAGTCATTTTACTTTGCATAATTAACTTCAATAGTTATCTTCACCGGATTTCATATTTTTTGAGTGAGATTTAATAATATGACAAGTTTAATTTTAAGAAAAAAAATAATTAGTGTTTTAACTATCTCATCTTAAAATCAATTGTGTTACGTCATTAAATTTCACCAAAAATAAAATTAAGTGAAGATGACTATTGAAACTAATTTGGTAAAATAAAGTGACTTTTGAAAGATAAAAGATAGAAGATTTTGATGACCGTTGACTATAGATATGTATGTCATTTTAGCAGTATTTGTCAGGGTAAATTTTCAACCACGTCCTTATTCTTTCTCTATTTGATTCGTTCTCTTTTCTTTGTTTACTTTTTGACAATCGAGAAATTTTTGAAGGCCACTTGTCACATAGTTTGAAATTTAGTGAAGATAACTATTGAAACTAATTAGGTAAAATAAAGTGATTTTTTAAAGATAAGAAAAAAAGATAGATGATTTTGATGACTATTGACTATAGATATGTATTTTATGGTAAATTTTTAGCTACGTTCTTATTCTTTCTCTATTTGATTCCTTCTTTTCTTCTTTGTTTACTTTTTGATAATTCAAAAATTCTCGAAGGCCACTAATTGTCATATGGTTTGAAATTCATTGAATTTTAAATTGCAACAGAGTTTCAACTCGTGACATGCGCCTAACTCACACATCATGCGTGACACTTGTGACGCAGCTAGCATTCTTCACCTTATGAACTGAAAAAACAAAAAGTGTGATGAGTTAAACTGATACTATAGGATATTGGTTATTGAATACGCCAGTTCTCTTCTTGACTAGCAAAGAAGATCTCCTTGCTAAGTTTAAAACATATTAGAGCAGTTATGCCTGTTGCCTTCTCTGTATTGAAGCATATAAAGTTTGCATTTTTTTCTCAAAAGACTTAAGTACTATTTGGCACTCAATGATCAGCAATCACCATCAGATACTGCAGATAACGTTAGATCATATCGATCTTTCGAGGCAGTGTTTTGTTCTTTATATGCTAGATTAAGTAAACTTTGAGCAACTACCTTTGAATGAGTTCGTTTTATAGTGTATTGTTTATATGAATGAGAGTGAAATAAAAGTACTATAAGCAGTCATTTTCATAATCTTTTTCAGCATTGACTCATAATTTGCTTCATCCATCTGGACATTTGTTCCTTTAACCACTAAACACCTTTAAAATATGATGATACTTGACCAGAACAAAGCAGATTCCAGGTAATTTCTCTATTTTTCACAATTTCATCACGCGTTGTTGTTTCAATGATAATTATAAAAACAAAAAGAAAGAAAGATCTACTGCTTTTTCTAATTGTTTAGCAGCTCCAAAGTATTTCATTTAAAATATGTTCCTATAAGCCGGCCATTGTCTCTTTCTTGCCGTAAAACTTGAACTGCTCCTGAAATTTTGCACTCACATATTGTTGCAGGCATGAAGTATTTCGATGCGATCCTTTGTCTTCTGCTTTCTTGCTTATTATGTGTTCATTCTGTAGCTGCATCTTCCAGGCTTGCTGGAAATGAAACTGATAGATTAGCCCTCCTCAGCATCAAAGCACAAATAACATATGATCCTTTTGGTGTTATGAATTCTTGGAATGATTCCTTCCATCATTGCAGCTGGAAAGGTGTTACATGTAGTGCGCGACATCATAGGGTAACCATGCTGGATTTCAGCTCCAAGCAGGTTGTAGGAACATTAGTTCCTCAGGTAGGAAATATGAGCTTTCTTAGAGAACTAATTCTTCGAAATAACACCTTCAATGGTGAGATACCACACGAAATCGGAAGGCTATTCAGGTTGAAGAACTTAGTGCTTAAGGACAACTCATTTACTGGTGAAATTCCAGTGGAACTATCAAATTGTTCTAGGCTCATATATCTTGATTTGGATGGTAATTCACTGATCGGGAAAATCCCCCTGGAGCTTGGTTTGTCTTTGAGAAATCTTCAGGTACTTTTTCTTAGATCAAACAATTTAACAGGTGAGCTACCATATTCTTTGGGTAATCTTTCATCCCTTATTGCCTTAGCAGCAACAGAGAATAGATTAGAAGGAAGTATACCGTATTCGTTAGGCCAATTGACTAACTTGAGCTATATCTCTCTTGGTGATAATATGCTTTCTGGTTCAATTCCCCTTTCAATCTTTAACTTATCCTCTCTGTATCATCTTGCTGCTCCAGTTAACCAACTTAAAGGAAGTCTTCCCACTGATATTGGATCCACACTTCCAAGTCTTCGCTTATTATTTTTGTTCTCAAACTTATTGAGTGGGGTGCTTCCAAGTTCCATGTCTAATTTAACCAATCTTGAAACTATCTCATTATCAAGAAACCAGCTGTCCGGGAAAATCCCTTCTCTGGAAAATCTCCATAATCTTGAGGGATTAGGTATGCATTTCAATAATCTTGGAACGGGGAGAGAAGATGACATGGATTTCTTTTCTTCCTTGGCTAACATTTCCAGTTTTAAAGAACTAAGTTTGAGTGTGAATAATATAGGAGGTCAGTTGCCTAAGAATATTGGCAACTTCTCAGCCAATTTTAGGTCTATTGGTTTTGCTAGGAACAAACTATTCGGACGAATACCTGATGGATTTGTAGATCTTAGCAACATGGAAGTGGTAAGTTTGGAGTATAACCAATTGACTGGTGAAATTCCAGTCAGTCTTGGTAAACTCCAAAAGCTCAAGTACTTCTACGTTAACGGAAACAAACTTTCTGGGGAAATCCCTTCCTCCATTGGAAACATAACATCCTTGTATGGACTTAATCTAGCTCAAAACAACTTAGAAGGGACTATTTCTTCAGTTCTTGGAAATTGCCAGTTGTTGCAAATGTTGTATCTTTCTCGAAACAGACTCAGTGGAACAATACCAAAAGAGATTCTTAGTATCTCAGCCTTGTCTATCCAACTAGACCTGTCCGGAAATCAATTAAGTGGCTCTCTTCCCCTTGAAGTAGGAAGTTTAGTTAATCTCGGGTATCTTGATATCTCAGAGAACAAGTTATCTGGAATACTTCCCAGCACTTTAAGCAGTTGCATCAAGTTGGAAAACCTCTATATTCAGGGAAACATGTTTGGAGGTGTGATCCCGTCATCTTTAAGCTCTTTGAAAGGGCTGACATATTTGGACTTCTCGCGTAATAATTTCACTGGTCTTGTTCCAAAGTTCTTTGAAACTTTCACATCATTGAAAAGCTTAAACCTGTCATTTAACAATTTTGAGGGTGAAGTACCTCAAGGAGGAGTTTTCAGCAATGCAAGTGCAGCAATAATCAGTGGAAACAAAAATCTTTGTGGAGGTCCTCAAGTGCTAAAGCTACCACGATGTGAGCTTCCAATGCCGAAAAAGAGAAGATTGTCATCGGCCTTGAAGATAATTATTTCTGCTGCTAGTGGATTATTTGGAGTAACACTTGTTTTGGTACTCCTAACTTTGTGTGTTCTAAGGAGGAGGAAACTTGTCCATTCACCTGATTTACCAGAGGATTCATTTCTGAAAATCTCCTACGCAGAACTGCTCAAAGCAACAAATGGATTCTCCTCAGATAACTTAATTGGTAAGGGAGGTTTTGCTTCTGTATACAAGGGAATTCTCGGTCCAGATGAAAAGACGGTTGCCATCAAAGTACTCGATTTGCAACATAGAGGAGCTTTGAAGAGCTTCATTGCAGAATGTGGAGTCTTAAGGAACCTCAGGCACAGAAATCTTGTCAAGTTAGTGACTGCATGCTCAGGTACCGACTTTCAGGGCAATGATTTTAAGGCCCTGATTTACGAGTTCATGGTCAATGGTAGCCTGGACGATTGGCTGCATTCATTTTCTGATGATGGAAGTCTGCACGTCCGATATCTAGATCTTTATCAGAGAGTAAACATTGCAACAGATATTGCTTTCGCGCTAGAGTATCTTCATCATGGAAGCCAAACATCAGTTGTTCATTGTGATTTGAAGCCGAGCAATGTCCTCCTAGACAAGGACATGACTGCCCGTGTTGGCGATTTTGGTTTGTCAAGATTCCTCCAAGAAACAGCTCAAAGAGAAACTAGCACTATTGGTATCAAAGGATCAGTTGGCTATGCAGCACCAGGTAACCATTTTAAGCATTCTTATATAGTAGATTTTGCACAATAAGCTCTAATTTTCTTGGACAAACAACAAACTTAGCTACTAATTACTCTTTTGATATGACTAATGATATTTGCAGAATATGGAATGACAAGTGAAGTGTCAACTTATGGTGACATATACAGCTATGGCATTATCATACTGGAGTTGTTAACAGGGAAAAAGCCGACAGACGACGCCTTTTCAAATGGAATGAACCTTCACAACTATGCTAAAATGGCTTTCTCTGCTGGCAGAGTCATGGAAATTGTTGATCCAATGCTTTTCCACAACTTGCAACAAGAGGAAACCTCCAACAGTACTATTGGTAAAAGGAAAACCAAAGATTACATTAAAGAGTGTTCAATTTCTATGTGTAAAATTGGGATTGCTTGCACTATGGATTCACCAAAAGAAAGAATGGGAATCAGTGAGGTTGTTAAAGAGGCGCAGTTAGTAAAAGAAAATTTATTTAAATGTGATAGGACAATATGATCATAGAAGTGCATTTCATTTGAAGTGTGTAAATGTATTCAAATTATTTTTGAGCATTTTGTGGGTAAACATTTCCTTATTTGATGTAAAACTTCAAAAAAGACTTCATTGTCATTGTTAAACATTCCCAAATTGACGTCACGATGGAGATCACGTTAATGAAAGAGTCACGCCTCTTAATTATAACTTAATCTAAAATTATTTTTGATTGTAGGATCACTAATTAAGACATTAGTGATCTGGCTAGATCAATATGTATGTGGTGATCTTTATTGGATTAAGATTAGTTGATCTCGTTAACTAAATCATACATATAGATGATGCATATAGAGATATGATCATTGAATTGACTAATTAAATAATTTCTAATGGTAAGAATACCATAAGTTGTCAATCGAATATTATCTTGAGGAATTGATGTAAAAGTGTTCTTTGACCTGAGATCATCATAATAATTGATAAGTTACTTAGAGGTTGTTTGGTTACTGGATAAGGGCCAGAATAATACATGAATAACTTAGTATGCATTGTTTGGTTACCAAATAGGATAAAAGTTATTCATGTATTAATTTTATGCAATATTTGATTGGTAGGTTTCAAATGTTGTATAAAAGTTATTCATGTATTAATGTTATACAGTGTTTGATTGTGTTTTTAGTAATTCTAAATAATTAAACTTACATAACTTATAAAAAAAATCTATATATAATTTTATGCCGGGTAGAAGGTGGAATAAGTTATTTGGGTATTAGTTATACGTGGACTAAAATAATAAAATGCACATTTACCCCTATCAATTTACTTTTAAAAATTTTTTTAATTTTTTTAGAAAAAAAAATTAACGCGTAAATTATTTTTTTTTGGTTGGTTTTTTGTTTTTTTTAATATTTTATATATATATATAATTAATTAAACCATTATTGATCCACTTTTTTTTATTCGATGTACATTTACACCTCCATTTTTCTTTTAAAAACAGTAATTATATAATATTTTTATCTTTATTTGTGTACTTATTTATTTGTAAATAATATATATTAATTTATGACAAATTAAATATTCAATAATCAATAATTCATGTATTGTAATCTCTACATAACTAAACCCTACATAACTAATTCATGTATAAAATATTATTGTATAATTATTTGATTTTCAAAATTAGTGTAAATATAACTCTTTTTTATAAAAATACATAAATTTTCGCATAACTAATTCATGTATTACTAATATCTGTAACTCAAACCTGTAACCAAATGGCCCCTTATTGTGCTGATATTGGACACTCATATCCCTGCATAAATGTTTAGAGGATATTGGTAAATTTAATGCTTGTAAAGCTAATGATCGATCAAGATAGGAAATTATCCTTTTGATAATGAGTTTAAGTTCTATGTTGTCATGAATTATAAATGACTAATTAAGACCTTGATCAGGACAATTGAATGAAAGAATAAAAGGGTTTCTTAGGTCATTCAATGATCGATTATAATTTGACCTGCACACTTAGTTGATGCTTATGAGATTCGAAAATCAAACAATATCCTAGGGTGATCCGGGCTATAAAGGACAAAAGGAAATGTTGCATCATTATTCTATAAGTTCTTAGGAGAAAATTGTATACTTCATGTTTATCGCGTTAAAGTGTTGCTAGGCGTCACCCTTTGTTATTATATTGATACTTAGTCAATTTTGCTCTTGAAACGTAATGAACTTGTGAGTTGCACACCTAACGTATTAGAATCTCTTTTATTAATGAATTGATTGTTTGTATCTATTTTAAATTGATCATATACATAAATTATTAATCCAAATAGAATATTATTATATTTTGCTAGCAATAGGCAAGATTTATACGCAAAATTGGGACGTGCTCCTTCTTAGAACTAGGTATTTTATGCTTACTCATGTGTTTTCTAATTTAAATGACATAGTTCAGATTTCGAGAGTCAAATAAAAAAATCGATGATCATACCATTTATTAGTATTATGGTTTAAATATTTTAGATTATTAATTCTTGTGACCTCAATACTTTCCATGTAGTTTCCAAATATGAAAATTATATATTTTACCCATAAAGATTGTATGTCCGAATGCACGTTTAAAATAAAAAAATTTGACTCTTAAAATTTGATCTGTATTATATAAATTGGGGACTGAAAAAAAAAATTTATTAATATAATAATATATTCTACACCCATACTACATCAAAGTTTATGCTAAATTGAGTTATTAATCTTAAAATTTTACACACACGTACATTATATATATATATATATATATTCTTTCTTTCTTCACCGTGATTTTCTTGATCATCTCCTTTTGTTTCCCAAATGTCTGCATTCCAAAATAAAAGATAAAACATTTTAAAGTCTGCAAAAAAATAAATAATTAAATTCATTTTTTTCTTTAAATAGTATTTAATGGTAAGTAAATATATATGTGTCTTTCTTTCACATTGAATAATCTGAAAAATACACTCAAAGTATCATGATATTTTTAAATTTGATATCACCCAATTGTGGATATTTATTTTTCCTACCGAATTATCACCAAATGTTGCTCAGCTCATCACCCGCTATCAATTGCTTTACTTTTTCTACACGAAAGTTTGGCGATAGTTGGATAAACTCACATAAATGAGTGAGATATAAAGTCAATAATTGTCATTTCAGCACTTTACTGCTGTAATTTGGGTGCTTAGTAATAGTTCTTTTGAAAAGATTTGACAAACAAAACTTTTTATATTACTACTAAATAAAGTAACACATAAAGGAGGCGATTTTAATCCTTTACCCTTCGTAATTTGATGCTTCTGATAGTCTTTTGAAAAGATTTGATAAACAAAACTTTTCTATTACTAGTGAACAGGGGTGAAGCTACAATGTATCTGGGGTTATTTAAGTAGTGACTTTATTGTAGATTTTGTATTTGTATTAAAAAGAAAATCAATAAATATATAATTATTTACGTGCAAATCCTTGCACAAAGTTGAGCAAATGGTTCAGCGGTCAGGAGTAAGTGTAAGGCCACTCTCGCACGAACTTTGGATTCGATTCCCAATGGCGTCAAGTTTTTCTTTGCCTAGTAGCTGCAAAGAACTTGGTAATTAAAATTTTTAGAAGACCACAACCTACCTGTTTCCTTTCTTGTTCTTCAAAACTGGAAAAATCTTTGCAGTTTGCCCGCTTGATTCACGAGGTTGTTCCGCTAATCGTTTTATATTTATCTATTTTGCTATTTCTTGCTCGGTAATTTGATGCTTCACACTAGTTCTTTTGAAAAGATTTGACAAACAAAACTTCAACATAGATATATAAAAGATTAGGAACTTTTTGCTAAATAAAATTCACCCTAAAAAAACCTAGTTAAATCCTAACTTTTTTTTGCTGCAGAACTTTTCTGCTATGGGTGTTCTGCTCCAGTTGGGGGTCCGAGGATAGTAAGGGAATGCTGAGCCTAAGCAACATTCTTCCAACGGTTTCTGCCCATCGGAGAAGCAGTTTTGCCTCTACAAGTTTAGCTCAAAGGAGTGCCCTCTTTGGTGCTATGGTTAAAAATCAAACCTTTTTGTTCTTATCATCCCAGCAAGCTCAGAACAGGTCCGTTATATTGTCTTCTAGAGCTTCATTGGAAGCTGTACAGAACTCACCCAGGTATTTAACTTCTGTAATGAATGGATTTTTTTTTTGTTGCTTATTTTGACATAGTGTTGGCTGAATAATCTTAAAAATTTCTATCTTGCTTGAGTATATTAGCGGTTAGTTCTCGGTGAAGATTGCATATAATCGCCTGCAGCATTTTTATGGTTTTATGGTGGAGCGGCACTAATTTAAAGTGAAATTTGACACTTTAGCGATCCAGTTTTTGATTTTATTGAAATTCATTGTTCCTTTTTTTCTTTTTGAATTTTATACATATTATGTAAGTTTGTATGTTATTGTGCTATTGTGCTCTTCATGAACATTGCTAAGAAAAAAAATTTCATAGTTCATATTGTTTCAAAGACTTTTTATATGGCTCTTCTAATTTCTACGGCTAGTCTTTAATTTCTTGTTGTGTGTGCTGCTCTGGAATGTGTCAACTGCCAAATTTGATGCAGTGGTTCAGCCGTCCATGGACTATCGGAAACAGTTGTGGGTGTTTTGGGAGGAGGGCAGCTGGGTCGTATGCTGTGTGAAGCAGCATCCCAAATGGCAATCAAAGTGATTGTCTTGGACCCAATGGAGAATTGTCCTGCTAATTGCACTAGCACATCAACATGTGGTGGGAAGCTATGATGATAGTGCCACAGTTGAAGAATTTGGGGAAAATTTTAATTGTTACTAATCATATGCTTATGGATTTTGATTTTTGAAACCAGCTAATTTGGATGTTATAGCAGGTGTGGAGTACTAACCGTTGAGATTGAGCATGTTGACGTTGCCACACTTGAGAAACTTGAGCAACAGGGTGTGGATTGCCAACCCAAGGCTTCTACCATCCGCATAATACAGGTTAGTCTTTTAATATGTCTTAGTTTTGATGAAAGAATGATAATTGCTCTGCAATGCTTAAGATTTTTCCATTGGTTAACCATGCTAACAGCAATTGTTTGCTTGGTTCACTTATGTTTTCTTGTAACAGGATAAATATCTTCAGAAGGTCCACTTTTCTAGTCACAGTATCCCACTTCCTAAGTTTATGCAGGTTCGCATGTGGTGGCAAGGATTGCTATTTTTATATATCTTCCCCTTTTGATATAAATTTGAGAATTCTCACTTATCTTGGAAGTACAATACAAACAGTTATTGTGTAGAGGTGCTAGACGAGCAGGGGACCTGTTTGGTTATCCTCTTATGATAAAGAGCAGGAGGTTGGCATATGATGGGCGTGGCAAATGCTGTTGCTAAAGTGAGAACAGCTCTACTCTGCTGTTAATGGTACTATGCCAATCTGAACAAATTGCTAAGTATTTCCTTTGCTTCTTAAATTTTTATCCAAGTGTGAAAATAAGGCTTTGGGAGAAGGAATGACTAGATAAATAGTTTCATGAGTTTCTAATTTAATCTCTGTATTGGAAATTGCAAAGAAGGCACATGGACATTTATTAACACATTTATAGGCTTTATAATGAAATGATACTATCTCAGGGAACATCATCTGCTAATAATAGTTGGAAAGCTTCTTTAGTTAGGAATCAAAATTTCCACTTTCTCTTTGTAGAATATATTACATTACTTCATTAATTTGTTGTTTGAGATTGAAGCTTCTAATCGGGCGTAACTTATGTGGTTCAATTTAATTTTCAGCTTGGAGGATTTGATCGTGGTTTATGTGTTGATGGGACATTTGTGAAGGTAGAATTTGCTTCATTGTTAAGAGGGTTTTCCTGTATGCATTTACCAATCATTTTCTTCAAAAAGAAATAGTACTATATTTGTCTTTGCTTTATGCAAATCATACAAGGAATCATATTCATCGGTGCTATTTATGCAAAAGCATGTTAGTCAGATCTAAACACCATTATCTTGAAGCTCAAAGTCAACGAGAGTACGAGATAACCACTCTCCTTATTTGAGAAAGGCATCATTAGCTTTACATAGATGTGAAGCGGGTTTTGCCTAACTTGTAATTCTAGAGGGAAGCCTACCTTCTTGAAATAAAGAGTGTTCAAGGCAAACTGAAAATCACATGAAATCAGCGAAAAAACATCAACTTGTAGCTTGATTTGATTTTGTTTGGTATTATTCATATACAAGTCATCTGGGGAGATTTTTTGGTTTGTTTTGAGGATTAATACATGTTGAAAAGGGAACCTTCAATCTTTAGATATATCTTCTAAAGTGAATTTGAAAGTTATCCATGTTGGTAGTATTTGCCATTAACCTAATAGTGGAAAGCTTTGAGTTTAATAAGTTCGAGAGAGAGAAGTTTCACATTACTCCAATGGTTTTGGGCTTAAGGAGTTCAAGAATATAAGTTTGCCAATGCTCCTGTTTTAGCATCTTTTGAAGAGTAACAATATATTAAACATCAACTCAAAGGTTTACATATTTACTCCTGTTTTAGCAATCTTTGGACTTATTAGTATTTAGACTGGAAGTTCTCGTTGTACCTCGGAGTTCATTTCAAATTTTTTTGTTCATGTGAAGAAATCACCACCTTCATACTGTAGGCAGGGATCGACCTGTCTTTTCTAACTTATAAAGATTTTGATAGATAATTAAGAACCTCATTTCTTTTTATTTTAGGAGCTCTCTGTGATTGTGGCTAGGGGAAGGGATGGTTCAATTGCATGTTACCCTGCTGTAGAAACCATTCACAGGTTTTGATTGTGCTTCTTTCCGACATATTATTCACCATTCCTCGTTTCCTTTGTGTTAGTATGGACTTTCCAAGTTTGACTGTGCCATCATTTCCTGATTACTGGATTTTGTGTATTGACAGGGATAACATTTGTCATATTGTAAAGTCACCTGCTAATGTATCTTGGAAGATTATGAAGCTTGCAACAGATGTTGCACACAGAGCTGTTAGTTCATTAGAAGGTGCAGGAGTCTTCGCTGTTGAGTTGTTTCTGACAGAGGACGGTCAGGTAGTCTAGCATTTTCCCACCTGCATTCGTATTTCTTTTTTGGCTTATAAGGAACTTTATTAGTTTATGTA
Source organism: Datura stramonium (assembly GCA_018107945.1). NCBI lineage: Eukaryota > Viridiplantae > Streptophyta > Magnoliopsida > Solanales > Solanaceae > Datura > Datura stramonium. Next base: position 90,686 of record JACEIK010000362.1, read on the forward strand.
TTTACAGATCTCTTTAAAGATCATATTTTTAAAACTTAACCTGTCTGTAATTGTTAACTTCTTGCAGATTTTACTAAATGAAGTAGCTCCGAGACCTCATAATAGTGGGCATCACACCATTGAAGCTTGCTTCACTTCACAATTGAAGCAGCATTTGCGGGCTGTCATTGGACACTTCCACTTGGTGATCCATCAATGAAAACTCCTGCTGCAGTCATGTATAACATATTGGGAGAAGACAATGTAATCTTCCTTAGTAATTTTCTGGGCGCCCCCCCCCCGCAATTTTGATGAGATTTAGTAAATGCTAATTACTGAATCGATGTTGGAATGCTTTAGGAAATATTGTACACATGGGCATTCTGTCTTTTTCAATATGCATTTTCCGCATGAATGTGCTGAAGAACAATTGCTTTTACCATGTCTCCAAACATATTGGCTTGCAATGATTGGTGTTTAAAATAAAGCTGCATCTTCACAAAAATTGTTTTCATACATTTTGAAATTTGTATTTGTTGTTTGCATTAATACTAGTTGCATGAGCAGCAACTCTCATATGCTTGTCTAATTGTGTTTTGCTAGGGAGAACCCTGGATTTCTTTTGGCTAATCAACTTATTGGAAGGGCATTGGGAATTCCAGGGGCGTCTATTCATTGGTATGACAAGCCAGGTTGGTGGATTTGACCTCGTTTAGGTGGTTTTTGTCTCCTTACCTTCCTCATATACATTTTTGGATGTAACCTTAAACACTCTCTTTCCATTTTAAAAAGCAAGCATGCAAGTATGCCACCAAACAGTGAAACTGTATGCTTCAATGACTTGTAGAGATGCGAAGGCAACGCAAGATGGGACACATCACAATAGTTGGCCCTTCTATGGGTGTTGTGGAAGCGCAGCTAAGAGTGATGCTAAATGAAGACAGTGTTAATGGCCAGCCTGAAGGTTAGTTGTCAAAATGCTTCATAAACATATTCAAGTTCTCTGTGTGTAAATATTACACTCCAGTAAGATATTCAGGAGTAGCTACAACCTTGATTTTTTTTTTTCATTTTAATATGCAGTTGCCCCACGTGTTGGAATCATTATGGGATCGGATTCAGATCTTCCTGTTATGAAGGATGCTGCCAAGATTTTGAAAGAGTTTGATGTGCCTGCTGAAGTATTTACCATTAACTATTGCACTCCTTTTGCCATCTCGTTTGGCGGCTTGCCCACAATGTATGTACGGTGAAGTATTTACCCAAAACCTTGTAATGATGCAGGTAAAAATTGTTCAGCTACACCGTACCTGAGATGATGTTTTCTTATGCTTTGTCTGCGCGGGAACGTGGTATCCAAGTAATAATTGCTGGGGCTGGTGCCGCCCCTTGCCTGGTCGGTTGTCTTTTACAAAATAACTTACCCTATTGGCCGGGTCTTCTAGACAACTAAATTTGGCTTTTCTGTTGAGCAGGAATGGTTGCTGCATTGACTCCACTACCTGTTATTGGTGTTCCAGTACGGGCTTCCACATTAGATGGACTTGATTCCCTATTGTCCATTGTTCAGGTACTTCTGTTACTCTGGGAGCCAATAAGTATTCAGTATGTCAAGCTCAGTAGTTATAGGAGGTTTAATATCTTTTAAGTTCAATGACCTTTGTGAGTGTGCTAGCTGGAAAAATACCTAAGAGATGCTTTAGAGGCCTATTTTCTTTTTAAAATGCTTTAGAAGTTAAAATGCATATTTCTTCCTTTACTCTTTAATTATTGCTCTTATGGTAGTGGTATTTTTGGGCATATATTTTTAGTTGCTTTACTGCCTGTGTAATCAGCAAGGTTTACAAGTGACAACAGCTAGTTGGGGATGTTTCTTATCAGTTCATTCGTACAGTTTGTAAGACATTTCGGTCCTAGCAGTTGAAAGATGATGGTTTCTCATTTATGTAGATGCCAAGAGGGTCCCAGTTGCAACAGTTGCAATCAACAAGCCACAAATGCTGATTATGGCTGCATTGGGTTGTTAGGGATCAGTGACATAAAGTTGCAAGCTAGAGTAATACAACCTTCCTCTCATCTTTCCCTGTAAAAGCTTCTATTCTTCCCTTTTCCTACCACCTACTTATAGTCATCAGAAGAAGAATGAAAGAACTTAATTTTTTCTTGGAAAGAGGAATCTGAGATTATTATCTTCCCATATCCTTTGGAAACAAAAAAAATAAATAGATGAGCAAGTATGAGATGTCAGTAGGGAAGAATGAAAGACTTCAAGATACTTTTTCCGATGGAAGTAATAACATTACTATGTTTTTGCTCGACGCGGTTGATTATAGGGAAATGACTTGGAATTTTAATGATCATGCTTGTAGGATGATGGCCCCAGTATCAAGAGGACAGAAGATGAGGTTTTGGTCAAGGGGAGAGACTAGAAAAAAGTAGGCTATGAAGAGTATCTAAACTCTTAAACTATTTCAGCACCAGCTGTTTCTAACATGCACTAAAGTGTAGTAGCACAGATCACGGCGAGACGAGCCGTTTATCATTACGAGTGCAGTGGGATCAATTTATAAAAAGAAAAAAAGCAATTAAATTCGATTGGCAGAGCAATTCAGTTACCTGCATTTATGCATTAGTCAAATACCATAGATAACACAAGCACAAGCTCTAGATGGCAGTAAGTTATATTGGTGCTGTTCGGGAGCAAATGCATTTAGGCGGATGAAGGAAAAGTCATGATGCAAAGATTACTTTGAACAGGTTTCTACTTGGAATCTTGTTAAAGATTTGTTCTTTCTGATCCCTTTTTCTCCTTCTCTAATTTGAATTTCAGGAGTCACAACATTATGTGTTCAAACTAAACTACTGCCCTGTTCTGCAGACCATTTTAATCTGCTTTGAAATTTTGAAAGTATGACAATTACCATTTCTGATATATGAGATTAAGAATATTGAGTTTTCTGCAGTTTTCTGCATTCTTACATATTTCTAGTGACACCACCCCCACTTTCTGGGGCTCCTTCCTGTAAAGTTATTTTATAATAATCGAGATCATTGCATAGATTAAGAACTCAAGTCATGTCCACCCTTTCAATATGATATTCGGTATCCAGTATATGTATCCCTCCTATTTGCCTAATGCAACCAGTCCCAAGTATCTTGCCCATACTGATTTAGTGAATGTGCACTCAAAGTACAGGTGGGAAAGCAGTTTCAATTCACTTTCTGCAGAATACACAGAGTCCATCAACATTCATCCTCCCAACTCAATAGTCTTTATCTTTTGTCCTCAGCTTCTCATGTAATGCTATTACAAAATAAATACTGTACTTGCTTTGTCCCAGCTGCATTATAGCATATTAATAGCTTCTCCCCTGAGTTTCTTGTAAACGGTAACGTGTGAAACTTCCCGCTTTCTTAACAACCTGGTGGTGCCCTCTTTCTCACCATCCAAGCAGCTTTGATGAGGAGCAGGGCACTCCATATATTGCCACTTCTGCCTCTTTATGTAATAAGGTGTCCTTCCGTAGGATGCATAAGAATAATGTTGAATAGATTATATTCGTAATGCTGAGATTAATTATGTTTGACATTTTTTCTTATTCACTGTTTGATTAGGTGTATTAAAAAAAACATGCATTGCAACAACAAACTCAGTGTAGTCCTACAGGTGGGGTTTGAATAACCTCCACATTCTTTAGTTTTGTACACTTGGACAATTATTTCTTCAACCATGCAAAATTCATGCATTAATAATCTTAGATATTGCTAATACCATGGTTTGATATGTATTAGTTTATCACGTGAGATAATGCCAAAATGTATAAGGTGCTTAACAAAAATAACTTCTCCTTCTTTTTGACACAAAGGCCTAAAGCAATTTGCATATAGCAACTTGGTTCCAAATCTTTAAGTTTAATGACATTAAGACCACATGCCCCTTTAGACAAACATATTTGCAGCGAACTTAATTAATCTATTGCTTAAAATCCTTTGTATTAATATTGGCATCAAATTTTTATTAATAGGAGAAGGATCAAATTTGTCGTTTTTAGTTGAGCATCAGCGTTATCAAAAATCAAAAGAAAAAAAAAGAGAGGAAAAGACCAAATTTACCCTTTAACGATTCGAAAAGGTCTTAGTTTTCCCTCCGCTATATCATCCAATTATCTAAACAAAAACAAGAGGTGTATTTTGTATGTTTATATGTTAATTATATATAAAAATAAAAGGTTACTACGAAATTAAACAAACAATAATTTCTTAATTTTTAAAATTTAATTTATAAATTGAAGGATATATAATTGGCAGTACAAGAAAAATAACTGTTGCATAATTTAGGATGGTGGGTCATACGAGATGAAATTATGATAGCAAATCTTATGAGATGAAGTAGAAGTTTTGTTTGGACATGCAATTTGGAATTCTTAAATTACATTTTTTTTTCTCATGAACATAAAAACCCCATAAGTTGTGAAAATTATCAAAAGTTTTCCAATTTCTTATACAATCTTAACAAATAAGTAAAAGTTCATAACAAATTATAATACACTATCACAAAGTCATTCTAAAAAAGGGATACACATTTATTGATCGAATTTTAGTTTAATAAAAAGTAAAATTGAATTGAGTTGTAGTATCTTTGCTCTATAATATAATGTTCTCATATAGTATGGACAATCTCCTCAAGTTGAACATGCAATTCTCTATCAAGATTAACAAACTTATGTCAGATATAAATGGTTTGACAAGGTTGATAACGGTAATAATACCAACAACAAATTTTGTTTACATCACAAAATAAATCATTGGTATATATAGAATAGTGGTATTTTTATTTATAAAATATAAACTTGTGGGTCAAATTTTATATTTGAAAAATTCCATCTCATGATTTGAAATTCTAAATCAAGATTTTTTGAGAATTTGGGATGAAATCATAAGATGAAATTGCAAGTCCAAAAGTTGATTTCATCTTATGATTTCAAATCATGAGATGAAATCGCATGTTTAAATGCCTATAATATTATTGACATTCTTAAACACCGCATTGTTGTTTCCTTATAAGTTATGCGATAACTATGTATTTATTTTATGCCGAATAAAATAGATAATAAAACATGCATTACGATATACAGACCTCTCTAGTGTATATATGAGTTAGGCCTCATTTGTTTTCATTAAGATTAAGATGTACGGATTTTAATGCACATCTTAATATTGATTAAGATGTTTTCTCTAGATACGAACACTTAATTATTAAGGCGTTTTGTTTTTCAACATTTGAATATACATACATTTATTTAGTTGTAATTATATTAAATATGCAATTCAAATAAAAATACATATTAAAATATAATACAAAAATTATAAAATACAATAATAATATATTTTTTTTTGAAGATTACAAATACCTCAATAGAATAAAATATTTATGTTTGTTATTAATGATGGAGATAGTTTGTAGTGGTGGTCGTGGTAATGTATGGTGTTATGACTAGTAATTATGGTGGTGATAGCTCCTAGTGGTTGTGATAGTTATGATGATGGGGAAGGTTGGTGTTGTAGTGATTGATCCGATGGTGACATTGGCAGTGGTGGTTCTGATGGTGAAGTTGGTTAATATTACAAGTTGGTCATGTTGATGGTGATATTTGAATAATGTATGGTAGTCGACGATATGTTGGTAGTAGTTGGGTGGTGCTAGTTGCTTGATGGTGAGTGGTTGGTAGTAGGTATTAACCGCAGTGATGGTGCTTGAGTGATAGTGGTGGTAGAGGTGGCGGCGGCCACCTTTGACGGTGAATATAATTATAATGAATGTGGTATGTGTAACTGACAATAGTGGTTGGCAATAGTAGTAGTTGTCAGTGGTTGTTGTGATGTTAGGAGTGTTACCGGCACGGTAATGGTGATTGACAATGGTGTCGAGAGATAATTAATGATCGTGGTGGCTGGTGATTGGTGATGGTAATGGTGTTGTTGCTTGTAATGATAAAGGTGGCTAATGGTGTTGTTTGGTGGTTGTGGCAGTGATGGTAAAATTATCCACACAAATATTGTCTTTTAATGATATTAAGACTCTGTTCCACATCATAATGATTGGGATCTATTCTACGAAATAAATGTTTAAATCTTAATAAAAACAAATGCATTTAACAGCCTAAGATCTGAATCTTCAGATTCAGACTTCCGTTAAGTACAACCAAATAAGGCCTTAACCTCAAATAAAAAGGCAATGTGATTATTGCTTAGACTATTTGATTGAATTGATAAATCTTGAAATTCTCCTATTCTCCTTAGAAAAAAATGCTTTTAATTTTGGCAAATAACCAATTACACACACAAAATCAAAGTGAATATAACACGTCTTCGTCAACGTATCTGTTTATCGCCATAACAATATTTTAGTCATTTAAATTATATTTTTGGTGTGTTCTTCAAAAGTAAAAAAAAAAATTAAAATATATGGGACATTATTTAATTTCACACATTTTAGAATATAGTAATTTTTGAAATTTGTGGGTATTTTTGTATAATAAAGGTGAAAGCAGACACGACTCACGTAGCGTGCCTAACGTGCACCCAGCACCGTAACAATATTTTGGTCTGTCGTGTATTTTTAATGTGTTCTTCAGAAGTAAAAAATATATATATGGGACATTTGTAGTAATTTCACACATTTAAAACATAGTAATTTTCGAAATTTGTGGGCATTACTTATTTTTGTTACTATCTAATAAAGGTGAAAGCAAGCACATCATAATTAACATGCCTTACTTGACAGCAATATTATTTTTGATCATTTCGTGTATTTTTGATGTGTTCTCCAAAAAGTAAAAAAAAAAAATATAGGACTACTTAGTAATTTCACACATTTAAAACATAGTAATTTTAAATTTGTGGGCATTACTTATTGTTTTACTATCTAATAGTGACGCATGCACATCAGTCAATGTGCATGTTATGTTTATCACGGTAATAGTATTTTGGTTATTTCGTGTATTTTTGATATGTTCTTCAAAGTTAAAAAAAAAAATATAGGGCATTTTTAGTAATTTCACATATTTAAAATATAGTAATTTTCTGAATTATAGGCATTACTTATTTTTTCTTGTCCATTATTCACATTGGGACATTATATTTTATAATTAAAGTGTTTGTGATATTTAAATATAACAAATAATTTTAAATAATTGTACAACTATCCGCTACACAATATATGATAAACAATATAATGTTATTCGTATTGGATCCGAACAAACCCCAAATTATCCCCACTAGTTATCTAATAAAGAAAGTATCCTAAGCGGATAGTACCAGGTTGTCAACATGCCTGCTTAGGCCATCATATATGTAAGCCCAAAGCATTTTATCATTTCAGAAATTTTCATAATCTTTCAATAAGTGTGGCCTTTAAATAATTTCTCTCATTATTTTATTTAATCTCTTTGATATCAATATAGGCTGTGTCTATTTAGTTTAGATCGAAAGGGTTTTGTAGTCTTTAATAGACCATATGGGATAAAATGAGCAAAAATCTTTTAATTTTGTCTTAAACTTTTAAAATAACAAATTTTAATAAACTAAAATAAATAAAAAAACCTCAATTATCAATTCAATTTCAATTTAAAAAATTTCAAATTAAATTTTTTATTTTTTTAAACATTTATTATATGTATTATATGTATTTTAACAAATAAATTATAAAAGGAGGAGGCTACAATTTTTTTAAATAATATAATTTTATTCATATTAAGTCCGGACTATTCTTACTAGTATATTTATAACATTGTGATTGAAAATTCTTATTAGGAATACTAAGCCAAGTTTGAACCACATTTAATTTAATATTATTAAAATACAGAAAGATTTATCTTACTAGACCCAAATTCCAGAATGCCCATGAATGTTGTGGCCAAGACTTCTCTTTTGCTTCATCAACAAAACTCTAGTCCAAGCAACCTTCCCAGACATTCTCTTGTCCCATGGACTCCCCATTCAAGATTAGTCTTAGCCCCTTTTCAACAGCACTACTGCCTCCTTCCAGCTTACCTTTGCTCAGATAAATCTGCCCCAATACCACATGAGGCTCACCAACAAAGGGGTTCTTGTCAACACTCATCAACAACTTCTCCTCAGCTAATCCAAGCCTCTCTTAGGCCCTTCACAAACACCTTCCCAGTACAGCTCTCTTGCCTCATTTTGCTCCTCAGCATCCAAAACTCTTGTGCAGTTGTCAAACACTGGTGGTATCACAAGCTCAATTTCTTCATCTCTCCCTTGTACAATAATCCCACCCCCTTCTTGGCCATTTTTCTTCCTTTGCTCAATCAAGATCTCTTCTTCTCTGACTATCAGGCTGTAAATTGCTCCCATTCTTGATACAGAATTCATCCATAGCCCTGGCTTCCCATCGCCTGGCCATGAGAGTTATTTGAGGAGATTGTTTCCGGAGAATTCCAATCTACCATTGGAGTTTTCAAACAAGAGATCCTGGAAATTAAACAATTGGTCACTAAAATCAGCCATTGTCATGAGGAGCTTACAGCAACCAATCTCCTGGAAACCAACACGTCTTCCCCTGTCTTTGTGCTTCACCGTTATACCATCAGCAGGCAAAATCGACCTCAATTTCTTCCTCCACGCTTCGTCTTCGTTGAATAGATCCCTTTCCTTAGCATGCTTCAGCGAAACCTCGGAAACCTTAAGGTGTTCGATAAGTTCCGAATCAGTGTACTTAAACAATAGGTCATCGTGAATTAAAGGCTGACGAGGGACGATACAGAAAAGATGAATCAACCTCTCAGCGGCTTCACCGACATGAGCACGAACAGTTTCACGTCCAGTGGAGGGATCGAAGATGGCGAGATTGACATAAGAATTGGAATAAGCCGAGTGGAAAAGACCACAAGGCAGAGCGGAATTTGGGGCTTTCCAGATTTTAAGAATCTTATAGATGTCGATTAAGTGGTCGAGAAAGCTGCCGTGTTTGTGCCAGCACTCGCCGGCGCCGACAGAGCGCAATACGGCGACAAGGGACGGAAGATCTTTGTCGATTGATTCGAGTTCTCCACGGAGGAAAGGACGGGATGATTCCAAAAGGGTATGGAGATATGGGTTTTCAGTTGGAGAAAGAGAACTAGGTGATGAAGGCATTTTTGTTGACTGTGAAGAAACAATGGCGGACGCAGCTATGGAAGAAGAAGGATATGGCTATGTGATGGAGTAGGATGAGACGTAAATGAGTAGGAGTTGATTGTTGTCAACTTGTCATTATCCAAGTGGATTTTTTCTTTTCTTAGCTTATTATACTTGATACTTTTTTAATAGTAAATGTGTATAAAAGTATTTGTATTGTAGTGGATACATGTGTTTATATTATAGTGAAAGTTTATCGAGAAAAGTTAGAAGGAATTGTCCCTATAAATAGATGGTTTCTATTAAAGATGTATTATAACCACATGGTGATATTCCTTTGGTGATAGTATTTCTCTGCGACTCTCTTTTGTTCCAAAATTTGAAGGCTTGAAATATTATTTTTCTCTTTCTTTTAATGGCTAACCTTACGAAACTTGATTTCGTTGCCTTCAAAGTTCGGGCAAGAACTACCTTTCATGGGTGTTGAATCTTTTGGGAAATCCATATGGATGCAATGGGTCTTGGAAACACCATTAAAAGTGAAAACAAAACATCAAATCAAGATCGTGCTAAGGCTATGATATTCTTGCGTCATCATCTTGATAAAATTCTTAAAATTGAATATCTCACGTTTAAGGATCCACTTGTTGTGTGGAATAGCCTAAAGAAGGTATGACCACACAGGAATAATTAATCGACCCAAAGGCACGATATGATTGGATCCATGATACTATAAGTACGTTCATGGTATAGCTCATCCAACATTCAAAATTATTTCAAAGTTGAAACTATGTGGAGAAACTATTAATGATGTTGATATGATTGAATATGTAGTAGCTCCGGAAGAGCTAATATATTACTACCTGAAGGAATGAAATTATTGTAGTAAGTCTCAAAAGGAAATTTATAAGTTTCAAGGACATTGAAAAAAATTGAGACTATAAATTATGGAAAGATCTAATATCTTCATGCTACTACAATTGAGCGGGTTTAAATATTTATGTAAAAGACTACCCACCTTTTTTTATTTGTAGTACATATAATTATGGGTATGATGATGAAATCATGAAAGTAAACTAAGTTCTTGAAATAAGTTAGCATAACTTGGTGGCCATCCCGGTTCAAATGTGATGCAAAAATAATTGAGTGCGTGGCTATATGTTGAAGAAATAAAAGATTCTTCAGAATTCTCTTGTGTTGCTTGTTCGTGATAAAATGATCTTGATCAGCTAAGATCGGAATTATATTCCCTGAAATTTTGGAACTTATAAAAGGGTGAATATGAGCCCGTTCACCTACCATGTGAACCGTTTACTAATAGATGCATCTATGGTAGGGTCATGTGTTTGATATCAATGCAGTTGATTTTTGTAAGGTTGTTGCTTGAATTATTAAAGTAAGAGCATAGTTCCAAATTATAAAATCATGTTGATAATGATGATTCATATCTATGTTGGTTTAGCAAAAATTGTATGCCTCCAATTATAGCTAAATCATTGGTTATGAGAATAAAACTCCCAAATAAAATTTGGTATGAGATATGTTTATTTAACATAGCAGCACTTGAATGCATCAAGCCAACAAGGTTTCCCCTATCACAATTGATTCAGGGTCAGGAATCGAATAATTCCATCTAAAAATTTGAATATGCGGTATATGATTCAATTGCTCCACCACAACGCACAAAAGATGGGTCACAAATAAGCTTGGGGGGTAAATATTAGTTTTCTAACATTAGGTGGAGAAGTGATTAGCAGCTGAAAATTAGTGTGGGATGAATTATCTAGATCCTCGGGAAAAAAAAAGTGAACTTAAAGTTCAATAGATAATTCACTTGCAAAATATTGCAAATCAATTGTCAGATATATATTCTATTTTATAATTCAGTTGCAAATTCTCCAATGAAAGGTCCTTGAAGGACAGGGTCTGAACGCCCCGCCTTGGGGGTATGGCGGCACTGGTGCCCTATTAGGACTGGACTGCTAAACTAGTGAGCCTAAGCACATCGGTGCACAGGTGGCTCTATCTCAATTCACGGAACCAGCGGGCTATATAACTGGCTGTGAGTACAGCCTCCGATCGACTGGGCCTATAGCCACCTGTCCTGTAACATCCAGCTAACCGGAGACACAATCATAGGGAACCTATGCGGGCGGAAGAGGTCACCATGTTTGTCTTTATCTCTAACTCAATGAGAACACTATTGAACATCTACGTGAACGGCAAGGTCACCACAACTATCTGAATCTGGCCCCACACGGCCCAACACGAACATCAATACTAGACAGCTAAACATACGCACGGCCCACACGACCAAACACAACTAACACAGGGAAGTATATCTATACAATCGCAAGCCTCTATGAATGCGGCAGATGGTCGGGACGGGGCCCCGACCTACCGTCTTGTACAACAAAGAAAATAGACCACCTCTGAATATCCAAGCTCAGATGACAGGAGCTGATGACTCTATGAGCTGGCTGGAATCACGAGGGATCGCCTTCTCGATACATAGGTACTGCAGGCAAGTAATGCGGCACCCCAGCAGATCGGTACCCTTTAATTGCAGTACAATGTGAACACATCGGGTATAAACAACATAACTAGCAACTCTGATTAGCAGGAAATATCTGAATCTGTAAGAACTGATAGAATCTGAACGGAGGCTTTAAATGCTTGAAAGTGGCGGAGCGTACTGTCGCGTGGCAATCTCTTTGTCTATTAACTAATAAATAACATATATATACATATATAACAAGCAAGGACCAATACCATCCCCCACAAGCCGGAAGGTGCCAACCAACAAGCAATCTATATACCCCTACCCGGGTCAAAATCATCCAAAAATAAGTCACTCCCTCATCTACTCTCCCGGGCACCTCTCTGGCCCCACTGGGTCTCCGGCTCGGGCTAAGGCCTCGAGTAAATAAGCGTATACGAGCCCGAGGACTCCTTTACGTATCTGTAACTGTAACTGTATCTGTATCTGAAATCTGTTCCTAGGCGCAAACGCACAACGAGGTAAAGCCTTCACTGCTATCTTCGATCCAGCTTTGATATGGGGAAAGCTTCATCCATCTCTAGTCCTCTTTGCGGCGGCATGCCACTCCTTGGGTGACGTATACCCACCGGCTCGTGGCGACACGGTTGCCAACCGGGGCGGGGACGCTCAAGGGTGCCCTCACGACACAATCAAGTCTCAACAATCAATAATCACATATAGCAAAGCATGTTTAAGGCTGAAAATACTATACGTATTGATTTCTTATTGAACTCTTTACGTATTTATGCGGTTATATTATCTTGCTTTATCTTGAATCTGGATCTTATCATTTGTATGGCTATACTGTAGCGAGATACTATATCTACGACTGTACTATATCCGAGATATTATCTGTCTGTCTGATATTACTTTACTAACTTTCATTCTGAATATATGTCATAATATTATAAAACATGCTTGCTAAACGCATGTTGGGCTATGCGAGTCCGAGATAATATCTCGCCATTTAGTGTTCATTTTACTAACTTTCGAGATTTGAATTTAATATAACAACGCAAGACAGGGTTACTGAATTCGCACATAACTCAATATTCAACTCCGGAAGTGCTACGGAGTTCACTGAATTATGCTAGGCTAGAGTTAGTAACTTGCCGAAGAAATTGTCTTTACATACCTTCGCTTGATTATTCGACTAACGGGTGAAGTTCGGGTGGTACTCCAGCTATTTCTCCCAACCGCATTCACATATATATCAATTAGAACTAAATACACTAATATTCTGGAAGAAAATATCACTTTCGATGTATTTATAGCCCAAACTTTGGCTTATCAAAAAATGACCGAAAATTTACTATTTCTCGAAAGTCCGAGGAAGGAGAAATACTCACTTTAGGGCTAGGAGTATATTGACGCACTAATTTGGAGCAATTCCACTTAACTTAGCTCATTAGCACGACGATTTGCCGGCCGGAATTCGCGAAACTAAATCCGTAAAGATATCCTGCTGCTAAATACCTTGGTATCTGAGGTTAATTTGAGTTTGGACCGCATTTGACGGCGTAATCGAAAGGAAATTGTAATATCTCACGTCCTCCTCTGTTTCTCTCCTTTGACTTTTCTGGAAATTATATGAAGTTAATGAAATAATCGAAGTTTGGAGGCTTATATAATTGAGCCTGGATAGGGCCAACGTGTCACGGGGCCAACGCGGAGGCCCTCCCTCCCGTGACACGTTGCCATAACGGAGGCTACGCCCCGGCCTTTACTTCCGTGATGGTTCGGCCCGAATTTTATTATGCGGTATTTCCCGGGCCTTTTCCTAGCATGTATGGTATTCAAAAACTCTTAACCAACATGCGAATAGGCCATCCCACGTGTCAGGGAATTTTATGGGGGTGTAACAGGGTCTGTAAAAGAGGCGCTGAAGCGTGATAGACCAAACGGTTTCAAATATAGAACTTCTTGAAGGAGAGGAGCAAATGATTAAGATGGTCATAATGATGAGGCAAGTGCTTTAAGAAAGCACCACGACATAACACTTCATAAAACCTTGGTAAAGGTTCACATACCTGAAAATGACGAAAAATGAAGAGATCTCAATAAGTTATGTCGCATTGGAACTGATATCAAAATGATGAAATTAAATGATACCTTTGATATAATGTAGCGCTCAATATTATAAATAATATTGACGAGGATCTTAATTCAAAATGAAATCAAAAGTATGAACAGATAAATGATTGGCCAATTAAAAATACGCAATTCAAGTATAAATGAGTAAGATATAGTAGTTCTTGTGGCATAAAGATATTTCGTAAATTCGACATTATTATATAGAGAGGTCCTCTTGTGGTGGATGCAATTATTTTGAGGTTCCATATGATAGACAATATGAAAAACTTGATATGCGCATAATGAAATTATTTTCATATTTAGAGAAGCTGAAGGATATATGAAAATCCTTGAAGTTTAAAGAACGAGTAAATTCTTGGTCCTGAAGAGATAGTACACTCTGCTAGGAAACATTGGATGGGATCAAATACGCAATGCGGTATCTAAAAGGGACTACGATATGAGCTTATATTATTCTAACAATTGTAGTCCTCGATCTTGTTGGTTATGCTTATGCTGGGTATTTATCAAGCTGACACAAAGCCAGATCTTAAACTGGCTATGTGTTCATATATGTGGAGGTACTGCCATATCTTGGAAATCTACAAAACGATCTCTCAAACTGCTTCATCAAATCATGTTGAGATAATAGCTATTCATGAAACACAAAAGCAAAGAATGTGTTTGGTTGAGGTCCATGATACATCTCATTAGAAAATGTGGTTTGAAATGTGACAAAATTACCCTGTTTATATGAAGATAATGCAGCATGCATAGCACAAATAAAAGGAGGATTTCATAAAAGGAGATAGAAAAGTATATCTTGCCAAGTTCTTTACTACATGAGCTCCAAAGAATGATGATATTAACGTGCCAATAGATTCGTTCAAATGATAATGTAGACTGATTTATTCACCAAATCTCTACCAGCGCAACTTTCAAAAGATGGTGCACAAGATCGGATGCAAAGATTCAAGGATGTTCTAATTGAGAGATTCATCTGGCGTTGTACTCTTTTTCCGTTACGAGGTTTTTTCCCTGATTTTCCTTGTAAGGTTTTTAATGAAGGCAGCCAAAATGCGTATTATTAAATATGTGTACTCTTTTTTTCCTTCACTAGATTTTCCCACTGGGTAACGAGGCACATTATCTACCAAATAGACATTCAAGGGGGAGTGTTATAAACATATTTGTATTATATATTTGTATTATAGTGAATGTCTATAAAGGTATTTGTATTGTAGTGGATACATGCGTTTATATTATAGTGAAAGTCTATCTTTTGGAGAAAAGTTAGGAGGATTTGTCCCTATAAATAGATGGGTTCTCTTTCATTGTATTTCATCTCATCAAAAGAAATAAGAACTTCTCTCCTTCTCTCTTTCTCTACAATATTCTTGTTCTTTCTTTATTATTTCATAACATTTATTATATTTTTAAAAGATTACTAATATTTTTATATTTTAATAAAATATCTTCAAACTTCTCATTTTATTATATTAATGACGTAATGCTTTATGAATACGAATATTACTACTACAACAACAATAATATATCTAGTGTGATGCCACTAGGTGAGCTGAGGGGAGATTAAAATGTACACAGGCCTCATTTTTATCTCATAGAAGTAGATAAAATATTTTTGAAAAGTTTTCGGCTTACGTAACTCATAACAAAACAAATGTTAATAATATACAGATACAAAACAGACATAGCAAAAAATAAGGAAATTATCAGATAACATTCAAAATAAAGAATGGTACCACATTAAAAATAATATGATAACTGAACCAAAGAAAATAGGTATTAACATATTGAAGGGCAATAACCTACGTGATCAGTACTAATGCTACTAGCATGCACGAAAACTACCCTATACTACCTACTAACCTAATCATCGACCTCTAAAATTCATATTTAATATCATGTGCTCGGTAGGCTAAAGATGCATCATGTCCTTTATAATCACCTTTACCCCAGTACTTCTTCAGCCGACCTCTACCTCTCCTTAATCCTCCCACTGCCAACCTTTCACACATTCTTACTGGAACATCTGCATATCTCTTCTTCACATGACCGGACCATCTCCATCTCTCTTCCCTAATCTTGATGCAGGTCACTCCTACCTTGTCCCGAATATCGTCATTCTTATTCTTGTCTCTCCTAGTATGCCCATACATCCAGCTCGACATCCTCATTTTCGCAACTCTCATTTTTGAACATGAGAATTCTTAACTGGCCAACACTTTAGTTTCAAAACGTAGCAGAATGCATGTATTTACGCGTATACAATATATCATCTAAAATGAAAATCGTGTGAATACAATATCTAATTGTAACTATATAATATATATATATATACACATTTATACATGGATGTGTGTATCTAAAACTCTAGCCGATCCCTGGTGGAACCCCATCACGATCAGAAATTGCTCTGAGTCTCCTCCCATTGTCCTTGCCTGAGGCTTGACTCTATCATACATATCCTTTGTTGCCCTGGTGTATGCCATTGGAACACCTCTAACCTCCAAGTCTCTCCAAAGAACCTCCCAGAAACTTTGTCGTACGTATTCTCCATGTCAATGAACACCATATACAAGTCTCTCCTCTTCTCCTTATATTGCTCTACTAGTCTACTCATAAAATGAATGACTTTTATAGTAGAAACATGAATATGCACTGGTTCTCAGAAATAGACACACCCCTCTCATCACCCTCATTTTCACTATTATCTCCTATGCTTTCATAGTGTATCTCAACAATTTGAGGCCCCCATCCCATAATTGTTATAATTCTGAATATCTCGAATATAATGTCATATTAAATTATAATTTTACAAATATTTTTTTTATCAGATTGTATATATTTAATTAAGGTGTTTGAGATTAGATTGACTTTAAGTTGATATTCTATTCAACATGTTATTTGGATCTCAAAAGTTATACTTTTTTCATAAACATAAAATTTCACAATTTGTAATACAAGGATTGTTAATACAAGAATTATATTTTTTTTATCAAGTGTTTGGTTAATTGTGTTAAAAACTAGATATATCATGTATTGTGTTTGATTTAAAACTATACAAAAATCTTCTTTACAATTATACCCTTGAATTTTTATATAAAGAAATTTAGGAAAATGAATTGAGGGGTAGTCTAGTCATTTAGGGGTCTTATTCTTGTATCGTTAATACAAGATTAGTAATGCCTTTGTTTTCTTGGTATAAAATAATGTATAAGTAATCTATGTATTAGATATGATTAAATTGAATTGAGTAACCAAACAATGTATTGGCTTGGACTAAATTTTAGTTCAAGAACTATACTAATTAGTACGGCCCGTACAAGAGCATGAACACCTTTGCTTCTATTGTCGATAGCAAGCTTCAAAACTCGTTATTATTTTATTTTATTTTTAAATAAATATTTTTAGCCTTTTAAAATATTTGGTCAAACAAGCTATAAATAGACACGACTTTACTGTTTGTTTGCTTGTTGGTTTTGGTGTTGGAGGTAGCGGTGAGCATAGATCGGAGTGGTTCGAGTTTTTCAAATACCAACCAAACCAATTTTATTGAATTTTTAAATCTATATATCAAACCAAATTAACAGAAGTTGTATTTTTCAGCCTCAAGTTTTTTCGATTTTTTTTATATTTTTCATTTTTTCCCAGTAAAATGTTCATACAACATATAATTAACTTATGCTTCAAATATTTCCTTCGTGCTAGCAAAATATAACTATTTAAGGCGTTTCTTAAAAAATTAAATAACTTATATGACATGATTGATGACATTAAAATATTCAACAAAAAGAGATAACGAAATAGCATAAAACGAGATTGTAAATTAATAAGCCATATGAAAATGATCATAATCTAAAAGTATTAAGTCATGTTAAAATAAGTACTGCTAATAAGTATTAACTACATGACTAACTACTAAGGAAAGACAATAAAATTAAATTATGTGAATCAATGCAAAACTAAAAAATAAATATGCATTATTGTCATTTCTAGTGTAGAATTTAATTTAATTTATTAGCATTAGAATCGATTTAGGCTTTATTTAAGTTATTAATATTTATGAGCTATAAATTTTATTGAATCATTCAAAGTTTAAATTTAAAAAGATATATTAAAAAGTAAAAACTATAAAAAAAAATTAAAAATATTTATAAATTGTATTTCAAATAACAAATCATGAGACTGAGTACCTGTAACTCATAGTATATCTCAACGCCACAAATTGACCATAGTACAGGTTATTGATTCATTTTACCAAATTAATTTTTAAAATTATTTTGTTATAATATTATTTTTTTTCTACTTATTAATAAGTGAAAGCCCTTGGTCATTTGCGTCATTTGGCTCCGTACCAAGGGCTCTACTAAATATTCAAAGGGTTTCAGCCAAGGGCATCTGTGGAGCCTTCAAAGACCTCTGTGGAATTTAAGGTAAGATTTTTCCTATTCTAATATTTTTTAAAAAAAATTTAATTGTACTAATCTTGCGTTATTAGAGAGTGAAGGAAGATAAAAATAATGAGTTCCGTTAAAAGTTTTGAATTTTTTTTTCTTTATTTGGAGAGTGAAAGGAAAAAAAAAGCAGTGGATCTGTTAGAAATTTTGACTTTTTTTCTTCATTATAAAAAGAAAAATGTTGAGATCTCTTAAAAATTTTGAATTTTTTTGTTTGTGCTCTATTTAGATAGTGAAAGAAAATAAAAAACA